>JAKFQP010000112.1:911885-999100 GCA_023375905.1 Nycticorax nycticorax
TCAGGATGATATGCTTGCAAAAGACTGTTCTGCAATGACCATAGGTTGGGTAATCCTTTTTTGTAGGTTTTCAAGTAGGAGGGGGTGTGGGTTGTCTAAAGTTTTGTTGGCTATCAGGCTTTCTCAGAAAAACTCCATGTGCAGTGGCAGAGACCCAGGCCACGCTTTCTCACTTTTGGGGGTTTTCCTGGATTTTGAAATACACATGAACCAAGGGACAGACTGGAATAAGCTTCAAGAGCCTGTTGGGAAAACAAACAAAGAAGGTCCTTCAGAAAAGAATAAACAGTTTTAAATCACGGAGAAACTATGACTTTGGGGAGTGATCTGAAAGCTGTTGCTCTGCAGACCCTCCTGCTCCTGGCGCCTTTGACAAATCAGTTGGGTTTCCAACGCAGGCAGAGTTGAAAGACAATTTGTACCGAAAGCTGCTTGGTGCCAGGGCCCTTTCCCGAGCCCTATCCCTGCAGAGGGCTCTGTGCCATCTCCCTGGTTTTGCAGAGCTTCTGCAGCTCCCACAGGCGTCTCCTGGCAAACCACAAAACTGTGGCAGGCATCAGAGCGCAACGCGGGGGACGGATGGTCCAACTGCTCCTTTGGTGGTACTGACCCCCTTCGCCTGTCAATTACCCACACAGCAGTCTCCCCCGCTTTCCTCTCTGTTTCGCTGGTAATTACTTAACAAGGAAAGCGCACCTCCAAACAAACCATTTGCTCCATGCCATGATAAACAGCCTTTGGCTGCCAACTCAATTTTTTTTTTTCCCCCAGGAGCTACAGCAACAAAAAAAGAAATTCATTCAGAGTAACAACACAGGTCTATAAATAGCTGAGTTTGGGGAATGGAGAACCAGTTTTCTGGAAGCTGTTTCTTCTCCATGGGAGGACTGTGCCCTAGGCATGACAGAGAGCAAAGTACCCTCTCCTGAAGCTTCCCAGGAGGCCA
Organism: Nycticorax nycticorax; assembly: GCA_023375905.1. Classification (NCBI taxonomy): domain Eukaryota; kingdom Metazoa; phylum Chordata; class Aves; order Pelecaniformes; family Ardeidae; genus Nycticorax; species Nycticorax nycticorax. Next base: position 912,832 of record JAKFQP010000112.1, read on the forward strand.
CCAAGCTTCGTCTGTTTGCAGCTGGGTTTCTTCAACATCTCCTTTGGGACGCATGTTTCAAGGCAACATGCCCAGAATGACAGGAATGCCCTGTGGCTAGCAGCAGCCACCCACTCTTGTCCTGTGAGCACTGGTCCCCACACTGTAGGGGAATGCTGAACAAATGGTTGCAATTTCTGCTTTCCCCAACCTTCCCCCAGTTCAGCTCGTCTCCCATCACACATGGGAACTGGTTGGTGGTCTCCCTTGGGTGGGGACTGACTGCTGCTTGGTGCTGTAACAGCTTTATTCCTTGTCTAGCGGCTCTAGCTGTCACCACAGCATGGTTCAACAATGTTGTGGAGGCAGTGCATTTAGTTGCTTCACCTGCCTGAGCCCTGTAAGTTATTCCCTAACCTCTAAACTCATGAAGAGACACAAGGAAAAAGCTGTTTCCCTCAAACTATTTAAACCCCACTGAAGATGCCAGCCATTAATCTAAGGGGGCAGAGGAGAAAAAAAATTGGAGGGGCTTGCAGGGACTTGGAAATGAATAAAAAAGTCCACAGGCTGTGAAAGGCCAATGCAATCAATCAGTCAACATCTTTGTGACCAACTTGTCTTCACCTCAGCAGACCAACTGTCTGCGCCAACGGTTGTGCTTGGGCCGCAGCCACAGTCATCAGGATGAAAAACAAGAGAAGCAAAAATGCATGGTGTCTGGAAGACAAATCAAATGCACCTATGGGAATGGAGCAGAGAGTATTCAGATAGCAGCACAGGAGCAGTGGGTGGGAGGAAAGCAACCGACACCAGAGGCATTAGCAGAGTCATGCTGCTGCAAGAAGGCAGTGCTGTAGGGTGGATGATAAAAGGCACGGCCCAGCCAAGGAAGGTCATTGGCACTTGCAGTGCTCAGCTGCAGTGGCATGCAGAAAAAGCTAGCGGAAGCAAAAAACACTACACAGAAGCCTTAGAAAGATACAGGTAACTGGGGAAAGGCTGAGAGAAGTCCTTGTTTATCAAGGAGAGAAGATGAGCACCATCTTTACTTAGTTTTTAGGTCTATATGAGGACACAAATCCATTCCTCCCCAGGGCCTATTAGAAGTCAGACAACTAATCAGCCTCATTTGCTGCAAGTGTGACCCTGCTTCCTTCCCTGACAGCTTTTGGGTGTGTTTAGACCAATTTCTCTCCGATGTGGTCTAGGGATGTCACATTTCTGCTCAATGCTGATGGGTTTTTTTACTCTAAGTCCTTTCCAGCTGTATATTTGTACAATTGCATGGGCCCTAGCTGAACAGGAGAAAGGAGGGCATCGTTATGAACCCAGCCTCTAACCACCATTTTGCTTGGACAAAAAAAATGGCAGAAGGGGTTTGCCCAGCATGGGGGAGCATTTGAGGAGCTGTCGCATTCCGGTGTTTTCCTTCCCTGTGCAGTGCAACCAGGCTCTGCTTCAGCGTCCGTGAGGGACGGTCCCTCTCCCTGCATGCATCTGCGTGGCTGAGCAGACCCCTGTGTGGCAGAACTTTTCCTGTGCAAGGGGAGGATGTCCTCAGCCCTCGTAAACCCTGGCTCCCTGCCCTGAGAGGGTAAGACCTGCATTTGTCTTTTTTGAAGTCTCAACATCTGCACTCTGCAGGTGACGGGGTACTGCTGAACTCCCCCTTGCAGTAAATCAAAGCAATAGGGAAGACGGAGATGTGTGTGGAAGTAGGTGTAAGCCTGGCCTCTGGAGCCCAGCTTTGACCTACTGTGTTAGTGCACCAACAAAGTTATCAGGAAAGACAGTGGAAAAGGCATTTTCCCGAGCCCTTAATCCCACAGGAGACCACACTCCCCCAGAACAGAAACCCGTGTTCAGTTGAATAAATCCCTGCTTTCTAAGGCCAGATTGCCCAGGAAGCTCTAACCAACACTATAGAAATCTGCTGCTCTCTTTGACAACAGGCTGAAAGTGATCCGACTTAATTGTCACCCTGGGTGAGGACTTGTTTTTCCTGAAGGAATGGTGCAAACGAAGAGCGTGCATCTTGCAGCATGCAGCAGAAAATATCTGCAGCTTTGGGGAAAAAAGCACATCCTGGAACAGAGGGCCAAGAAGAGCGAGAATTTCTCAAGTCCCTTTTATTTATCAGTTCAGAGGCAAACCTTGTCCATGCTGATGTCAAGCCATGCTGCAGCTTAATCCTGGTTGCCCGTATGTTAGCATACTTCAAGAGCAATCCTGTCAAAGCCAGCAGAACTGCTCTGGAGGTCAGACCACTGTAGTCAACACATTATCACCATGCATTGCACGCTCTTAAAACAAGCTGTTATGCTGGCTTTAATGAATCCCTATGCTATATTATGTAGTGTCCCTGTTTGGGGCATTCCTTCTTTGAAGACAGTAGGCAAATCCATTTCTGGCATGCAATTTGCAGAAGGTCTCAGAGGGAGCAACAACCAAACCAGGGCAGGAAACCAGAGATGGAAGATGCAGCTATCCCTGGGAGGTTGAGCAGAAGCTGCCTGCGGTGGGGAGTGGGTGGGTGAGCAAACGAGAGCACCGCGGAGGTGGGTGCTGGACTGCTGTTTCCAGCTGAGCTCCAGAAAACCTCTGCTTCTCCTGGTCTTAGTGCCTGGCGCCCACCTGTGCCCACACATCCTATGCCTACCTACACTTCTTTGTATTTATGTTGCCAGCTGATGGTGAAACCCCCCTTTTAGTTTGCGTGTTTCTGTAAATGCAGGGACTGGGAACAGCAGCAGCGAATCTGTGCTGGTCCTGAGCAAAACAGGCTCTACATGAAGTGAACACCAGCCAAACTAAAAATTACCTTGGGGCACAGAGCTAATGCATCAAAAAGGAATTGTATGTATTTAGATTGGTGTGTTTCACATTCAAAAAATACATGTACAGGTTGAGAACCATTTACATTTCAACAAAATCCCGTTTTGCTTAAACCCTGACTGTAATTAAACATTGTATATGATGATGATGGTTTCCCACTGGGCTGGACTTTTTTCCTAGTCCACATAAGGAAATTGGTAAATACTTGCTGAGCTACCTAGCCTGAGGACACAGATTTCAGATCAGCAGCAAAAGAGACAGTTTTGCCTTGAGCTAGAGGTCTTCAAGATGTTCTGGCTTCCAGAGAGGGAAGGATAGAATAAGTGCACAAATCAATCCTGACTTCAGTCACTGTTGTTACAGCCTAAGTGATCTAAATTGGTCTGGCTTCGTTCTGATTGTTAATCACTTCCATGCACCTCTGCACCGCTTTGCTAAATTGTTGCTCCAGCTGTGAAGGTCATTCTAACACACACCAAGAATGGAAAGCACCTACATCAGAAACTGAAACGACTTGCATTGTCAAAGTGGTCCTTCAGGGCAATTTAGAAAATGGTTTCCTTTTGGAAAAGCCTGGTCCAATAAACAACCAAAGGCTGCTGTATTGCAACTGTTCTCAAGAACGACGGGGTACACAGAAAACTTGACGTACAAGCACATAAATATTAATCTTTGTGCCAGTGTGCACATATTAAACCAGTGGTTTTATGCAAAAGAAATGTACAAATGCACATGCACATTCAGGTTCAATCCTGCTTTTTCTTTTGCAAAGAAATGTTGTGGTTTATAGTGTAGTGGCTAGGGAACTGCTTGGGGTTTACTGTCTGTGCACAGTGCCATTTCAAGGGGCTGCTGCTAAGTGTAGCCATTTCTGAGGAAAGCTCAACTGACTAAAACTGGGGAAATAAAGTATATTCTATGCTTGTTCCAGAGAGGTAGTCACTACCTTGTTTGGTTTTTTTTTCATTTGCTCCCTTTCTCTCAACCCAACGCACAAATCATTCAGAGAGTCTTCCTTACAAATCACCTTGCTGTGATTTCTGGGCAGCAGAAGTTGCATAGCTTCTGTGGGTTTGTGTTCCTTCCAGGTGTTTCTGCATTTTCAGCGGCCGTCCTCTGATTTTGGCCCATGTCCGCCCGAGCCTGCCGCACCTCGGCGCAGTGGCAGCTCTGTGGTGAGGGTGACGGGGGCTCCGCAGTAAGCTCCCACCCCGAGCCCTGTTCTCGCCAAATTGGATTGAATCTGGCAGGGGTAGAAGGTAACGTGAAACTCCTGAGTGCTGCGGCTGCGGCGTGGCTGCTGCTGTCATAACCCTTCCTTCAACCGGAAAAAAAACAGAGTGGTGACAGCTCTGAGGTACACAGCTTGGACATCATCCTGACTGTGTTTGTGCCTCATACAGCATTTGTTGGTTTATTTATCTGCCTTGTATCTGACGAATAATGTGGAGGTAGGTCACAGAGCTCAAAAAAATCCTCACTGAGGTCAGCTGTGGCATGGAAAAACAGTCTCCGGCCATTTCTTGAAGTCCGTGGCTCTTCCTGCCCTGGGGGATGAGCGTTTCTCTCGTGGGCAGGTTGGCAGAGCTGGAAGCCACCCACCCAGGCAGGGAAGCCCTGCACAGGGCTGCGTTTCCCTCTGAGACCACACAGTTTTCCTCTGGCTGCTGTCTGCAGAGCCACTGTAGACGTGGTGTAAAGCCAACTCGGTCATCCCTGCTGGGGGATGGAGCTGCAGAAAATTCAGCACTTTTTCAGGCTGTCTGAATGCATCTGCTGCAAGTGGAGCCGGGTGAAGCCCTATGCTCATGCTTTGGCTTTCCCTTCCCAAAAGCAGGGCAAGACAACCTTTTGTCTTGGTCCAGGTGGGTGGGCAATCGTGGTTTCAACAGGATGCATGGGCTGTGGTGAGCAGGTAATCCAGGCAAACCTCCTGGTGGAGGAAGCATTTCCAATCTCTCGATGTCACAACAAACCCCAGTTAAAGTCCTGCGGGTTATGTGACCTGTGCAGGTGGGGAGCCCAGCAAACTTGAGATGCCAGCCCATATCCAGAGCAGGACGTTACAAAGTCTGCAGGCTTCTGAGCAGGGGAAGAAGAAGATCTCTCCGAAGCAATGAAGCCCTCTCCATCCACTTGTCACAACCAGCCTCCACTTTTCATGTCAAGGTAGGACAACCAGTCCCAAGCCCTGAGAAACTGGCACGAGAGGGCCAGAGAGGGCTGATGGCAGCCATCACAGAAAGTTAAAATTCTGGTTAAAAATAGCAGCTTTGATCAAGCTTCTGGTTAAAGAATGAGAAGTCATGCCTGATAGCAGCAGAGCCTCTCTGGAGTTAAATATGGAAAATAGGAACAGCTTTCATGCCACTGTAGAAAAAATAAACCACACTGGGGTTTGCTTGTAACATCTCTGATGAGGGTCAGCTGGAGTCCTCTGGCCATTGCCATTGTCCCATGGTGCTTGACACCAGCTGTCACACTTGGCCAAACCATGACCTGAGGCAAGTCAGCGTTGGCTGACCAGTGGAGATAAAAGGCCTCGATCAGCAGATGGTATGAGATGGAGGCAAAGAGCTTGTGCTTTCCCTGTAAATCAACAGTTTGCCCTGTGGTGTTGGACCAACTCCCAGAAAATAGGTGAGAAAGCCCTACCTGAACACAACTTCCTTAAGGCCCCTTTCATATTTCAGCCCTTGCACCGCTACCTCTCCAGTTGGCACGCTGCATGCACCAGTGCATGGCCTGAACGTTGTGTGGACTCTATGTGGCATGTCCCGGTGCGCAGGTTTCTTTGGAAGAGGCGGGTCACAGGATTGCAAGGCAATTCAGGTTGAGAGATCCTCATAACACAGCTATAGTGCTGTGTATAGTCCTCTCCCAGCTGCCCGAGCATAAGCAAATTTCAGTGTGGTCCTTGGCGGGCTTTCGTTCCCAGACAGGCTGTAAGCCACAGCCACACAAACACTTTTTGTGCAGTCTGGGCTAAAACAGAACCGGATTGCGCACAGTCCTTGTTCACCACAGGGGATTCCCTGCTCTGCTGGATCCACTCGTGCTCCAGACCCCTGGTAACAACAGCTCTCGTTCATGCTGTCTGAGCGGAGCTGGGTTTTCTGCAGCCCTGTCCACCCTCAGGCTGGGTGAGTTTCATGCCATGCTTACAATAGTGACACAGCAAAGGGGTGGCAAGCAACCGGGTCCATGAGCAGCAGTCCCCCACTGGCCATGGGGACGGTGAGGTTAACTGTTCCTGTTTGCTCGCTCACTCTGTGCTGGAAATGTTACGAGCAGATGGATGACCTGGGTGGGCTTCCAGACCAGTCCATGCTCTGACCCTCAGGCTCTTGCAAGTGCTACTGGAAACATGGGAAGTACAACGTGCATCTCAAAACCATCCAAAGAAAATCAGAAGCCTCTCCAAGGCAGCTCACATGAGCCTGCAGAGCCCCGCACACCGAGTAGCCCAGCTCTTAACACTTAGAAACACAGAATCATAGAATGCTTTGGGTTGGAAGGGACCTTTAGAGCCATCTAGTCCAACCCCCCTGCAGTGAGCAGGGACACCTTTAACCAGATCACATTGCCTAGAGCCCCGTCCAAACTGGCCTTGAATGTTTCCAAGGATGGGGCCTCCACTACCTCTCTGGGCAACCCATTCCAGTCTTTCACCACCCTCATTGTAAAGAATTTCTTCCTTATATCTACTTTAAATCTACCCTGGTTTAGTTTAAAACCATTACTCCTTGTCCTATCATAGCTGGCCCTACTTGTTTGCCTTACAGATTTCACCAGGGGGATGCTGCACAGAGCTGATCAGTTTGGGTGCGTCTGCAATACTGGGAGCACTGGGTCTGTTCTCACCAGGAAAACTGGGCTCGGTGCCTCCTTGGGCCACCCGCAACTGCTGCCCCATTGCAGCTACCTGTGGCTGTAGCCACATCCAGTAATGGCTTTCCCAGCCCAGTGGAGATGACCTCAGTGTGGAGCCCTGGCTTGCAGTGCAGCCCTGTGGCAGTAATAGATGTGGGCTCTTGAAGCACTTGTCTTTTGCCTTCCTCCATTGCTATTTTTCAGCAATCAGCCAGCTGCAGATATGCTGGGGAAAAAAAAAAAAAGAAGCCTTTTTTCTCCAGCACAACTGGTTTTATTTCTAAGTTTTTTAAAAAACAGCTTAAATTCATGAGGATCTCTAAGTTAATAGCACACTAATGCAGCTCTCATAAACTCTGTTGTCCTTTCTAGGCTTCAAAACCTTAAACCTTGAAGTATTATAAGAAAATTAACTGCAACCGTAATGTCTGAGGGCAGGAGTGTCCTCTGCTTGTTTATACTGGTCAGGCTTGCCAGTTAGCAAGAAGAACTGAACCCATTGGTTGCATTCCTGATACTTCCACAAACACTCGCTGTATTTGGCAGGTCACTGTCATGATCCTTCATCCCAAGGTGGCGGGGGAGAGAGCAGGCAGGACGCCTCCCCAGTCGTGCTCACTGTGCAGAGAGTCTTCAGAGAAACAGGAAATTAGTCTTAAAGCAATTAAAAGAAGCAGCCAAGTGAGCAAAGCCATCAGGGAGAGAACAAACAGGAGAAGCAAATCAGTGATCAGGAAACTGCAGCAAGCACATGCTGGTGTTCACAGCGTTCCAGGCCAGGGTGCGTCTGTTGCAAATGTTGGCTTTCAGCCCCCAAAAAGCAACGTTATTGGCAGATCTGGCAAAGTAACTGGAAGTCCCAAGACAATAAAACCTTGTTTACTGGAACGTTTATATAAGACAGCTCATGGTAATGGCAGCTGGCTTAGCAGAGCAATTTATGGATTCAATATTGAGCATGTGGTCAGATGTTTTGCTGAACTGAGATCAGGGCTAACCTCTCTCGCTGAACAGAGATCGCTGTCCCTCCTAATGAGGTCTCGGCCACAGCAGTGTAGGCAGTTTGGAGATGACTGTTCTGTCCTTTCCTGTGATATATTAGTTCTGTGGCTGAAGTGGGGACTTCCCTCTGCAGGGCCAGCAGCTGCAATGAGAGCAATACCCAGATGTAACACGCATTAGCTGCTGTAGGTGCGAAAGAGCACTCAAAATAAATCAACATGACTGTCTATGAGGACCACAAATGCTCCCAGTCCCTGCTCTGCTTTGCTCAGGTCCACGTAATTTGGCGCAAAGTATTTCAAAAGCCATGTGAGGCAACCTGCCTAGATAGGCAAGGAAGGGCAGGATCTGGAGTTCCCCTGGATTTGCATGCAGCAGATGAAAGCAGAAGTGAGTCCTGCTGAATTCCCGTTGATTAAATGGTTCAGCCAGGGGGGAAGGATTAGCCTTTTTTTGTTGTTCATCACCCATGATGGAAATTGATCTCTACTTGTTTGCAGGGACTGGGTTTATTCAGCTGTTGCTAAAGCTGTTCAGAAAGCGATACCGTTTACGTACAAAATGCCCTACCACCCCAGGCAAAAGGTGCGCTGTGTGGAAGCCCATGGGGCGTTTTTCACGGAGGTGGGATCCACCTGCAGTTGACAGCAGGTCTAATCAAATGTAAAGTCGCTGCCCTTGACAGACCTCTGTCCCGGACTGACCCCTGCATCGCAGGAGCATGCCCTGGCAGCTTGCTGGGGATGGGGAGAGGGGGTGCTCAGTGAGAAAGATGGGTGCAGAGGAGGGCTGCTGCTTTGCTGCAAGCAGCATGGGCACCACGGGTGTGTGCCAGGCAGGGGAAGGGGCTGTCTGGGGGAGCAAGCCTGCCTATTCATGCTTGCCGGGCACCTCCTTGAGGGAGCATCCGTGGGAGGTGCTTTCCAGCTGTATTTGTGCTCTTGGCTCCCTGCAGGACTTTGCTTACAGTCAGGACTGAGCAGTGAGGATCCCTACCACACCGCTGCCTGAGAGAGGGAAAGGCTCGCCAGAAAGCAGCCGTGCCAGACAAATGCCTGAGCTAAACAGGCGCTGGGGAGACGGAGAAGCCCACACTCACCCTCTGCCCCAGAGGGGGCTATCTGTGGCCGTGCTGCGACTTACCTGTCCTGGCAGCCCACCAGGCTCGGGCTGCATGCTGCAAAGAGCCTCTGGGGCCAGATGGGCATAGTTTTGCCTGTGCCAGGCTTGCTCACCAAATAAAAATTTGCAGGCTAGCCCAGGCTCTGTGGCAGGGAGGGGACCCCGCCTGGCTGAGGACAGGGAGACGTGTGTGGCCTGAGATGCTGCATCCCCCGTTCCACCTCATTCAACTGCAAAACCATCGTCCCAGCCCCAGGAGCATTGCTGAGGGTCAGGGTGGGGGTGCTAGGGAACTGCTGTCTGCTGGTGAGGACCCCAGGGAGCCAGTGTTGCTCCTGACACCCCTTCCACCTTCCTCCTCCTCACCAGGTTAGCAGTCCCAGCCGCACAGCCTGCCGCCCTGCCTGGACCCTCCTGCCCCATCCGTTGAGGAGGAGGTACACGCAGAAGAGCAGCGACAGGGAATGGAGCCAGGGACCTCCAACAAGCACAGAAATATAGACATGAAATAGCTCAAATGAATCCTGAGATCCTGAAGATTTTTTTTTTCCCATTTTCTCCCAAGCCTTTTTGTTCTTTCAGGCTCCCTCAGGTTGAAAGGTGCCTTAAATCAGGTGCCTTATGTTTGTATTTATGAAGAAAAAGCCTGATCTTTCCCTCCCAACATGGTTTTCAAACACAACATAGTGAAAAAAAAATATCTTGCGCTGATCCTGGGACACATGTTTGTGAAGGGAGGTGTGTGTGGGAGACAAGTAAAGCAAAAAAGTACAAAAGGAGAAAGAGGAGAAGGAGGGGAAATGTGTCATAAACCGTTTCCTCTCAGTCCCCTCAGCCACTTTCCTTTTTCTTTTTCTGTCCCCCATAATTTGAAAAATCTCATCACAATAACCGGATTGGGGCTTAGGCAAGAAAAGGGGCCTTGGAAAAAACAATAAGCAGTTTTAGAAAGATCAGGTTTTTCCTGTTAACGCAATAATTCACATTTCTTAGGCTAATAAACTCTTAACCTTTTGGCCTTAAAATCTGTTTTGCACTGCATGTCTTATAAACAGGAAGTTAAAATTTGGCACATAATAATGAGAAAAACCATATAGGTAGGAAAATAAGACATATTACAGGCAGAGAGGATTCCTTGCCAATCCAGGGTATAACTCAGGATGGACTTCTAAATATTTAGCACTGTTTAGACTGGTTGCAGTAAAACTTGTGTGCCTTAAAGAATGAGAGGAAACTCGCTGCCCCAAAAGTTTTCTGGTGAAACCAGAAACCCGGTGCAAGCTGACCCCTGACTGAATAACTACGGAAAATGGCACTGTTGCTAAGCTTGTAAGCCTCTCCCTCTTTGGACAGCATTTATGTTTCCTTTGAGTCATGCGCACAACTCTAGTGAAGCATCTACCCGCTTGTGAATCACAGCAATAAAAATAAATAACCAGGGAGAAAAAAAATCACTGATGCGGCACGGCCACCAACACTGGCACGGAAAAGGGCCTGTTCTCCTAAGGGTAAGCTAGCGGGGTGCTATGAAATCCCTGTAGAGATACCAGAGCTGTTTGACCCCAGTGCAAGAAATCCCTGCTCGCTTGCCCGTGCCTGCCAAGCACTGCACATGGAGGCGGTGTGGGGACAGGGCAGGCAGCAGGCAGGCACACACCGGCAGAGCAGCGCGGGTGCACCCTGCCCGGCTCACCCGACACTCACTGCTCACCGGCTCTGAACCCCAAAATGTTATTCTTCTGGGGTCTTCTTTTCCTCAGGCTTTCAAAACTCCAGCCACAGTCCCTCCGCATCTCAAATGCTTAACTGGCAAGACTGTGTCATGTCAAAAACTTTGTGGGGATGTGGCATTGCCCCTTTGCATGTGTGAAACTGCTACCTTGCTGTTAGGTGCTGGCAAAGGCTGCCTGATAGCCTCCCTGGGGAGGTTCCACCTCTTGGGATCTCCACGCATGGGAACAAAGCTAGTTTCCTGAAGCTGCCTGGGGCAGTGTTTACATACCTCTTCAGAGTGATTTAAGCAAGCCTCCTCATGTGTTTGAAAGTCAAATAGTTTAATTTCGTAACATTTGTCATTTCATATATATGGAATTGATTACCAACTATTAATGCCTATTTTTTCTCCCCCCTCTTTGGATGCTTTTCAGCAAAGGCATGGACAACTTTATCCTCCTCCCCACCTCCCACCCCCGCCCCTGACAGAGCTAGGAACAATTGTTCAGCAGCAGTCTGGCAGATAAGGCCCCTCACTTTGGAAAGCTGATGCACACAGGATAGATATCCTAGGAAGCTGGTGTTTGGAAATGGTGAATGTGACTGAAATGCCCATCACACATTGCAAATCTGGGGTGCTGGGGCCCAAGGCAGTCCTCGGTGTGAAGTATGAAGTTCCCAGGTTTTCTGGCAGCATCAGGGGTGGACCAGGTGCAGAAGACTGTTGCATAGCCACGCGTGCATGTCCGTGTAAATAACCCCATGCAATTCCTTGCTGACACCGTCAAGACAGGCCGATGGTTTTGCTGTGCTCCCTGGGGGCGCCTCCATTCTCCCAGGCTTGAACTCCATGTCAGGCAGCTTTGCCCCCACTGGGGAAGCTCATTGTTCCTCTCTCCCCCTGGAAGGTTTCATCCTTTTGGGACACAGTCCTAGGGCGCTTCTGGCCTGGTGCATGGTCAAGCTTCCCTTCAGGAGATCTGCCCATGCACCTCAGGCATGCCCATGCACCGGGCAGCCAACAGCAGAGCTGGTCCAGCAGGAAGGCGTTTGCTTGCCCTGCACCAGCGGCTCCACTTTGCATTTCTTTTCCACAATTCTGAATACACATTGACTGAAATCCTTGCTGAAAACACCATTTGGCAGTGGAAGATGCTTGTGCCCATTTTGATATCTTTTCTGATAAAACTGCTGATAAATATGGGCAGGGAGAGGCTCGATTTTTCATACATGCAGATTGATTATATTTCAACCCACTCCTAAAAATGCTACAAGTGGCAGAGGGGGAAGAGGGGCAACTGAGCCCCCATGTCCGCCTTTGCCAGCACCAGTGAATATGTGAGGATGAATGTAGTGGGTCTCAAGCTCAGCACAGGTTATGCTCTGGGATTGCCAGGCATGCAGGTGTCTTGGCATGTCAGCAAGCCTTGCTATTTCAGATTGTCTGGGCAGTCGTTGTTATTTTAGCTGCTTCATTAAGATAAGTTTTAAACATCCTCATGTCTATTGTGTTCATACAGGAAGCAGCTCTGCAAAATCCCGGTGCTTCATAGAAGCAGATAAAAGCTGGTGTTCCTGTAAAATGCTGGGGAAGATTAATGGAGCAGGCCCCGACCTATTTATTAAAGGGCCTGATAGTTCTCCTAAACTTTGGCTCTCCTTTTGAAGTCTCCTATGTACGTGGCATTTGTGTATTTTAAAATATTCATTGAGCAATGGGAAAAAAAAAGCTGTGCAAGTAATTGTTTTCTGAACACATTCCATAAGGATTCTCTAAGTAACAGTATTTGTGGTGAGCTGTCACAAGCACCCCATTCCTGAATCTAAAACTCAGCTGACTACTGACTTCAGAGAAGGAGGGGGTTACAATGGTATAGTTCATAGGTTTTTAGGAATGACAAATATTACTGAGCTTTTTTCCTTCCTCTGCCTCTCCCTCTTTCCATTTTTCTCAACTTGCAGGAACCTGCTAGGTGAAAACAACCCAAATCTGAATGACTGCTGACAGAGAAACTTCTCCCAGCCTCCCTCACAGCTGCTGCAGGCACTGAAGAGGTGGATAATATCCTCAGTGACTAATCAAAGGATTGACAGAATAAGCAATCACAAGTGGAAAGATCAGAAGCCAGGCTGGAACAGGTGCCTCCAGCTCAATAAATCTCCACCAAAACAAGAAAGTGGCCTGCTTTTTCTTTTTTTTCTTTCTTTTTCTTTTTCTTTTTCTTTTTCTTTTTCTTTTTATTTTTATTTTTATTTTTATTTTTTTTTTTATTTTTTGTTCCCCCCAGCACTCTGAATGAAAGATGGGCTTGAGTCCTCTAGAGAATTTTGTCTTCCTCTTTTATTTCAAGCTCCTGGTTTTGGAGCAACAGTAACACAAAGCATTTCTACGACAAGATTGCATGATCTAGTACTTGTTTTTCTAAATGGCAGCTGCTAAGACTTACTATGTTCTTGGCATTGCTTTATGCATAAAGTGAACACTGATGTTCCTGTTGGCCAAAGTTCCTGTCTCTGAGCGAGGTTTTAGTTCTTTAATATCACAATGCTGAGCAAGGAGCCCAACAGCAGGATTTTGCCCTATGTTCAAAAGACACTTCAGGGGTTAAAAAAAGCTTCCAAAAAGTTTTTGAAGGAAGACAAGTGGAGGCCACCAGGTAAACCCTTGGTGCTCTGGTGCTAGCAAGGAAGCGATGGTGTGAGAGGAGGCACAGGGGTGCAGGGAGTGATGTACCTCCTTTTCTAGGATTTGCTCTATCAAAGCAAGCCCTACCCACCGATCCAAAACTCCTGGCATCTGTCTTGGGAAAGAAGGGCAACACCTGGGAGCTGACTAATGGTAGCCGGGACCCAACCTCAGCCTGGATTGCCAGAGTCTGGTCCATTTTACCAATTCCTTGCAATGTACAGAGACTGAACAAGCCCTGAGCCCTGACTCTTCCTGACCTGACCACCAGCTGAGTACATTTGAAGGCAGGGAACTCACAGCAGGGGTTTTCTCACTGACACAGAAATATCCATGTAGGTGATGAAAGGCCTGTGCTCACCTGATGCTGTTCTAGCCTAGTGGCTATTGCACAACGCTGACATGATGGTATCTACCTGCCAAGGTGCTGATTTTTCATGATTACTTGGGAAGAGACACTTTTCGCTGTGGTACATCCTTGCTGTAGAAAACTATTTCAAAAGACCTGCTGATAGGGAAGATGGTTTGGGATGAAGGGCCCATGAGGTAAGCACACCGTACTGCTGCTTGTGGCTTTGCTGGAAAATCACTTTAGCCCACTTTAGGGAAGGGACAAAAGAGCAACATTTGTTCAGCCAGTGCAACGGAAAGATGGGCAAAGACTGAGATAAAGACAGCCAGGAAAACTCCCTTCCTTGGACAAGAGTGTCAATGCAATTGCACTGTGTTATCCCATCTAGAAAATTATACCTTTTTCTTACAATGTGCCTTTTTTCCCCTCTCTCCCTCCTTCCCTCCCTCCTTTTCCCCCTTCCTCCCTTTGACATATGATCTTCCTGCTTCAGCAGAGCTACTGTGATTTCAGCTGCTGCCTCTGAGCTGATTTGAATTGTGAGGCCTTAGCTGGTAGCCTGCCATAACCATTCTGCAGCCTTCATACTTTTGCAGACCACAAAGCCACACCATCTCTAAGCACGAGCTGGAGCAGCTCCATGCTTGCTCTAGCTTGCAGTGGTGAAGGCGTCCCACCGAAAACCCATGGCACTGCTGGAGGCTCCAGCACATAAACCCACAGAAGAGAAATTCTAACCAAATCCTGCAAAAAATCCACCATGTGAACTTCAACGTTTCCCAATAGGTATTAGGAAATATTTGCCTGACGAAAGGACTAAACAGAAGCATGGTGAGGCCTTAAGGATTGATTTAGGGAGCATTTTTAATTAAGTCATTTTACTAGCATTGCTGCACAGGCCTCCAGACCTGGCTCTGCCACGCTTTTTCATGAGAACTGTCTGCAAACTGCAAGCCCAGGATGCTGAGCTTGTGCAAGAGAGAGGTTTCTGTGCTGGCACGGCACCTGAGACAGAGCTCATGGTTTGCCTGGGGCAGGGAGCCCTCCAGTGAGCAGACCCAAAGCAAATGGCTGGGTGAGACTCCAAGGAGATTCAGGGCTGAAGGACAGGCACCAAGGCGGCATGTTTTCATGGGGAATTTTGCTCTTGTTACTGCTTCTCAAATGTTTGGTGTATTGGTAAGGCTGGGAAAGGACGCATGGGTGTTGCCCCCCCCAGCAGCAGTACTGCAACACAGGTTGGGCACACTGTGGCTTTGGTCCCTGCTGTGGAGGGGCTGCAGGGATGGGCACGGGAGGCTGCTGAGGGCCAGCACGCACCCACATTTTCTGCAGTCAGCTGCCACCCTGTAAACAGCCCAAACCCCCCTCTACCCTGTTGCTTTTCTCCCTTACCATCCCGCTTCTCCACCTCCGCATGAGTGGCAGTGATATGGCCACATCAGTGGCCTCCACATCACTGCAGTGACATGAGCTTCCCACATGTGGAAAGGAAGTCAGTTGGGCAAACCTGTTTGTGCCCAGGGCCCCAAACCCAGACACAATAAAAGTGGCTGCTGACACCCAGGACCAGGGAGGAAAGCACTGATGGATCGTACAGCTGAGTGCCGTACGCCTTCAAAGCATGGCGCGGGTGTTCCCTGCTGCTTAGCCTCCTGCAATAATCAACCAACCAACAGAAATCACCTGAGCACTAGCAGTCTTCCATGAGAGTTAAAATGAAGGCAACCTGGTACCTCAGTGTTAACCGTTGGCTCTTGCAGATTGGTGATGCTGTATGATCTGTGCCACCCATAACAGTCCTGATTTCTCAGTGTTAAAAGAGACTCTGCTGACCTCCAGCCTCCCCCATCCATCCGATACAGCAGAGCCCACCTGGAAATGTGCACAGCCATCATGGCTGTCTCAGGAGATCTCAAAGGATTAATTTTTGCTGCTGTTCCTGGAGAGATCTTCAAGCTGTCAGTCTGCCTTTGGTAACCCAGTGCCTGGAGCAAAACAGAGTATTTCTTGGGCTGCAGACACACCAAGGACTGAAAACGGGTGGAAATACCTTCATTGCTTTTGCTAAGGCTGCATTGTCCTGCCACCGTGGTATTGAGCCACAGCACTGAGCCGTGCTGAGGAGGTGTTAAGCCAGCACAGAGGTTGTGCCACCCATAATCTGTTCTTGTGAGAGGTGTCCAGACACACATGTGAAATGTGGTTACTGAAAAAAGATAAAGTGAGGAGGAAGGGATATGGTCAAAGTGCAGCAACTTCTGTTTCCATTAAGTCAACGTAGTCAGGTAAGTCCTTTTTCCAGGCGGGGCTTTCCTGCAGTGTGCCAAGAAGTAATCACGTCTGCTGGGTAGTGGAAAAAAAAGGCATCGTTGTTGTAATGAGCTCCAGGCAAATTCATTGTCCGTGGTGGGAAGCTAAGCAATGTTGTCCAGAGTGCAGAAATATGGGCTTTGTACATCTTTTCAGACCGTTTTAAAATGTTTTGCCTGCTTAAAGTGATACCGAATTTCCTGTTTTCAGCACTCTGGTGTGTGCTGTCTGTCAGAGGCTCCTGTACACGTACTTGGCATAATCTGTTTCTGCATTAAAGATTTTTTCTCACAGCCAAGTAAGATGCTGAGAGCTGTTGTCGTGGGAAAGATAAAAAGGAAAGCACTGTTTTGCAAAATTTCCTATTTCATGGCACATTGGAGTGATAGTTACAGAGAGGCTGCCCAGCCAAAAAAAACCCCAAACACCCATTTTTCACCTTACTGCCCATCTTCTACAACACGCTTCCTAGGCACCCTGGGATGGTGTCTGACGTGTGATCACACACAGAGCAAATGGTTGCAAGGAGGTGGGAGCACAGTCCCGGAGTCCACAGCACAGGGTAGCAATGAAGGGGTGGGGATGGGACTCACCCTCGGCCAGGAGACCTCACTCGGCAGGTCTGCATGTCACAGCCCCACTGCGCAAAGGCACCTGCATCACGGTGAGCATGGGTGATGACCTCAGGAGCTCCTGAGAGCACCAGGGAGAAGCTGTGGAGGAACCGGTGGCCAGACTGCCAGCCCAGACATTGCCTCCCATACCAGCGAGCCCCAAGGTGCCAGGCAGGTTCGTGAGTGTCCCCCAGCGCCACGGGGGAGCCCCGCTGTGCCAGATGCCACAAAGATGGAGACAGCCCACACCCCTCCCTGGAAAGGCAGGGCACAGGGAAGGTCACTCCAGATGTCATCCTTTTCAGGCTCCTGCAGTAATTATTTTATGTGGGGCTCAGTGTAAAACCTCCTGGACAGCAGGTTTGCTTTTTCTGCATCATCCTGCCCATGGGGGGCCCAAGGTCTTGGTATCACATTTTCCTGCCTGCACGCCCTCTCCCCTCCCTGCCCTGCTCTCCATGGGTGGCTCTAAGTGCTGGGATGGAGGGTGTCCTGGACAGGGATGGAAGGGGACATTTTGCCCTTCCTTGCTTTTTGGCACGCCCGACCTTTCACGTGCACGCACAGTATGAGACTTGCCACTACGACCCTCAGGTGTGAGTGAACACAGGTCAGACAAGTAGCGGAAGGAGGAGCAGATGCTCGGTGCAAGGGTAACAGTGCCATCAGGGTCCCACAGCACCCCCTCAAAGCAAATCCATCTGAGTTTCAGGGTCCTTGTTCATCTCACTGCAGCACTGCTGCTGTGTCTTCAGGTGGCTAGAAAACTGAGATGGTGACATCTGTCAGGGAGAGGGAAAATTAGCAGATGTTGCTCACCCCTCTGGGCCACCCAGGGCTCATGCAGAGGTTGGGCTTTGGCAGAGAGACACGTTTGGGGCCAGACGCTCCTGTGCCGCCAGGAGCTGTGCTAAGTACAAATGGTGGTACAAAAATCACTTGCGTTGACTTACAGGGTGAGCATCACTCTCACAGCCCCTGAGACCCAGCCCTGTTTCCCAGTCAAGATGCAGAACCAGGTTGAGAAGGAAAAGGAGGTGACATGAAGGGAAGGAGGTGGGTGAGGGGATCCTGTGTGAGGTGGGAAAGGTGGAAGGAGGGAAGGTGTGCAAGAAGAGCAGGGGGAGCAGTGGTGCACAGCAGGGTCCTGGTTTTGTACGGGGACCGTCAGAGGGAAGGTGAGGGTCCTGTGGCAGAGGTAGCAAGGCTGGGGTGGCAGGGGGAGAAAGCCTCTCCCTTCTGCCTCTGCGGATGTGGTCACCCAAACCTGCTGCTGCTACACACCTTCCTCCTTTGCCACAGATGCCGGGGCATGGGGCACTGCACCCTTTCCTGAGTGCCCCCAGCTTGGGGGTGTTCCTGTTCCCCTGAGCTGCAGGTGCATTTGCAGCTAAGCTGGAGTGGGTCCTTTGGCTACAAACACCCAGATCCAGGGACCTATTTTCCCTCCTATTTCTGCTGTTTATTTCCACTGCCTTACCATTTAGAAGGAAAGGTTTTGGTGAAGGAAAAAGAGGGGAGAGAAGGAGAGGAAGAAGGAGAGGGAGAGGGAGAGGGAGAGGAGAGGAAAAAGATAAAAGAGGAAAGAGAAAAGAAAATAAATAAAGAAAAGCCTGCACTTCAGAAGTCCTCAGATTGCTTCTGTATGCTGAAAAAGAAAACAGTGGGAAAACTCACATTTATTTACTCAGTGGTCCCTTTTCTTCAATTCCAAGAAGCCCCTTATGCAGTTACCCAATGTGAGAATGTGAAGAACTGATGAGCTTCTGAATTGCTGAGATTTATCATCATTGCTGTTGACAGATACCATGAGCTGTGAATAACTCCCGGATGCTGAGCCCAATGGTCATTTGCATTAAGGCTGTTTTGTCAGGACATACATTTTTTTTCTGTGTATATTCATCACATACATGCCCAGTTTGCCATCTCCTTATGATGTCAAAGTGGTGGAAATAGGCACATAAATCAGGCTTATAGTCTCCAAGATTAATTTACAGCTTTCACTGTGTCAGAAGCAATGTGGACTGACAAATGCATTAACTTCCTGATTAAAACATATAATAAAAAGAATAACCTAGTTTGTCTTCATTCACCTCTGGAGTTTTCTCGGAGAGGAAAGAAAAAAGGGAGTCAGAGTGCTCCAAAGATTAAATAAATAACCCGCACCTTACTTCCCTGGGCAAGTGCTTATGTTTGTTACACTGGTGGGTATAAACTTCTCACCCCAAACACGGTGACCCTGTTTCCAGTGGAGAAGGCTGATCCTTGATTGTTCCCTCAGAGGTGGTTTGGGGTGAGCGGTCTTCCTCCATTCATGGAGATACTTGGCTGTGCAAGAGGGCAGTCTTGGAAACAAAAATTAAAGACATTTGTCTCCAGATTTCCACATGCTGAGATCTTCTCCCAGACCCACATGCACCCTGGCATGGTGAGAGGTCAGGCCACTAAAGCAAATTTAGGAAATCAAAGAGCTAATACTGCAAAATACTCTGTTTACAGGTTCTCCTGCCTGCTAGGCAGAATAAGGTAGAAGCTGATCTGAAACCAATTTTAATATTGTACTATGAATACTCCTAATTTCAAAGCCCATTAGGCTGCTTGTAAGTAATGCCAGTATTGCCAGGAGAACACAATATGTTTGATACTTCCTGCTGTAAGTCAAAGCAAAATCAGGTAGAGCCTCTATGAAAGCTGCTCTCTGTCTCTAGAGAGCAGTTGTTCGGACTGGAGGCCAGATGGGATCACACTGCAGCAATGGTAGCATTCTGCGCACAGGCATTTAACTGATGGAAACACGAGATAATCTGTTATTAGCTTGGCCTGTAAGAAAAGGACGTTACACAATGTTGTTCTTATCACAGGCAGAGTGTGTTCTCTGACATTCACAGCAGCTTGGCTTATGCTCAGCAATTTCACAGAAATGTTGGCAATTAACTTCTTTCATTCGTGTGCTCAATCTCAGAAACAGCAAGAGGGCTTGATCAGTCACTGACGACTGGTGCAGGGTCCAGGTTCATGCTACCCAGGCTCCTAGCATGGCTGTTCTTATTATTAATAGTATTACTTTGGTAAGGAAAATACCATTAAACTAGGAGCCAAATGCTCTAAAGTGCCGCTTGTGATACAGCCATCAAGTAACAGATGTACCCTGCCTCCAAAATGCATCAGATTAACAAGATAGCACGGAAATGCAATAGTGGAAGAGAAGTTCAGCAGGATGGTGTATGCTTTGTCTGAAAGTGAAAGAAATAAATTAACAGGCACAGGGGACTAGAGAGGCAGAGGAGAAAAGAAGAACTATTTCTCTGGAGCAACACAGGGTTATGGTTGCTGCTAATACAGCAAGGTCTGTTCAGCTAGAGTTTCTCTGAAGTCATGGGGCACCCTAGAAAAAAAAAGGGGGGATTATTGCACAGGGAAGAAGAGTCTCAGACAAAACCCATAGAAGATCCCAGGGGTCCAGAGTAGCCTGACAAGACAGTCTTACATGCACAGCCACTGCAGCAGTCTGAGCCTCTCTCCCCCTTCTATGTCTGGTTCATGTGCCCTTGTCCAGAGCTACCACAGCTGCAGACTTGGCTGCATTTTCACAATGGCTCCCTTCTAGTATTTGAGATTTTGCAAAAACAGCCAGTGGATGAGTCAAGTTCATCTCAGGGGCTGGCTCAGGTCGGGTCTGGTTGGGTGTTGAGAAGTGGAAGAAGAGTTCTGCGAAGATGCTATCTGAGAAAAAGGTGGATTTGGAAAAAAACTCTCATTAGCCCAAGAGAGGGGGTATGTTTTCCCAGGTGTGGGAAATGCTCAGAGGGTGGTGTTGGTCTGATACAGAAATAATTTCACTTTGTGCTGGTTTGATGTCACAACAGGTAAGGTACAATTCCCTCCTGTTCAGGCTGGTAATGGTCTCTTACAATTTCAATCAATAATTCATTCTAAATGAATGCTAAAATAAATATTAGCTATTTTAGTCTCACCACCTCAGAAGTAATTTCTTCAGCTTTATGGAGTTTGGTTTCATGGCCTCTACTTGCTTCAGATGCATAGGGATTTTTTTGCTTTGCATTTTGCCCTCAGCTGAAAAGCCCTCCCTCCTGAGACCACAGAGGGTCATGGGCAAAGAGCAAACAAGTTCATGCAACATTTATCACACTTGCATTACTCTAATGGTTGTCCCTGTTAGCTGTAACTGGATGCTTCTGTCCCTCTGCGTGCAGACCATAATCCCTGCCTGCTGGGAGAAAGAAACGCCCAGAGAAATGCTGCGCCGCCTGAGCTGCCGGGATGCTTTCATTTCCAAGGCCAGTGTTAGGTAAATAATAAATGCAAATGCCCATTTCTGCAGGGGATGAGGTTCCTGCTTGTGGCCATGGAATCATCTTCATGGAAGCAACACCTTGCTTTTCCGTGCTCCTGGCAGCCTCTGTGCGGGTGGGTGGCGGGAGCAGCAGAAGGCAGTCTCCCAAAAGGCAGATGCTGTCAGCTGGCAAGGTGTGGGGGGGATAAAGGCTATCCCAGCTCACTGTAGGTGGAGGAGAGGAAATGTACCCGTAGCTAACGCTGCCTTGCTGGAAAAAAAGGCTGCAGAGCATGGTTGCTAAAGGTCACACATCAGGTGTTGATCTTTCGTCATGACCAGAGGAGCTGGCAAGCCCCAAAGCACAGAGGCACGTGCTGAATGGGGTGTCTGTAAGGCTATGATGGCAGGGCTGGTTAATTGCTTCAGTAATGACAGCAAAGCCCGCAGCCACGTGAGGAAGGATCCTGAAGCACACACTGGCAGCTGCATGTCCGTCACCAGTTCCCATCACCCAGGACTGTGCTCACTGCTGCTTGTGTTGGGATAACTCCCCCCTGCTGCTCGTTTTGGGGTAACTCCCGCCTGCTGCTCACAGCCATCCCTCTGGAGGGGAGGATGTGGCCAGTGCTGTGACAAGCAGCAAGGCTAGCCTCATGCAGCAAGCTTAGTCTCTCAAAGCTGGCACCTTGCCATGGGCAGAAGCTCGGGGAAGAAACAGAGGTGAGGTAAGGTAACTGGCAAAGCCAAAGCCCATGGCTTTACCCATGGGAGTCCCACCTTCTTCGCACGTGCTTTTAAAACTGGTAAAGCAGCTCCACTATCAAGTCCCTCTGGGGCACTGCTCTCCAACGATGGATGTAACCCTGAAGCTCACTCTGTGGCTGTCTCAGCTCCTCCTGCTTTTGCTTCGGCACACACTTGCCTCCTGCACCCACCACGAGGTGCCAAAGGAACCCCTGCCCAGAGAACCAGGGGCTTCCTTTCCCCAGTAAGCCTGGCCAGCACACCCAGATTTCCATTAATTGGCAGTAACTCATCAGTCATTGCAGAAAAATCAGTACAGGACTGTGATGAGGGTTCAGAAGCCTGTGACTTAAGCAGTGACTCATTATGGAAAGACCAAGATGCCTTGGTGGAAATTAGATCCAAACTTTCCATTGATTGCCAGCGGAAAAAAACCTGTGATTCTCCTCTGTACTGCAGCAATACCTAAACAGCAGATGGGGCAGATAAGGCCTAAACTTTGCAACTTCTTGTTAACGATGTTAACCTTTGCCATCTGTACATGAACCATATTAACCTTTGCCAGCTGTTCTGAAGGGAGCTGCACACACAGCAGTGCTATGTGACAATGTTATCTTCACTTAGAGGAAGAAAAGGAACTGACTGACTTATACTGAAATTGTCTTGTTGAAATAAACATGGCTTTTGACAGAAGATACACGATTTCTATCATAATGAGTATGACACCCAGTTTGAGTCTTCAGGTCATGGAGCCAATGCCTCTTTGAGCTGGAGCTGGGTGCTTAGAGGAGCAGCATGAAAACAGAAGCACCTGGAGGTGGTATTTTGGAGGGCTCCATGGTAAAAACAGCAGAGAGTGCAGGAATGCCAGGGGGACCACAGTGCAGGTGAGACCAAAGTCCCTGCCACCACAGAAGCAAAGCCTGCAGTGATAGGAGCATCCACCACGCTGCAAAAGGCCCTGGTGAGAGTCACTGCCTCGATCATGTCAAAGGTTAGAGGAGGCAGCTCTGGGAATAAAAATTACTTGAGGGCAACTGCTGTCATTGTTCAATCACATCATGGCACATGATCTTAAAGGTGAAGATAAGGTTTAATTAAACTGCAAAGTGCATGAATCAAAATAGTTGTGCAATCTAAGCAGGTAATAAGGAAAGTTGCAGCCTGTGCAAACATGATATGACATTTCTATCATCTCTCCTGTCCCAAGCACATAATGAGTACAACACCCAGTTTGAGTCACCAAGCCAATGCATCTGGAGCAAGTTATCTCTAGGGTAAGTTCTTCTTGTACCAAAACACAGCAGCCCCAAATTCCCTGGCTATGCAGCCAATGAGGTTCAGCTCTACTGACCATCACATCACAGCTTCTGCTTGCCCTTCCACTCCAGTCCATCTATTTCAAACTTTTTCCCCCTTTTCCTCCCTTACTTACCAACTTCCCTCCACTTTCCCCTTTTAGATCACTTTGCAGCCCTCTTCAGCTTACTCGCCAGTGTTAATTCCCAGCTATGACATACTTCCTTGCAACTGCAGGATAAATCATCCTGAAAATAACATATAGAAAAAAGTAAAAAAGCCCAGGACACTACTAAGCCATAAACTCAACAGGAACACAACACAGTCATCCAGAATATCACTGGGCTGGATCCCAGCATTGTTGGTGGTGTGTACAGCAGGGCTAAACCCGATACCGTGAAAGTGTCAGAGAACTGGAGTAAATAACGGGAAAATCAGACCTCCCTTTATGCTCTGACAAGCAAGTGCTTGTTTTCCCATACTTTGAGCTACATCTCACCCTGCAAACTGAAAAAAAGAGAAGGTCAAATGCTCTTGCCTTTCTCTGGCCAAGACTCAAGTAAACCCTCCAGATCACATCCTTTAGCTGAGAGGAGGAATTCAGGGAATTACTATGCTCACTGAACTAAAATACACATATATGAGGCCATATATATACATGTATGTCTGAGTAAGCCTCTCCGTGCTGGTGCAGGTCTAATACCTGAAGATTATTTTTCAAGGTGTTTAATGTGACCCATCAAGGGTCAAATGACATTGTGATAAATCTGAGGTTTAAAACAGCTGCCTTGAATTGCCCTGGTGTAAATGGCGCTGCAGCGTTGTCACTCTAGAGCAGACAAGACAGCCCATCAGCCTCCAGCAAGTGCATTTAGAGATGCAAAATGCAGCCCAGCATGCAGCCCAAGCTGGCTTCATTGTCAGCGTCTCTATTTATTTTTTTTTTTTGGTGAAAGCTAATCCAGCACAAATGTGATGTATTCTAAAGGAACAGAATGAAAATGTGTAAATTCTGCTTCGACAAAACACTCGTTCTTGAATCAGACAAAGGGCAGCCATTTGAACCATTGTTACAGCAGCCTGCAAATACATTCCTGACCGCTTAAAAGACAAAATGAGAGGCACCGAGAGTAAGCACTTTCCTGAAATGAACCAAATTACATCTGTGGTCACAAAATTAGAAAATTAGCTATCACCCCGTGAATTCTGTGAGGCACACATTAGACATTATGCCCAGATAGAGAATTGCAGATGGAGATGTCAGCTGCGAAAGATAGATTTTCCTGAGGCTTTTCTTTATTCCCCAGGGAGATTGCACTGTCTACAGCCCTGGGTGTTCCACGTTTCCAGATATCAGACGTGTCATTTTCACTTTGCCCTTTGGCTTCTCATCACAGATGATCTAAACCCGTCTTTTACTCTAAGTCACTGCAGATTAAAAAAAAAGGTGTGATTTAAAAAACACATAATTAAATCAGTGCAAAACTCCCAAACTGACTTTGTGAAACAGATGCAAAACTTCATTAAACCCACAAAACAAAAATGAGCTGAAACCTTGGTTTACACTGAATTCAGAACATTCAGCTTCTAAATGACTTTCAAGTACATTAGAGCTAGCTTGAGCAGACCAGGTCCAAGCCCAAAAGCGTGGGATTTAGCTTTCAGCAGGAGGATATTTAGTGTGCATCTCAGCAAGGTATCTCAGCTGCTGTCGCGGCAGCCCACCTTGCTGCTCCTAGCAGCCCGGTTCTGGAGGAGAGGTGGCACTTCAAAGGGAGTAACTGCTTGCAATGAAGTGGCTTGAAACCAATCCCTTTAAGTACAAGATTGGCTACACCTGTGCAGGTGTGTCCCAAGTTAGGCCAGCTATGATAACCTTCACAAGTGGCTTTTACTTGCAGCCGGGCTGGCAGCTGTGTCAATGCAGCTGCATCAGCTAATTGTAAAAATAACGTTTGCTTCAGCTGCACATTTTACGGGAGCTCCTCAAAAGCAAGGGGCTGCCTTTGAGCAGCAGACCTGCAGAGTGTGCAGATGAAAGAAAGTGCCTGTGTTTCACCTCAGACACCCTTTTGTCCTGGGATTGCTCTGTGCTGAGCACTCCAAAGTCCTGATGCACAAACAGGGCTCCCCACCATGAGGTAACACAACAAACCATAGGTCAAACTACTCCTTTCATGTAACAAGCCATGACTTCCTCCATCCCAAAAAAACTTCTGCATTTCAAATGTGTTTCAGGATGTCAGACAACCAAACACACCATGCATTTACATCCCTTCCTCAGTCTTACTCCCATCGCTATGGAAGAAGGACCAAAGCACAGCCCCTGTCCCAGCTGTGGGTCACCACTGGTGCCCCCCACAGTGCTCTGCCCAGGATGAAGTTCCTCACGCCGGGACTGCCTCACTAAGCAAAGGTGTTTCTTTGTTTTGCATTTTGATGAGCACCTTCACCAAAAAGCACCATTAAGCCTGTGAGCACAAGGCTTGAGTGCCAGTGCTTGGGTGCGGCAGCGTTGAACAGATACGGAATAATAGTAGCTACATTATGGTAGTGGTTTTCAACTTCTTTGTCGCTGGTGTAGGGTGGCACAGACACCACAACCTGAAATTTACTGTCAAGCAGGATGGTGAAAGTGTTCTGAGACTGAAACTCCCCGAGCATGCAAGCGTTAACCGAGTTCAGCAGAAAGGCAAGTTGAAATCAAAACCAAAAACTCACACCACTGAATCCCCTTCACTGGACTGAAAGGAGAAAAGAAAAGGTCACAGCTGCTGTTTCGGTTGGTTCATGCTTTTGGTAGCTTCCCACACAGGTTTCTGTACCGTTATTTTCTGTAACCCCAGTACAAGAGAGACATGGACATACTGGAGGGAGTCCAGCAAGATGATGAAGGGCCTGCAGCATCTCATGTATAAGGAAGGGCTGCGAGAGCTGGGACTGTTCATCCTGGAGAAGAGCAGGCCTAGGGGGGTGTGTGGGGTGTGTGTTCTTATCAATGTGTTCAAATACCTGCAGGGGGTTGTAAAGAGGATGGAGCCCAGCAATACCCAGTGACAGGACAAGAGGCAATGAGCCCAGACTGAAACATGGGAGGTTCATCAGGAAACACCTTTTCACTGTGGGCATGACTGAGCACTGGCACAGGTTGCCCAGAGAGGTAGTGGAGTCTCCATCCTTGGAGATATTCACAAGCTGTTTGGACATGGTCCTGGACAACTGGCTCTAGATGACCCTGCTTGGGCAGGGGGGGTTGGACCAGGTGAACCCCAGAGGTTCCTTCCAACCTCAAACATTCCATGTGAACACCCATTAAGGAGGAAGATGCTAAAGCTTGGGTCCCTGGACAGTCACATAAGGTTGGCTATACACAGCAAACTCCATTGCTGAGAGGATGGACAACGGGTTTTACAAAAAGAGTGTATGAAAGGGATGGATTTTCACCTTTCCAAACTCTTTTTTACACCCTGATGAAACACAGGTATGTGAGCTTCCCAATACAGAGATGAACCTGAAAGGGGCACCATTGCTGGAGAGGACACCTAGATGCTGTGCTGACTGATCTCGGTTCCTGGCCACCCTGCTGCCCACCAGGCCAGGGGAGTCAAGCCATGCTGGAATGGGACTGTGCAAGAATTAGCTGGTCCACTAACTCCATGCCCTGAGGACGTATCAAACCCTCTGGAATAAGCAGGGCAGGTGAGGTTGCAAGGGTGTATCTCAGTGTCCCACTTAGACCATATGGCAGGTGAGATTCTGTGAAGCAAGGCAAAGGGAAGTGGCATGGTGGTACAGCAGGATTTCCATAACATGGACAGCTCATTGGCAAAAAAACCAAAGGCCCCACTCTCCTCTGGTGTCAGGCAGTGCTGTACAGGAAATAAATAATCTCTGAACTGCTCACACACCCATGAAAGAGAGAGCTCATCTGTAACGAATAAGGAGAATAGAAAGTGGAAGAGGAGAGGCAAGAGGTAGAAATCGTTGCTCAGTGATGTATTCAAATAAATGCACAGTGATGTATTCAAATAAATGCACAGGAGCTGTGTGAGCTACTCTAAGGAAACCACAGTCCGTTTTCAACTTTTATTTCCTCCCCTCTCTCCTGCTGCTCTTTACAGGCAGCCCTACAACCCGAGCTGCAGGAGGACAGGGTTGATTCTCCTGGGAGCCCCAGTAGAGAAGTGGAGAAAACTCTTTATTTAAGTAGGTGACAGAATAACCCTTGAGTACTGCCCTGCACCCTGCCTTTGAGCAGTCTCCCCCGGGTGGGTTACCCACGGGTGGGAGAATGGGGACTGGTGTGGCAGGGGGACTGCATGGCCGCCCATGGGGCACCGTCACCCCGGCTACCGCTGCTCCTCAAAACCCACAAGCAAGAGGAAAGTAAAGGCCCGTCAAGACTTTTACCCTTTCCTCTGCTGAGGCTATGGGATCATCAGAGGACAGCAGCATCCCCACCTGTGCTTTGCATAGGGGAGATGAGGGGAACACGGTAACCTTGAGCAGACCAGGTTTGTAATTCTATAGGAGGTGTTTCCCTGAGCAATCGTTTTGGCTCCTGCACACACATGCACACTGAGGTGAGCAAATATACACCTTCACAGTGCTGTCGTAAATACCACACAGAGCTACTGAGCCTCCACTTGAACTTGGTGCTAACCTTTTTGGGGAAAAAGTTGAGACAACTTGGCAAAAATGTAATTATCCTTTTATATCAGCCATTAATCACAGGGACTGCTTTGTCAGATAATTTGGACTTTTTTTGCACAGTTTTTTTTGCACTGATTTTTTTACACTAATTTGAACTAAGAAGAGATTAAGCTCTTTTTAGAGACATATTTTACATGAATAATGCTTTATCTGTGCTTAAAATGCCCCAAATTAAATACCTAAGTATAGGTATACATATGCATTTGGCTTTACATAAGGTTAGAATGTGTATTCTCTCCAGAATTTTGAGATGTTAAACTGTTAGATGACCTGAAATAGTCTTAAAATTCAGAATAAACATTATAACACAGTAAGAAGAAATAAAAAGAAAATTTAAAAGTCAGAGAAAAGTGGTAAGCCCAGCAGAAGAGTAGGCAGCTCCTGGCAGAAATCAGAATGTATTTCTCAGACCATCAAGCCAGGGTCGAGCTCTCAGTAACAGATGGCTGTGGTGAGTACTCTGAAGTCCTGTTGCATTTCTGAGCACTGCTAGCACCTCTCTGCAGGTAAACCAGTCACTCTGAGATCACGCTGGGAACATCCAAGGACCAACCTCTGAAGGCCATGCCAGAGGACAGCCAGCTCATGCTGTCTGTAATTACCAAACACCACATGATCTGTAATTCACCCAAACCCCAGTATTTTTATTCAACCAAAACTGTGAAACCACGACATAAGCTCCCAGTAGATCCAAAATATGAAGAAGCAATTCAGGGAGGCAAACACACATGGCCTAGTTACCTTCCTCTAGCACGTGCCACCTCCATGTGATGATGTGTGACAACAT
The DNA here is from genome assembly GCA_023375905.1 of Nycticorax nycticorax. NCBI lineage: Eukaryota > Metazoa > Chordata > Aves > Pelecaniformes > Ardeidae > Nycticorax > Nycticorax nycticorax. Next base: position 941,164 of record JAKFQP010000112.1, read on the forward strand.
ACGGTGTCACACACCCTGGACCTCCATATGAGCCGGGCGATGAGCTGAGCCTGCCGAAGCTGGCAGCGCCTTCTTCCCTCTCCTGCAGGAGGGTCAGTACCTGCTGCCATTCACGGTGCCCCCCATCCCTTGGGGCAGAGCCAGGACCCTGGTCCCCGCTGAGCAGAGCAGCTTCCAGCCATCCTCGCCTCCTGGCCCCACAGCAGAGAGACATCTCAGCACCCTCAGAAAGCCTCATCCAGAAAAAAAAAAGTATGGGGCCTTTTTTTCAGCATTTACCGGAAAGCATGATGACACCAAGGCAGAAGGTCTGGAAGTTGGTAGTAAAAGGGCCCAAAGGTCTTTGCATCCTGGATGTGAGGGTTGCAGCCTGCCTCTCCCTCCTCCTCCTCCTCCTCCTCTTCAGGAAAGCACAGTGCAGGGCTGCACTGCGGGAAGCGCTTCCCGTGCTGGTGCTCCCTCCCACCAGCTTTGCCCACCCTGTGAGATCCACCCTCTGCACACCACTCCTACCCCTCGTGCCCATCACCCTCGGCCGCCAGCCAGCAGATCTCCATCGTGTTTCAGAAGCTGCAAATTTCTCCACTTCATTAAATCAAAATTCTTATTATAACTAACCAGACCTTTCCAGCTATGTTTTTTTAAACTCCTCAGGGACGGAAAGTTGTCCTAAGTGCTTTGCCTTTACTTGGACATTTGGACTGAGGTGAGGGAAATAGGGAATTCCAAGACTTCTGGAAAACAGCAACTTTACCAACTCCTCTCCAAAATAAGTATGCTTTTGTTTCTCTTTTTAAGTGAAACCATTTGTTAAATTACTCACCGCCATGAATTTCAGGCATGCTCATTACTTCACAGGAAGAAATCCTGGAAGAAAAACCACAAGGAGGCTAAGGTATTTCCTCTCTTAGGAACTGGCAAACCCCCAACTGCATTTTGACATGCAGATAAAAATACTAATGCTCCATTCTTCTACTAAGATATCTCAAGGCACCAACATTACGATGGTTGCACAATTAGTAATTGTACCACCTACAAATTTTTCCGTAGCCATTGCACACAAGCAAACTAGAACACGCGGAAAGAATATATCTGAGTGGTTTGCAAAGATGTGCCAGTGCAGCAAAGGGCAGGCTGCCTGCCCCCATACAGCCCACCCGCTGCTGCAGAGGCCTTCCTGCAAACCAGGACTAGGCTGTTCGATGCAGCCTGAAGTGATCTCATCTGTGGCAGGGTGTCAAGAGGAAACAACACTCCATCATCATTTGCAGCACAAAGTAAAGGGCCAGTTTCCACATGGCTGATACTGACACTAAGACTGTCAACAGTGTGACTACTTACAGCCCAGAAGAGACGGGAGCAACAAGCCCCAACCCCTGCCTGCAGCGTGCCCAATTTTCCCAGTAGTACATGCCAAAAAAAATCCACAGCGCATCCCCTGCCAGAGATATTTTGGGTCAACCCATGGCTTTTCTCAGGAAGTTTCTTATGAAATGCCCCTCTACCACAGGGAATTGTTCAGCCTTGTTCCATAGGCTTGTCCCAGGTCACAACCATGCTTCAGTATGCAAGTTTCCTTTTGGGCTGCAACCCAAAGGATTTTGATGGATCTGATTTCATGTGGAAGTTCCAGGATTCTGCAGCTTTTTGTGGGAGCTTTTTTGTGCATTAGCAGAAACATTTCTTTGAAACAATTTCTTTGTAAGATTATCTCAGCTTGAGGAATCATGCTGCAGGTAGCATCCATGCCTGTGTATCCCACATACTTCCTAATTTCATCCCTTGCACAAAGCTGTCATCCATGCCTCACCACACAGTAAAACTGCAGTAGGATGAGGCCAAGTGGTGCTTCAAGACAAATGGCACTAAAGATATAGACATGCAGGCTGCTTCCTTTCTCAGGCAGACTATGCTGTGGCTTTTCTCTCTTTACCTTTTCTTTTCCTTTCTACTCTATTCAGCAAAGCAAAAACAATCACTGCTGCCAGAGAAACAGAAATCCACCAGGCAACAGCCATGACCAGCCATGAACTTGCACCAGTTTACATCAGCCAGGCTTAGAGAGCCTCATGCTTCTTTCTCAGGCATTTCCAGTGGAGGGGATCTGAGCTTAGCCGTTTTGAAATTTCTGTGCAGCTAAAACAGGAGAGCAGCTCTGTGACAGTAAAAAGCTGTAACAGTGAGCAGATATTGGCCTGTTTGTCCTGGTTGACTGTTGTGAAGGTTGGAAAAGTTATTATCATGTTCCAGGCCCCCTTTGCTGGTGTTCAGAAGGTAACATCAGTGATGGGCCAGCAACCTATTTGCCCACTGATAGAAGGGCTGTACAACAACATTGCTACCAGGGCAGCACTCAGCCAGCAAGTTGCAGCTGGCTGTGGGACCCTGCTCACATATCCATGAGTTTGCTGGGCTTTAACTCTCTCCTGGTAATCGACAGGTTCCTGGGATGTGAGGTGTTGCCCTGCAGGTGCCAGCGCAACAGACATCCAGGGAAAACACACCTGGGAGACGGTTGCTTTGCACAGCTGTACCTGACCTCCAGGCTGTGGTCAGGTGCTGCCTCTCTTAGTGCTGATAACATCCTATTTTGTCTGGCATCTGCAAACAGTTTTCATGCTCCAAAATGCAAGTCTATAATGTTTGAGAAATCTTGCAAGCTGGTCAGCAGCTCTGGAGAGGTGTGAAACTTCGCCCCAGCCATGGGGACTGAAGGCTCTTGGCCCTTCTCTGGAGACACACCGAGCTTTAGAGGAGCTGGGCTTGAATAAAACAGTGGTGCTATCTAGCAGTGGGTTGGATGAACTCTGCTGACCATTGCTATTTCCTAGCCTGACTGCAAGGAGAAGATGACTCATGTGCACACAACAAAAGCAGCTGGGCAGAGGATGTAGAATATTGTTCATCTGCTTCCCTTAAATGACAGTACTGCCAGGTCTTGCATTACTGCCACAAATCTCACTCTTCAGTGTGCTTATGAAAGCCTCGTTTTCTGGAAATGATGTCACCTTCCTTTTTGAAAAACAAGAAAAAGCAAAACAGACTTTTGTGGTATTCAGCATGGGCCAATTGAATATCTAGCACTGCTGTGATTTCTCTGAAATGAACCAGTTGTGGCAAAGGCTGTGCAACGTCATGACGGCATTTGCTGCAAGGAGAGGTCGCCTGTTTCCCCTGCCTGGCCTCACAGAAGAGACTTCCTAGAGCACAAAAAATTCAGAAACACACTGATGAGGGTGACTAAAAAATGGACTTACTCCCTTTGCTAGGAGGTCACCTGTTCACTGAGGCCTCCAGAGAGTGGGCAGCTGGTTTTGGGAGCACACTGCACCACAGGTGGAGCCCCAGGCAGTGCAGTACTGCTGGCAGCTACAAAAGCTGCAGCGGTCCCTGATTCACGTTCCCAGATGATCAGAGGTAGCAATAGGGTACCTGTGGGCACAGAATAAGGAACAGGGTACTCTCAGATACAGGGGTACAGGTTGATCCCAACATTTGGCCCAGGATGCTGCCCTCTGCATGAGTACAAAGCAGCTGCCTCTATCTGCAGCCCAGATTTAGCAAAATTTTTAGGCAACAGCTCATCTCACAAGTGTTGCCCACACCTCCTGCAGGCTGCTCCACACCTCCTGAAGGTGATGCCTGGCCCTGACAGGGACAAGTGGGACCCCTTAAAGCATCTCACAGCATCAGTGCTGCCCAGGCTGTGGGGAGCTGGTGGTGCACCAGCACCTCTTGGGTGGCAGAGACACTTCTGCAGCAGCAGCTTCTTGGAGAAACGGGAACCTAATTAAACAATCCTGCCCCATGGGTCCTGAGGACACAGCAGGGCCAGCAGCACCTCTTGCACGGGCAGCACTGGCCACACATAGGGACTGTGCTGGCTGCCACTTACTTCTGCCTCTTCCTACCTCTTCTCCTCCATTGTGAGAGCCCAGCAGCAAAATCCACACCATGGACCACAGCAGAGGCTCCACCTGTGCAGCACCGCGAGGGAAAATGGGCTAAGCTGACTACTTGCTTTCAGCTGCATCGCTGACATAGAGGGACGATGCAGGGAGCCACTCACACCCATTTCCCTGTGCAGCAATAACTCAGGCAGGGTTGAGTAAGGACTCATCAGGATATCCTTCCAAATTACTTTCTCCCAGCCCCAGGAAGGGGAAGAGGCACATGTGCTTTTACGGGTGGGAAAATGGCCCTCCCATCTCCATCTGCTCTCACTGCCCTTCTCTGAATTTGCTGTAAAGCCCATTCCCCCTGGCTTCTGCCTGCAGATGCTACTTGGCCATCGCAGCAGGACATTTGCAGCTTGCTGTGCATAAGATGTTGTGCCATCCATCCTGGCTCTCTCAGAAGCGGGCCAGACAGTTGCACCACCTCTAAGCAAGGGAGTTATTGCCCCAGCAGAGACCTGACCCCAGTGCCCGGCCAAGCCTGTCTGTTGGCAGTGGCGGGAGCCATGCTCATGGACAGCAGTCTCCTTTGCTCCAAAATGGGGCAGGATGAATGACTTAAACCGGCAGAAGACATCCTCAAACCTACCCCTGGCTCAGCCTAACTGGCACTGTCGGCAGGTTTGCACAACCTGCCCCCCTGATTTCTCACTTTCCAGGTTACACAAGGCTTACATTACAGTAAAACCTTGAACCGGTGTACCTCAAGGAATGGCTGTTTGCCTCGGGCTGCCAAAGCCACACACCCTGCCACCCGGTCAGCAGCGACCACGTCCCCAGCACCGCGCTGGCCATGGCACCGCGTGTCCCACAGGCTCCACTCCCCTACATCAGCTTTTGCCCACCCAAACTCAGCTCTTAGCAAAACTCAATGACAGGGCTGTGCTCTCGGCTGAACAGGAAAAGGGCTGGTAATGAGAAAAACAACAGTGCGCAGTGTCACTAGAGTGGGCTTTCAGGAAACCTTCCTGTACTGGTAGCTGTTCAGCTACCAAAGAAACAATGCAAGAAACAGGCAAGGGAACAGTCCTATCTGCAAAGCTCATCAAAGTCCAAGAGATAATTCAAAATCCTTTTATGGGGATTACCAGCATATCCAGAATAAAGATAATACTAAAGACTAAATACTAAAAGAAGAACAGCATGGTATGTGGCACTGGTTAAAAGTGCTCAGTTTCAGTCTGCCTCTGCTCAGGTCATGGCTCTGAGGTTGTTAGGAGCGAGCTACACCACGTGGGTTGCAATGATGTGCAGTGGAGGCTCTGGGTCTTCGTGGCATTTACTTACACATCGATGAAGCCTGAAGGTCCCAAGCCTAGTCCCTTCTCTTGCACGGTGCAGCCACCTCCATGGGCACACAGAAATACCACAGCATGGTTTTCTCACTATTCCTGGTCCCCGGCATGAGTGTCGTGCTGCAGTAGGTATGCAGGCATTTGCCACATGTATTCCCAAGGAAAAAAAAAAGAAATTCGTCTTTTCCTGTAGCAGTGTTCAGGGGCTTTGTCCAACTTCATCAGAATATGGCACTTCCTGTACATCACTGATGGGAGGGCAGCCACAAAACTTTGTGCTCCTTCCTGAGTAGGCAATGTGGCCTGAAAGAGCAAGTCCAAGGTACAGGCACAATGACTTAAATCTGGAGGAGACATTTGCAAACAGAGAGACCTGAGAAATACTAGTCTCAATAAAAGCATTGGTTAGGAAACAGCAATTATAGCTAAAAAAGACTAATTCCAAATAATACTGCTGGCAAATACCAGTATAACCATTCAAATGAGACACAGGGAGAACACACCCACTGCCTTATACACCGTTATGTCAGTCAAAACAGAATAAAGAGGGTGGAGAATGCTGTATTTGAACCTGGCAGCATTTTATACTTTTTCCTTCTTTGTAACTGGAACAAATGAAAATGGTGAGGAATCCAGCCCTGTGGCTGCTAGATAAATAATAAAGCTTCTCAGGAATAGGATGTATCACCTTGTGGAAAAATATGAAAAAAAAAAAGGCTAAGATCTCAGTTTGCTTGTATTTCTGTAATATCTGGTACCCTGCTGAAAGAGTACTGTGTTTGAACAAAAGGTCTTTCTAGCAAGCAGGAATGCAAACACCTCCAGACAGCAGACAGGCAAGCATGCAAATCAAAAACTTTTTTCATTTGCTAAAACAGAAATATTATATATGTAATAAAAAATAGAAGGGAAGAGGTTTATTAACTGCACATATTCTGTTTCTTTTTTCTATTTGTGTGCACAAAGTCATGCACTATGATACCTTATGTTTATTTAAAATTACATTAAATACATCCTCCTAAAGAAAAAAGGAGTTAATGGGGAAGTCAATATCTTTATTTTGAAAGTTAATATATTGCATAGAAATACAATATGCACAAGCTTAATCTTGCTTAGCTAGCTTAAAGCTAAACCTAATCCAATATGCAACTCAAATTCCCACAGCTTAATACATTTTATGACTAATCTGCATGCTTCAGAGGCCATTTATAAAACCTATCACTTAGCCCAACATCCAAAAACCAGCATGTGCACTGAAATCTGGGCTAAGCCATTAAAGGCATCACTCTCTGAGGGTGTGAGCCCACTACAGTTTGTACTGTGCTGGTGCTTGCTCCTGCAGTTCCCCTCCTCCTACCAGCCACCAGACCCTTCACTAAGCTCTTCCACCCCTACAGCAACATACAGGTAAACAAAAAATCTCCCCCTCAACTTCCCCCAAACCCGATTCTGACTACTTTCTCTGCTTTGTGACTGGATTTAGTTTGCTGAAGCATCTTTGCAGAGGGTTCAGCAACCACCACAGCTAGCACAAAGGAGGGGCAATCAGAAACTGCGACCTCCATAGCCTCTGCCCAACTATGCCCATGCCTTGAAGCTGGCAGGTGCTCAAATTTCTGCTGCTAAGGGTCTGCTTCAAGGCAAGCCTACAACTTGCTCAACCTTGTCAAGCTCAGAAGCCTGCACCCTGTGCCTCAGCCTGCTGGAGGACCAGCAGGCACATCTGTCTAAACCAAGAGAGTTGCATTCCACAGGGACACACAATATGTGTGAGATGCACAGCAACACTTTGCACAAGCTTTCTGAATGCCAGGATAGCCAGACAAGAGCACAAGGCACAAGAAACCCAGACAGCTGCTGAACCCTCTGTTTTATTCCCCAGCTTGTCTTCCTCACTGCTCCAAAACATCTCTAGAGCACCCAGCACCCCATTGCAACAGCCCCTGGCTTCACTTATCAAGTTTCAGGCAGTGGGCTCTGGCACAGAGGCTGGACATACCCTGAACCCAGCAGAAAGCCATGCTACGCCTGCCGCACATGCTGCCTATTCCCACTGCTCACAGCCTCACTGGGCTTGGGAGCAAGCAGAACTGGCCAGTGGTCAGTGTGACGGTGGCCCTTGAGCCACCGCGGCTGCCTCTGCATTTGTGCTCCAGCAAGCAGCAGGCTCTTCCCACATGCAAGCCCTCCGGGAGGGTGCATGCCAGCAGCACATGCACGGTTGGCTTCTGCGTGAACTGGTACCTCCTGGAAATGGAGGAGAAAAGCAAAGGTGGGGAGAGCAATGCCAGTCCCTGCACCAGGCACACAGAGGAGGGCACGCAGCTTGTCCCCATAGATGTGCTGTTGGGCAGGGAGCGGCAGCCTGCATCTGCACTTGGCTGGGAGGGGAGAAATGGGAAGCAAGAGGGGAGAGAGCAAACCTAGAGGTAAGGTGATGGCAGCGGGAAGATTGGGCAGGCAGAAGGGGAAACCTGGCAGAGACATAGGGGCACCGGGGCAAAGAGGAATGCTGGATGTGAAGGACAGTTTGTTGATTCCCTCACCCAGGAGAAATCACTCTTACCCAAGATGGAATGAATGCATTCAGAATCTGTGCCCAGATGCATACATCATGGATATACAAAACCCATTTATTTTCTTTTTTTCTCCCAGTTATTTCAGGAATGAATGATGGAGCCAGCAGTCACAGCCAATGATTACCATCAGCAATCCATTTGTATTGTTTCCATTTCAGACTGAGAAGGAGATAATTTGCTTTTGGTTCAGAGTAATAGAATACTTTTTTCCCTATTTATACTGAAGTAAAATAATTTCAGATTCATAATCTGAATGCTTAGAGAGAGGGTCGAATGCTGCACCCTGGCTGAATGGACCTATTTGTTCATCAACACGTAATGCAGACATGAAGATTTGGCAGCCCTGAGTGCCTGAGTTACACTCCTGAAATGAACTTATTCTTTATTTGAAGCCTGGGTATCAGCAGGAGAGGCTTATTAGGGCAGCCTAGTGATGCTGAGAGTACTTTCAGTGCCACCTCTCACAGACAGAAATTGAAAATCTTCAAAAACCCAACTCCAGTCAGACCCTCAAACAGTGCACAGTACCCAGAAACCGTGTGTGAAATCTAGACTTGTTGTTGTTTTGTATTTTTTTTTAAATCTGGTGCAAAAATGAGAGGTTGCATAGCCATCGATTCCTGCTGGTACGAAGTATCAGAAAACACCCAGCTTCTTCCGCAGCCAACCTTACCTACGGTTAATTAATTAATGTGGCAAAAGAGCCCAAATATGCAGATGATTTAAATAGCTGCTTGGAATAGCTTGCAAGTTAGGCAGATGTAGGGAACAAAGTTTAAAGAAATTTAACTGAGAAACCAGTTATGCACCTAGTCTGTACAAAGAAAAATTATAGAGACTTAGAAGGAGCCAATAAAATAACTTGATTTGTATGACTAAGACTTGCCATCAAGAGGACTGAAATACACTTGCTACAAAGGATTTATATCAGAGATCTGAAATATATTAGGTTATGCATTACTCTGGCATACATGCTCCCTTTTAAAGGGTGCTGGTGCACATATGACAGCCAGAAGGTCATGCTGTCATCCAGAGGGACCTGGTCTGACTGGAGAAATGGGCCAACAGGAACAGAAGTTCAACAAGGAGAAGTTCGAAGTCCTGCACCTGGGGAGGAACAACCTTAGGCACCACCATATGCTGGGGGTTGACTGGCTAGAAAGCAGCTTGGCAGAAAAGGATCCGCAGGCAGTGGTGGACACCAAGTTGACTATGAGCCAGTGGTGTGCCCTTGCTGCAAAGAAGTGTCCTGGGCTGCACAGGGAGGAGTGATGCCAGCAGGTCAAAGGAGGTGGTTCTTCCCCTCTGCTAGAGCAAGTCCATGGAAATGCCACAAAGGTGATGAAGGAACAGGAGAATCTGACATACAAGGAGAAGCTGAGAGCGCTGGGACTGCTCAGCCTGGAGCAGAGAAAGCTCAAGGGGATCTTATCCTCGTGTATAAATACCCAATGAGGGCGGAGTAAAGGAGATGGAGCCAGACTTTTCTCAGTGGCACCCAGTGACAGGACCAGAGCCAGTGGGCACAAACTGAAACAGAAGAGATGTCTCTGAATATCAAGAAACACTTTTGCTATGAGAGTGACCAAACAGGTTTCCCAGAGACTTTGTGGTGTCTCCATCCTTGGAGATGCTCAAAACCCAACTGGATGCAGTCCTGAGCAACCTGCTCTAGCTGTCCCTGCTTTGAGCAGGGTGGCTGGACTAGGTCTCCAGAGGTCCCTACCAACTTCAGATACTTTGCGAGTCTGAGATTCATCCCTAATTTGTTATGGGGAGAACTGCACTGCAGCTCCCTGACAGCAGCACATACATCTACTCTTGGGTGGACAAGGAAGCAAGAAGGTCCTGTATTACAGGGATGCTCACAGTGGGATATTTGGTGCTGTTTGCAGCAGCAGTGATATCTATCTTCCACTGAAGAATCCGATCCTCAGTTTAACCAAGAGGATTCCTAAGGCAGCATGGACCCTCTCTGGTGGGGAGTAGAAATTTTTGTCACACAAAGTTTTCTTAGACTGATGTCTTCTGATTCATTGCCTATGGACTTGTGGACATTGGTAGAGTACTTCTAAAGGACACACAAAAAGTAGCTAAGCAAATTGAGCCTGTCACAAAAAGCCTTCAAAAGACTATTCAGGAAAAAAAGTTTAAGGATCTATCAGTTGGGCAGACAGAGGAAAAAAGATTTGTGTAATTTATGTCAATCTGACCAAACTCAAGTGGGCAGTGATGTGCTTGTCTTACCCCAAAACTATAGGTTTCAGCTAAGTATGGAGAAAAGTCCAGGAATCTGAAACATTGCTAAGGAGGTAGGTGGCAAGGACTTCTGTCTTTCACAGGAGTACTTACAGTGACAGTCCTCAAACGACCCATTTATTTCTGAAAAATACTCAGCAAAGGCTTACCTTTCTTTTCTACTGCCACCTTGGCAGGAACCAGTCCCCAGCAAGAGACTGCCAAGCATCAGCTGTGTCAGGCTTACATCCTCTGCACACCGTGGTACGGGGAGATAACATTCACCAGCCAGGACTTGAGCATGCCCTTTAGTGCCCTCTGATTTTCACCCATTGCTAACAGCAGGGAGGTGGTAATTTTCCTTCGCTTAGGTGAAACACATTAATACAACCAAATGCAGTGTTGCAATGGGAGCAAGTGGCTGTCACAGATGCAGCAGACATCAGAAGTGGCTGCAGCACAAAACTGGATGAAGGCACACAGCAGGGAAATTCTGGTGCAGAGCAATGAAACAGCAGAGCTTCAGTCCCTTCAGATGCTTTGCCACCTCCAGCAGCCCAAAAAAAGGAGGAAAAATGTGTCCATCCTATTTATGATGACAACTGCAACTTCCTGGGGAGCAAGAAACTCAAAACAATTCACAGCCAAGAGGGGAGGAAAACAACACTGTGACATTGGGAGTAGTAACTTGATTAATTCCACAGGAGTTTTTTTAGAGGGGGAAGCTACTGGTTTTTGGAGGTGTGAAATGAGTTAGTAAAAAGGGCCTCCTTTAGCCTGTAGATACTTTCCTTTAGGATGTGATTTGTGCTTAGACTTCAGCAGTAGCAGGAAATGCTACTCATGCAGTGTAACATGGCATCATTTTGTGGCCTCTGTGGTCCTGCAAAACAGCTATCACCACACAAGCCAGCTATTTGAAGGGCAATTTCCCCTGGGATAGCTGTAGCGCTTTTACTTCGAACAGCTCTATGGGTACATGGCTGCTGGGCATAACTCTGCTGCTGGGCTGAGGCTGCTTCGCTGAGACTCTGCGAGAACCAGCCTTGAGACAGACCCTATGCTCAAGTGCGGCCTTTCCTGCCTTATGGACTGGGTTTTATATGCTGATAAAGAATGGGTCCACTGTTTGACAGCAACAGACTGCCTGAGGCAGAAATGCACCAGCTTCTCTGTTAATCGTGGAACAGAGGGCTGGAAATGCCAAATTTCACTTCTGGTGCTCATTTCAGCTACAGCTTTAAGCAAAATGAAATAATCTCTTTAGCCATCACCTGCTGCACACAAAAGCAATCTGTTTGACAGGCAAAGCATGAAAATATTATGCAGTTGTATTCTGGCTGCACAAAGACTGCCTTTATGAAAGTACCACTAGATGTCAAACATGACTGTTCGCTCCTAGCAGAGTTAGCATATTGCTGATGCATTATGATGAGATCATTGTTTGTGTCAGTCTGCATACAGACAAGATACACTTTATATTCACATGCAGTCATCACTGACCACGTGCTACACAACTCTGCTTAATTGTCGTAATTGCAGGAGGATGCCTGAAACACCAGCATTTAAAGCCTGTACTATTCTAGTATCTGAAAATAAGAGGGTTGCTAGTCCATACTACCAGGGTTAGATGGGTTGCACTCACAGGGCACTGCTCATTCAAACATCTGCCAGCTCCCTTCTCCCTCCCTGGTACACTGTTCGCTTTAGACAACCGGACTCCTTGGGTCCCACAGCATTGGCAGGGACGCTTCACAGCATGGAAACCCACCAGCAGCAATTTCAAGAGTAAACGTTGTCATCTCAAATAAAGCCCATAGCTGCAGACACTCCCAAACTTGTGGTTTGGGAGATCTGTTGAGATCTGTCTGTTCCAGCTGCAGCTCCCTCCCCGCTCAGCCCACAGGCCAACAGTGACAAGCTATCCTTATCCTAGAAGCCATCTGCAGGAGTTTGCATGCGACTGAACACTCCAAGACACAGGGAGCCAAAATGAGACCGTCTTCGAGTGGTCTGTAACCAGGAGGCAACGCCTGCAAGTTCGTATGTCTTGCTATGGAGCTTCAGGGCGGGCAGCAAACCCAACTGGCTTGCTTTCCTCCTTTGCCAGGTACAGACCTCCAGCCATGTGACATAACCCTGAAGCAGGGCTTGCTGAAAGCCCCATATAATTCAAGGGAAACAGGCTGATTCTAGAGAGCTAGCCTAGAGGAACACCTCAGAGGCCTCAGCCTCTCTCTAAGCAAGAACCCTTAAAAACATTGCTAAGGTTTCACCTCTGTGATAGTCTTCCGTATTACCCAACATGTTGCAAAAGTGCCCAGATTTGCCCATACTCCTTCACACGGGAGCATTAGTCACAGACAAATTTAACACTGCATTCACTACAGTTCTCTCCCTCTTTCTGTTCTCTCTCCTTCCTACCTGTTTCTGTCCTCGTTGAAAACTCCTTTTATGAAGAGCTTCAGGGACAAAACAGTTGTCCCAAGAGGCAAGAGCAGAAGCCAGCGAAACTGAACAGAAAGGGGGCAAGTGACAAAAGCGTGTGCCCTGCCTTGCTCAGATTTTAGGCAGCTGCCAGCTGCAGCAGCAGCGACTGAATTCTCCCTCAGTGGGGAGTTACTGAGATGACCCAAAAGGCTAGACAAATAAAACATTGTTCAAGCTTATAAGTAAAGAGTACAGGGGAAAAAAACCCAAAACCAAAACCACTGACTTTTCTGAGCCTTCCTCTGCTTACTGAGAGATGAAATGAAACTGGATACTAGCCTCAGTGGCTCATGATTTATTTAACTTCGAGCTGCTGGCTTTTTGTATTAGAAAAACATTATTTTACCTCTCTGGTCCACCTACAGAAAAGAACAGGCTTGTCAAATTCAAGGCTTCTTGCAAAGTTTTATTTTTGTATTAGTACATACATAGTTATATATAAAAGTTTATATATAAAAATATATGCACATACAAATTTATGTATGTAATTGTATGTAAGTGCAAATAGAAAAATATACTTAATTATATATACTGACAGAATCCCCCAAAGGCTTCATATTTTGTCCGTATTTTCCTCATTTCCACAGGGTTGGGCGGTCACTTTTGAATGCATTACTGCATTTTACATATGTAGTATATGGGTCTTCTGTTGTCTCAGCACTTCCCCCCATATTTTGATATCAGAGAAAGGAAGGAACAATTGCCACCAAAAAAAGTTACCATTGAGTGCATAAAAATACACGCGCTTCCAGGCAACAGGCAAGCCCTAAAAGAGGAAAAGCTACTCATCACACACTAAGGGCAGGGGGGAAGACTAGCAGAGCTTTAGATTCATTTGAGCTCACTGCAACCCTGTGAGCAGAGCTAAGCTTAACACAGGCCCAGAGGAGGCAAAGCCCAAGTCAAGAACAATAACTCACTTCATGCCAAAGCCCAGTGAAGAGATTTCTTTTGACGGCTCCTGTTTCATGCTCCCAGTGAGCTTACTGGCTTCCTGCACAGGCACACGAGCCTGACCTCTCCCGTTCACCCACAAGTTGGCCACATATAAAATGGCCATTAATTCCAGCTGGCACATGGGTTTGGCTGAGGCCTTTCCTTCCTGTCAGCAGCAAGGAAAAAGCCGGGGGGATGCATGGAGGGATGAGACAGAAACAAGCAGCAATCCACAAACCTCCACTGCGAGCTGTCTGGTTTGCACCTCTTAACTGCTCGTCTACAGTCACACCACCATTAAGACAAAAATACTTAGAGCTGATTAAGATCAAGAAGAGGAAGCATATTCTCCTCAGAAGTATGAACCACACATAAGTAGCAGGCCCACTCTTGATCTGATGAGAATTTGAGAAATAAAGCACTCCAAAAGCAGTGTTGGAGAGTATCAGAAATACTACCTTTTTTTACAGTCTCTTACTTTACAAGAATAAGCTGAGCAGTTATTTTAACCTAAGCTAACTGCGAAGACAAGCATCACAAACCTCTTCCACTGAAAAGGCTAGTGAGACACGCTTCTTTCCACACACAGACTCCAGGGCTTCAGCACAGTTAGAACAACATTTACAAGACAGAAACCTAAAACTGCTTTTGAAAAGGAAACACAGTGGACAACCTCACAAGGTTGTAGCTGAATGCTGACAAAGCCCTTGGATCCATGAGACTGGCTGGTTTGCTTGTGGTTGAAAAAGATGGATTTTAAGGGAGAACTGGACACCGATCTGCATGTAGGACTTCTAATGGAGAATAGAGCCAGCTGTCCGTAGAAACCACTACAAAAGGACAAACATTTTCAGCAAAGATTTGCAATATAGTCAACTGCAACTTCCTGCATGAAACAGGTAACCACTAACACAAACATGGCAGTGGCTAAACTGGCCTGAAGTGCTGCATCAAACTTTGCTTCCTTACTGAAAGGTTCAAAGGCTGAGGATCAGACAAATAAGCAGTGAAAGCAGAAAGTAGGGAACTTACAGTAAGAATTACCACTTGTCCTCAGTTGTCAGAGAGCTGGCAATGGAAGTTTGTTTGTGCAATTTAGAAGAGGTAACAACCTTTAAAGCAGTCCGACTTCAAATGCTCAGGACCTACAGGATACACAAAGCCAGTGGGGTTTGGTTCTGTGGAGTTTTGGGGGTTGTGTGTTGTTGTGGGTTTTTTTTTTTCCTGTTTGTTTTTTGTTAAGAGCACATCCCAGATCACTGATTTGAATTACGGTGCAGTCCTATGACACTAAGGTAGGAATCATATGTGCCTTCCCCAAAGCCAATGTGGAGATTACTTACTACTTTCCTGGGAGAACTTCTCATCTGCCCAGATATGCAGCAATTATTGTTGTGGGACAGTTCTGTCCTGAAATTTAGTTTATTTGAAGAGCTGAGAAGCCACCTTTATTTAAACTTGTGTATTCACTCTGAATATCCAAGTTGTAAACCTGTGCAGTGTAATCTGACAATTAGAAACTTCAACTCATGTATTCTCAGATCTATGAACTGGATTAAGTTTGAAATTATTGCCATTCTATACACTGCCATCCTCTCTTCCAGGTGTTATTATTTAGACAAGCCTAGACAGTATTTAAGCTAAAGACACTTTGAGTAACTGTAAAATGTTTATCTATTGCCATAAAAAACTTCATGTTTCCTTAGCCTCAATAACCAGAATTGGTGTCACAGCTGTTGGGAGACCAGTTCAACCCAAGAATGGCTGGAGCTCAGACCCATCTTAAAATTAGATGGTCAGAAATTAGGTGTGAGGATTACAAGAAGCCTTGAAAATGAATGAAACAGCTTTCAGAAGTGATATATGAAAGCAGGTGGTTGGAAGGAGACAAAACAGTCTGAGAGGAAATGCAAGTAGTCAGCAGCCGGTGTCAGGAGACAGAAGAGTGGCAATGAATGGAATTCAAGTGGGAAAGATTTCATTTGAAAGCACAGAACAAAATCAAAACATTGTTTAACAGTAGGCAAGAAAATAATAAAAGGACTCAGGAAAGGGGATTTAGGTATTGCGATGTGTGGCTGCAAATGTATCAAGCACAACATACACTCAGGAATATTTAAGTGTCTGTAACTAGTTTTCAACCAATTCCGGTGGTGCCTGTTTCTGCCACGCCTCCCAGATTCCAACAACTCTATCATACACCAACAATTCTATCATACACACAGCCTCTTACTAAGTTTTACGTGAAAATCTTAAGTGATAGGGAAGAGACAAGAAGCCAAGTCAGACAACAGAGCAAGCACAGAGTGCTTTCTTGGTACAGTACCTCAAAGTATCAACATCACTCCTCAATTTCAACGTGTTTTGTGGGAGATATCCATCTCTCAAATCTGAATCTAGGCTGACTAGACTCTAATATACAGTAAGGCAAGCAAGCCCCTTGGCAAGCATGGGAGACAGCCAATTAATAGCTGGACAGCAGTAACAGCTATAAATTTAATCTAGCACATTCCAATCAAACCTGTCATTATCTTGAACCCTTTGAACCCCACTTTGGGTGCCAAAAAGGACTGTTGTGGTTTAACCCCAGCCAGCAACTCAGCCCTACACAGCCACTTGCTCCCTCCCTGCCCTCCCTCCCCCCCCCCCCCACCCAGTGGAATGGGGATCAGAATTAGAAGGGTGAAAGTGAGAAAACTTATGGGTTGAGATAAAGACATTTCAAGAGGGAAAGCAAAAGCTGCATGTGCAAGCAAAGCAAAGCAAGGAATTCATTCACCACTTCCCATGGGCAGGCAGGTGCTCAGCCATCCCCAGGAAAGCAGGGGTCCATCACGAGTAATGGTGACTTGGGAAGACAGACGCCATCACTCCAAATGTTCCCTCCCTTTCTTCTTCTTCCCTCAGCTTTATATGCTGAGCATGACATCATGTGGTGTAGAATATCCCTTGGGTCAGTCGGGGTCAGCGCTCCCAGCTGTGCCCCCTCCCAGCTTCTTGTGGGGTGAGGAGCAGAAAAGGCCTTGGCTCTGTGCAAGTGCTGCGCAGCAGTAACAAGAACATCCCTGTGTTACCAACACTGTTTCCAGCACAAATCCAAACCACAGCCCCATACCAGCTACTGTGGAGAAAATTAACTCCACCCCAGCCCAAACTAGCACACTAGTTACAATAGATACGGAACTATCTGTTCAGTTCTGAGGTTTTTATACACTGAAGTTATTCTAAAAAGCTAAGGATAACTCAAGATCAGGTTTAGGCATATGTGAGTTAATTTCAGCAAAATATAAAATCCAAACCAGATGGTCCAGCTGTAAAAAACCTCAAAAGAAAGGCACATCCATTTATTGCTGTGACAATTAATTAGAAATCAAATCTATTAAAACTGCCATATATAGTTAAAGCTCTTATGTTACAGCATCATTGAACAAAGGGCAAAAACCACACCTGTATTCCAAACAGATTGTATTCAAAATTTATTTTTAAATAAAAGAAAAAACAAGATAATGATTTTAAATAAACATGGTAGATTCTACACATCTGTAGATCAACACAACTTTACATTAGCCATTTTTAACTTTTCAAAGTTGTGTTGCAGCATCTTCTACAACATTTGACAGTATTGGTTTCCATGTCATAATCAACCAAACAATACCTAAATGAAACTATTTGCTTAAGTGAAGCTTTATTTTTCATGACCAAACATGGCTCTACTAATACAAAAGCACCTGTTAAACAATTATCCCCACCTATTTTTTTTTTTTTAAAGTGAAGTCTGTTCAGCCTTTTTTTTGGTTCTGTTCCATTGCCTGCATAGAAATCAGCATAAAGCTAAGTTGCAAGCTAAACTTCACTTTAGCAGTGCAATGAATGGCATCAAGCTTCATAAAACAAATGAAGATACAAACATTGTCAGAAAAATTCAACTATGTAAAAAACAATATTAAAACCAGAATGTTTTTGTGGGTCACAACTAGACTAGCTTTCAGCGTGCAACTTTCCTCAGGAAAAGTACTTCTTCCCGATTCACATGAAAAGAATGAAGCATGCATCAAAAGCCTTTGTTCATACAGAAATGCCCATTAAAAGAGTTCCATGGTATCATAAGGCAAAAGAGATATTAAGGTGGGTGAAGCATTTTGGCCCAGAGTATGTTTTACAACACATACATACACATTACACTTGTGTAGCATATGACAGGTAAGGGATTGGCTCAGTAAGGTAAAAATATCTATTTTTATAAACGCATGTCATTATTGCTAATATGCTACACATTATCATCCAACTTTTAAAGCTGCTTTGTTGGCATTCGCCTTGTAATTAGCAGCTCACATTTATGGTGACAAAATGCTATTCCATCTGAAGGAAAGTAAAGCAGCATAAATACAATTATGAAAACAAAAGGCTTATGCAACATCCCTCTCTAGCTTTGCTGTGTTTTTTTTAATTAAAAAGTGTTCAAAGAAAACAAGTCCAGTTCACCACAAATTAGGAAGTCTCACAATGAGGCTGGAAACCAAGCTACAGGGAGCAGAGAGGGGAAAACACGGCATGCATTATAATCTAGTCCTTTTAGTCATACCACTGGAATACAAAAGTCCAATTTAAAGGCTAGACTAACAGTAGAAGGCAAAAAGCCAAGAGTAGACTTAGTTTGATATTTAAATTAAGATTACAATTTTAATCAGTAACAGCAAACTCACCTGGCCTTTTAATATATTCACAATATCTACTGCAATTGAATACTTAATTATGACTAGTATAGGTATGTATGTTCACTTTAAAAAGATTAAATACCTGCATCATGAAATTACATTCTTAAGACATTGTGTAAGAAAATAGCTCATGTGTGAAATGTTTCTGAAATGTATTTCTGCTCCCTTCTACCACCTACTATCTCCCCCCCCACACACACGTACCAACCCACCCACCCCAGCATTCACTCTCAGGGAAAAACAAACACCCCTTAAAAAAGGATGGAAATATAGAAGGGGACCAGCTTGGCTAGTTACAGCACAGTGCTTAACAAGGTTCAAGACAGAACCAGATCAGAGTTGGCCAAAAGATGCCCACAACATATGCCTGACCAGTGATATCTTCTAACTCATTCTATCAAACTCAGTCCACTTTTGGTTCATTGCAGTGACTAAAGTATTTCATATATACATATAAACACAAGACTCCAGCTTTACTTCAGTTTGGTTTTGCAAAGCGTTTTTACCTTTTCATTCATTTTTGTTCTGCAGCAACTGCAAGAGGTAGGCATAAAGCATTTAAGAGCTTCTTTCCCAAGGTCCTGTTACTAGCTCAGTTTAGTGGAATAAAACAGAGATCAGCTGTACTTCTTTGATTTTACTAGGTACAGCCTTGTACAATCCAGCTGGAAAATAGTGATTGTGAACCCTGGATTTGCTAGGCTAGCACACCATGGAGTAAGAAGCTGTTCATATCCAGGAGGATACTTTTTTTTTTTTTCTTTTAAAGAGTTTACTGCAGAGCATTCCTATAGAAAGTAGATGTCAGGACCAATTCTCTCCAATTCTATTTGTACATAGGAGCAAGGTACCATTTGGCCAAGACTATGGATGTATTTTCACAGATGCAAGTGCCATGCAAAAATAAATTAAAGAACAGATACCAAAACATACAAGTAATAAAACTACTGAAGGTAGATTTTCTTAAAAGCATTTATATAAACAATTTATAATACTTTTCTTCCCCCCCCTTCTCTTTGACATTCACAGTTACAAAGCTGTGGCTATACATCAAGAATTTCTTCTGCAGTGCCTCCACAACGTAATCTGTAGCGTCCCGTCCTCCAGCTAATAGTAGGGTCCCACAAAGCAGATAGGAAAATATAAATTGTCATGGATTCTCTGATGAACCAAGCTACTGCATAATCAAGTTTTGAAAAACACAGAGCACCACCCTAGGAATATAAGAAGAAAGTGTTTCAACATACTGATTACTCAAAAGGAATTCTGAAGTAATTAGAATACTTTTATCTGTAACACAAATGCTTTAGAAGTTTATTACAGAGATTTACATATTAATAGCATTTTTTTAATAGGCCAAGAACATTTTTCTGTTCAAGATATGATTACCTATCTTAAACGTGAGGAGCTTGGCAAGAATGACCCAGAAGGTTTGAAGAGAGACTTGTATGTAGAGCAAAAGGCAAGGAAAGAGTGTGACAATTTCACTTTTTTCTTTTTGAAGCTTTGTAAAACTGCAGTCAAGCAGACACTGGGTTTTTGCCACAGACCCTAGAAGAACAGCATCTAGAGACATCACTCCTGCACATTCCCAGAGGAGTGAAATTCAAATGAACAAGCCTTTGGCCTATTGCATAGGAAGAGTGGGACTAAAAAAAACAGCTTAAAGCCTCTTTATTTTCTGCTCCTTTGAGAATTCCCAGCTACATGCAGAGCTGGAAATCGAAGAGGCTTCAGAAGAAGGAGAGTAGGCACAAAGCTCTTTAACATGCTGCACATGGCAGAAATAATCAGCAAGGTGACTGTTAAACTGCCCTTCTGAAGCCCTAACAGAATCAACACAGGGCCTAACTTTTTTTATTTCCAGTATGTGTTAAGACAAAAGAATATTTTTCAGTATGATGAGAACTATTTGATTAGTTTGAATACAAATTTAATTATGGATCAGATTCGGATGGAATATGGTCACAGCAGAAATTAGTCTAAATAGTTCCTACAGCATTAGAACAAATGCTGTTCTGATTCGCGACACCTTTCTATATTAAAAGTTTTTTTGAGGCCTCACTTGGGAAGATTTTATTTTTAGAAGTAGTCTACAGCTGTCCTCTAAGTCCATTATTACCAAAATAGAGCAAAAAAAATACTTAAGAGTACATATGCACCTTCAATAAATACAAGGCAAAGTCACAATTAAAACGTGAAGATTAAGGGGACAGATATGCAAACTTTCAGAGCCTAGGGAGAGGCAGGGGCATATAGAAAACAAAATCACAATCAAGCAGACTTAACTCTTTCATGCTACTGTAACTGAAGCTGGAAGAGCGAGAAGTAACAGGATTTGACCTGTTATTTCCTTGACATCAAGAGAATTATTCTGTTTTTATAATTAGGCTTAGTTTTTTGCTGAAGTAGATGACACTAGTAACTTCAATAACATCCAAACAAATGAAGCTACATACCTGAACACCTTTTAGTTGAATGTAGTCAAATATAAACCACGCCAAGCAGTGACACATGAAAAATACCATTATATCCCATCTAAACACATGATGAGCTGCCCATCCAATAACCAGACTGGCAACAAAGCACTCTGAGATTGGCTCACAAATTATTGTGGCAGGCAACATATTAATTCGCAGTTTGGCCCACCTAGAAAAAGACAAACAAATCAGTTCTGACTGTGCATTATTCTTTACGTCCTCCTCCTGCACCTTATCAAATGATGAGCCATCGTGGTCTTTTCTGACAACGTTGGTTTAATCTCATTTGATTTACACCTCCAAAATTGCAAAAGTTTTCCCTTTCAAAGATAGCACACATAGCATTTAAAAGGTACTAAGCAGGTTGGTTTTCTTTTTTTAAACACTTATATCAGTACTACTTCTGTGGAAAGTCAGTGCCTCTCTCTCAACACTAACAATAAGTGTGAATCAAGATGTGCATTGGAACTTCAGCATTCTGGACATTAGATCAAATTAGTTTGGAAAATGTTTTCCCTCTCATTATTAGGTTATCTAGACGAGAAGCAGGTGACGGGGGGGGGAGAAGAATTAAGGCTTAAAATTTTACCTTATCATTCTGGATTGAAACTGAGAAATGGAATATGAACCAGAGTTTTGCATTGCAACTTGCGTTGCCATCGCAAATTTCCAGCCCCTGAAAAAAATGAATGTATTATTATAAAACCATGCAAGTAAGAGATGCAAAAGAGAATCACAGAACAAACACGCATGAATTATTAGGCTTGAAAAGTTTATTTGGCATATGTACCATATTATTGCAATGGGTATAAGCAAAAAAATTAAGTGTATTTTGTCAAGTCTCTTCATTGGAAGAGAGCAAATACCACTTTGATAATTAAACCAAGTCCTCAGAAGCTTTTTTCTAAAGAAATTGACAATGAAATGGCTTAATTATTTCTAAAAGATTATATTTACATGGCAAAGCACATGTCATAAGCATGTCTGATGTATATACACCTGACCTGAACACCTATACTTATAGTATGTACCATGTGTTTAAGAGAGATTTCAACTGCACTTAAAGCAGTAAGCGTACTTCAGGGTCATCTTACCGGTCAGCTATAGCTTTGGCCATAAAGTAATCTTCCGCAATATATTGTGCAAAAGCTATCAGTCCTCCAGCTTGGTCCAAGACATCCTTCCTCATCAAGCATGACATTCCTGTTACACACTTAAAGCCAGTTAAGTTGGCTGAAATATATGACCTTGGATGTGACGTTCCAAAATAAACCTGCCAAAACAAGATAAGGCTTTTAAAACTCCACATGTATTTATGTAAGTACTACTCACTGACAACTTTTTCTCCAAAAGCGTTTGGAGGGCAAAAAGTGCTAGACATGGTGCATTTGGAAGGATCATTACCACCAATCTTAGAAATCTAGTCTGTCACCAAATCTGAGAAATCTGGTAGTGATATTGGCTGTGTTTTTACAAATCTGCAAGTGGGTTTTAAATCCACATATTAAACTACCATATTCCATCTGGTATTTAATTTCTAATTTATTGAGGTTGTTCTCAGGGAATACATACATTAAAAATCCATTAAGTAACTTACTAGTCACTAGGGTTAATATATTATTTGTTGACAGCTGATAGACATGCTGTCTCCTCCCTCTTATAAAGATTAACTGCATTACTGCATACATGTTCTTAGAAACATACTGCACGGTTGTACCACAGCAGGGGAATTTTGTTTACTTAATGTACTTGCAAACGGAAATAGCAAAGAAAAAAATCAGGTTGTGAGCAAGTCTTTTTACAAGATTCAATAACTTAAAACTAGGAGTGTGAGACAGTGGGAATGAGTGCTAGACCTCTCACTACTATTCTTCCTATAGATGGGCTTCACACTGGTCTTACTAATACAGTAACTCATTCAAGAAAAGGCATGCTCATCTTGCAATATACTGGATCTGGAAGCAAAAAGCTCTTCCAGGAATTGTAACTCTTGCTACTTTAGCACGTAGCAGTACTAAGTGCTATAGCTCTTTGCTCTTCTCTTGTAAAAGGAAATTCAGGCTTTGTGTAACAAAAAGTCCCACAAGCTGCCCTCTCTCCATGCAGTGGAGTAGTACTGAATTTCACTGCACTTCCATCTCTCACACTTCTGCTTTTGATACACATTAGTTAGCCTTGGGGCCAAAATGCCTTATACACGCCAGCTTAGATATTAAGTTACATGCCTTGAGACACAAGGAACAAACAGGAAAACTCAACCTCTTCATTCTACAAAACAGAACTTACTGAGAAAGAAGAGAGGGGAGAACAGGACAGAATGAGTGCTATGAAGATGGTGGATACGAATCAACTGTTGACTTTCTCTTCCAAAACAAGTATTAGGAAACATAAAATAGTACTATAGAAGAACAAGGGTCAGAGTGAACAAGGTGGCGGTTCCTGTAACAGACAGTAGATCTATGGAACTTCCTGGTAAAGACAGTTACAGATGTTCAAAATCTATATGGACTCAAAGAAAGAATGGGAAAGTTCATGTAAGAAATCTGTTCTTACTAAAATACTAACAGATTGGGGATTAGTAAATACACAAGTCTACTTCCTGCTCAGGAAGTCTCTCAGCTGAAAACTCCATGAAGTTGAGACAGCGTTACAGGAAAACAGGATATAAGCCTTGCTTGTGTTCTACTCTCCTCAAAGGCTCTGCTTATATCCCGATGGAAATAAGATACTGTGCAAGCTGGACTTTGCTCTGACTTGTCATTGCCATTTCTGTGTTCCTTCTCAGACATCAAATAAAATTAATGGCCCTTTCTGACTAAGCGCTAGAAAGTTCTTCAGTTTTAATAGATTTGTAAATTAAATCCATCATTTTCATCCTTTAAACTTTATTGTTTGTATTGTAAACCTAAATATTGAATCCTTGTTCAGAACACCACATAAAATTTTGGAGCATTTAAAAGTTATCCTAGATAGTTTGAAGTGTGACCGAAGCTGAAAATAAACGTTTCTTCATTTGAAAGGTGCAAGAGGCACTACAAAACTTTCACAGCAAGGTCTTGCGAAAAAAAAAAAAAAGATGACACTGCACTCACCTGTTCAAGGGTAGCAGCGAAACCCTGTCTGTCCGCAACATAGGGAAGCCCATGGACCAAGCCTACTTTTTCAGTCATTTGATTGGCCATATCTGTTAGTGTGTCTGGTGTTACTAAGTGACAAATAAAAAAAAGTTCATTAAGCAATTCTGTCATTAGCAGGCTACTGTATAAAGACACTAAATCTCATTCTGCTACCAACATCAAGAGCACATATACTTCAAGGCACAGTATTTTAGAGCAGTAAAATTTCAGAAGAACAGTAATAGTGATTAACATCATTATGATGAACAACAAATAAAAGGGAAACTGTTTGAACAGTATTTTTTTAATGGAATTTTCACCTTTAATTAGAGATTAAACCTTTTTATACCATGAAAACATTTTTTCCAGATTTCTAACTTTCATTTCTACTTGTATTCTCAGTCGAAATAATCTCTAACCACTGCTTGCCTACAGGAAGTAAAAGCAATATAGCAGTCACCACATTACAGCACACACCTACCTCTGATTCCACTATCACAAATCCATATGAGATCATATTTGGCAACTTCATAGCCAGGCATTAAGTTGTTAATCTTGGGGTTGATGCCAACCTTCTTGCCACCTAAAAGATACAATCATCATTCAGAAATAATGTATGGGGCTTTTTTTAGAATTCAGACTCAATACCCAAAATATTTAGATATATTAACTGAAGAACAGTAAATGCTTACCCATCAATTCTTAATCATCCCATCAAAAGTCCACTTTTATGAAAAGGATTTAAATTTTAAGTATTCTTTCACTTCTGTATTTTAGATCTTACTACAATTATGAAGAGAATTAAAAAGGAAAAAAATATTCAAATACTCCCCTCAAAATAGCAGGGTAACAAGGTTAATGTAATTAAAGGGCAGTAGAACTACAAAGTTTATTACTACATTCTGTAAAGTAAACATTCTTGATCTCTTGAGACTACTGGTTATGACCATTATACTCTACAGTAATTTTAGCAGAAAAATGACAAAGAAGCAGAATAAAGTGAGACACACTCTTTTGCTCCTAACTGACAGAATGGTTCAGTTAGTTTCATGTCAGAAAAAAAAAGTTACATTCTACTACCTGGTTCTAATATCACCTCCCTCCTCTAATTCAAATGTAAAGTGAAGAGAACCCTACAGTCTAAGCTGATTAAAAAGGATTATTGCAAGATCTCAAGCTCAAATACAGCCACAACTCCAAGTCACCTCCTTCAAAGACAGGATTTAAACTGCTGTATTTCCGATTTAAAAGGAAGAAGTTGTAGGGGATGCATAAATCATTCTTCCTACAGCTTTTTTGGACTGATGTCACAGAATGTGATTACAAACTTACTTCACCCCAGATGCTTAAGCCACAGAACCAGCATGGACTGAACAAGATGACTATTTATTTTAGAATATTGTATATGGAGTTCAAGATCTAAAAACATTTTGCAAGTACAAGTCCCACCTTCGAGTTGCACTGCTTACCTATAAACAGTCTAGCATCAACATTCGGGTATTTACCAAGGAGCTTTTTGCACACATCAATAGCTGGATCATCATGATCTTGTACACAGAGTAGTACTTCATACTAGTAAAAACAAAAATGTATACACACATATTTACACCCATCAATATTGTCTAGGGAATAAAGCTTAACAGCGTACCAAACTGAAAAAATAGAGTACTTATAGAACTAAAAATAAAACTAAGGGGGTTTTACAGCTAAATAAGACTTTTAAGAATTTTTTTCCACAACCAAGTACTTGTGAAAAAAGAACCTAGCCTGTATCCCAATAAACTCTTGCACTGAGGAACACTAGTTTTCCTGTTATCAGGAGGGTTTGTATTAGGCATGAAGCAAGACATCCTGGTACACAAAGTACATTTATTTCCACTTCTGTTTTTGTTCACATATGAATCTTAAATCCGATCTTATATTCAATGAAATTACAGCACACAAAATATTAAAGGAACAATGTTATGATACACTTGAATGTGTAGTTCAGAGGTACACAGTCGTTTCCTCTACTTTGTAGATGCATATGCAGAACAGAGTTGGAAGACAACCCATAGAGACCCAGTATATGTATGCTTGATTGTATAATAAAGCTAAGCTCAGGAACATGTATATGCATATTTTCCTCATTAATAGAATAACGGTTACAAATCAACAAGTGGTAAGGGAAAACTGTAGCTGTTTCAGCAATCAAGCTACATGCTTGTTACACATGAGCTACAGACAGTGGGTGAGGAAATAGCATTTTAAGAATCACTCAACACTGAGACAGCTTTGATGGAGGTATTTCTGTTTCTGCATTAACAGCAAATTCCTTGGATACTCCTTATATTTGATATAACATTCTTCTCTCCCTGTTAAGATTACTGAACTATTACAACAAGTTATCAGAGCTCCAATCCAAAGAATAAAATTCAGAAAATGCAAATTTCTGATCAGGATACCTAGAAGTCATTTTTACATCCAAGATTTAAAAATTCAATCTCATTAACACCATTTGCTTGGACCTCACTTGATACAGCAGTTAGAAATAAAAGTCCCAGCTATTGATCAAAATAGTTCTTATTCTCCCTTATACTATTCTATCACTTCACTGAACTGTATTTTCAGTAAACTACTTAAGCAAAAAAACCAATCTGAACTTCGAAAGCTGCCTGTGAGCTCAATTATGACAATCTCTGGTGCTCCTGTTCAGTAAGTAGTATTTCATACAAGAGAAGACTAAGTTAAATAAATACATTCTTTCAAGAAAAAATGGCATTGTTAAACACAAAAAAACACCCAACAACTCTTAACTGCAGAATATTGTGGAAACTTAAAATCATTAACCACTAAAAGGGAGTTGGTAAGACTTGGTCTAGCGCTACAAACTACCAAACACATTTCTACCTCTCGTAATGCAAACTCAAAGCCAATTTGCCTAAAGAGTGAGCAGTACTTGATTCCTATCATTCTACCAGCACAGAAAATGGAATTTAAAGGGTAAAAGACCTGTCTTATTAAACAGACAGGTCTTTCCACCACAACAGAACAAACCTGACAGCATGAACACCATGGAAGTTACCAACTGAAGAAATCAGTTCTTTACTGCTCATCCAATTAAATTAAAAGAACTATTTTTGCTAGTAATTGAATAATCTTCAATCCACAGTTGCAATGACAATTCTATATCCCTATTCTCCAAGAAATTCAACCAGAAATAATAAAAAAATTACATTACAGTATTAGAAACCAGAAAAATTCACAGCAAATGGCCTTTGCATGCAGCAACAAAATAGAGAACAAAATGTATGACTAGAGCAGAAAAAATACAAAGGTGCTTATTTACATAAGCATTACAATCAGGTTCATTTGGACATAACATGAAAAGAAATATTCTGCCCAAATTATGATGCACAGTAGATAAGGACTGTTCACTGAAAAATATTGCTTTTGAGTCCTGCAGTTTAGAAGCTGTGTAACTGGCTTCTATGCAAGACAAGATTATTTCACACACAGGGTATTCACAGAAGAGTTTCAGAGAATCAGTATCTTGAACTCAGCTTCACTTGAACAAGTTTAAGATTATTCTTTCCTAATAATCTTTCCCTGGACAGCTGAACTGTACAAGCAAGATCTCCAAACTGTTTGAAAAACTTCTGAAGCATTCATACCTCCCATTTTCATTCTCCTTGGGAAAAACATGATTGTCACTATTATCCGAAATTCAGATTTGTATGGAGTAGCGGTATTTTAAGATTGCCACCCATATGTATAACTTATTAGAAGTAAGGGTCAAGACTATCTCCCATAAAGCAAGATACAGCATACCTGTTTTTCTGAATTCTCAAACAAATTGTATCTGTAGTCAGTTTCAGCTGCGTAACATTTTGATGCCCATTGTAGCCGTAAAATAGCTTAAGATATTGCTGCAGCTTCTTTGCACTATCTGCAATATTGGCATGCACAGCATGTATCAGGTATGCTTTAAACTTATCTTGGCCACACTTAGTCTTTATTGAACTTTTGTTAAGTTGAAAGGATTCAAATGTTTGTGCCTGAAGCTTTTCAAAAGGCCCCAAGCCTCATTACAGAAAAACTACTTAACTTTTAATAAGCTTCAAATGGTGGGGGTTTTTTTGTTCGTTCGTTTTACTCTGCCTACTTAGAAGTAAGTTTAAAGCTCTCAGAATACCCACAGGAAACTTGCTGTACAGCTTACACATACCTCTGACCTTTTACAACTGAAGCTGCAGTGTCAGAAGCAGTTTCAAGAAGAATTGAAAAAAAGAGTTATTAAAAATAAATTACAAGTTTTGGAATTGAGGAGATTTGTGGTAGAAAATTTAGTCCTTTTTCCATCCATAGGAGCATACAGCAAGTAGTGAATGATGCAGCAAGCATTTGCAGATTTCTCCTTGAAGTTGTAAACTCCTTACAGCAAGGACAGAATCTGTTACACTTACCACTTATATTACTTATCGCTTATGTTATAAAGCCAAACAGTGTTCAAGAACAAATGTAAGCTTTTATTAACTGTTTCCCAACACCAATAAATTACTTGGAGACTATCCTATCTAGCAAGACCTGGTGAGGTACACCACCTCATCATTGAGCAATTCTTTGTTAGATGAGCCATCAGTAAGAACCACCCAGAAAGCTTCACACTGTCAGTTTGGAGAATCTTTTAGATTCTCTTATTCGATTTTTGAGAATCTGTTACAGAACAGCAATCAATTGGGGAGGGTGTCTGGCCTCTCAAATGGTCTTTTATAGATTGAACTATTTCATACTGCTATAAACACCACAATACTGGAATAACGATTAAACAAGTCTTAATGAAGTTTAGAGTATGTTTTGTCCCTAAGCCTTGGTCATGTTCCTTTACAGACAGCTTTTTAAAAAAACGAAGTTTTGTTTGCAACATGTAAAAGTGTGTAATTATGTATTTCCCATGGAAGGAAGAACAATCCAAGACATAAATCAAGTTGCATAGTTCTAGCTCAAGCTACTGATATGACTTTGAGGAGTGGGAGGAAAAAGACACTAAACAGTATACATACTTTTGGATAATCCAGTTCAAAGAAGGTTTCCAAGTTGTTGATCAGGTTAGGATCCACACCTTTTAACGGCTTTAGAAGTGAAACACCTGGAAGCTTGCTATATGGCTGTTTGTCTGTGGCTTTCTTATTCAGGTGGAGACGTCTGTAAGGAGAAATAACATACCACCACATAAAGAAAATATGCTAGATAATTCCATTCAAAACATAGCCAGAACTTAGAAAGATCGGGAGTTAAAACTGATACAAAAAATCAGTTTTGGTTGTAGAAACAACTATTTTCATATCTGACAGTTGATGTGTCAGAGACAAATGCCTAAAAACCGTAGCATTGTATGTAGGTTAAATTCAACCTTATTCAACTTATTAGACATTTCAGATTAATGCATTTTGCACAATACGAGCATCACATTTTTCAAACTACACAAGAGACAAGATTTTTCTGCCTTCCCCCATAGCATTAAAACACATAGTGTTATAATAGGATAATCAGAAAAAAAAATTAACTGTAAACAAGGCAAAAAGAGAAGGGTCAGGTGCTTTTTCCTGCATTAAGTTACACAAAACTGAAAAGCACCCTGCTGATCAATTTTGTTAACAAACACCTGCAAGAAAAGGATAAGGATCAATCAACTGGTTCATAAAAATCCTAGAAACTGGACATCAGGCTGGATCAGAAGCACAGATAAATCTAAAACACAGTTCCTAACAGTCACTAGTATTTCAGTATTAAACACACGAAGTAAATTGACAATCATGTCACACCTCACCAACATGAATATTTAATTCTACACTCCTGTGTGAATGAATGCAAATTATTCTGATAGCTTGACAGGTCAGTATACAATCAAGTTTGCATCAAGTAAATATATATATAACCTCAATAACTGGAGAAAAAGTACCTGGTGAAACTTAAAGTTTGCAAATTACTGTATATACTGCATACATGCATGTTAGAGAACATGCACAGTAGTTGGATTGAAAGAATATTTTATTGCCACATGTACCTAATGGTATCAATTCTTAACTTAAAAACTTTCATGCTTTAAAATTCACAAGATGCTGCCTCAAAAGCCAAAAATGGGAATAGGGTTGCTTCATCCTAGTTAAGCAGTTAAAAAAAAAGTTAAGTTCCTAGGAAGCATGCTTCTGAAGAATGTGCCTCACAAAGTGAAGTTACTGAACTATGAAGGAGCTCCACTAAGAAGAGATCACAATAGTCCCCTAGAGTTATTTTCTCCTGAGATGGGACAGCGACATCTTTACATGCGTAACCTCATTGTCTGCCCCCCCCCCCCCCCCCGCTCCTTTCAGGCAGGTTTGCAGCTGGACACCAGGGGCATAACGCCATTACAGAGAATAAACAATGGGCTCACTAAAAAGACAGAAGGACAAAGCAGATGATGTCCTTGTACTGTTACTGAGACCAAACCTGGGCACTGCAGAGGTAAACTGAAATAGTCTTGCTGAGCAATTAACAGCCAAGGTGCAGTCAGAGGAGTGTAAGAAGAGCAATCATGTTCAGATAGCTACCACAGGCAGAGGAAGACTTCCTTACCAATGTTCACTAACATAACAACAAACAAGGGCTTTAGCGCCCTTAAGAAGGGAGAGTCTCAAGAATGCAAGTTTGACCAGGAGGGCCAAAAGGTAGATAATTCGGGGGGGGGGGGGGGGGGGAGGGCAGGCATACTCCATTTAAAACAAACTGTTTTGCACATAGATTTATGCAGAGGCAAAAGCCTGATGAAGAGGAAGTAAGAGAAGTAAGCGTCAGAGTAAATGGAAAAAGGTGAGAAAGGATAAAGACATACTTGAAGCAGGCCTGTGATAAAGAATAAGCATGAAGTGATAAAACTGCAGAATCTTGCAAGGCATCATATTACAAACCATGCTGGCACGCAGGATTATGCAAGTGATTGAACTACATAAGGAAAAGCCTACACATGGTGTAAGAGAGGGAAACCTTTGAAAACATGCAAATGGGGATGCAGCATTGTCAGGATCTACTCGGCTATGAAAACACCATACACTGAGACTTTTGACAAGAGTATGGCTCAGTATGGTAAGACTGCCTGTAATAAGCTATCTTAAAAATAAGACTCTGGTTCATGTTCTATTCATAACACTGCACAAAAGTGGCAGCCTGTCATCGTGAAAGCACTGTGGTATTGTGACACTAAGGTAAAGCAATTTCCATGCCAGTAATTGCAATGTTCTGCTAGACTCTATGGAGCAAGAGGCAAATTAACAGTAAACCAGATCAGTTTAACTTCTTAATTCTTCTTCAGAATATGCCACTTCATAAATAGTCCTTCTCAGTGTAAAATGAAAATCTACCATCACCAGAGCAACTGACCAACCACTATAAAAAACAAGTTACAATATTCAAATTAAGGCTAATATTTAGTCTGTTATTTTGACTTCTATACTAAATTTAAATACTAACATTGTTGATGCAGGCCTGTTCTAAACAGTGTGTTACAGAACGAGCACCAAAGCCTCCAAAGTAGAGGTAAGATTAAACAGTAAATTGGTATTTTTGAGCACCAACTTGTGCTCACAGTGGTTCAGTTCTGTCAGACAGGTGTTGTGATCAGTGGTCTTCATTACCACAGAGCAAGTATGGTATGTGGAGTTCAAAACGATAAAGGAAAGCAATCCTTTCACAAAGTTTGCATCACGTATAGAATATTATGTATTATTTTTGCATTGAAATTAGCCCAAAACACTAACTATACAGATGTATTTACTTAATGCGTTTTTATACCTCTGCCTAATGCAGTAAGCTACAGAAAAACACTACACCAAGGAATGTGTAAGAACTCTGAGCTCCAAAACAGATGCTGGGAGAGCGCTATTTAAAGGCACTTTCAGATCCTGTGTGTGAAAGACCAGGAGCCAGGTTATCCATAAGCACTTTTGCACATACATATATTAAATGGGTCAGCCTGCAATCCCTAGGTAGTAAAACCATGAAATTCTGTGTAAGCAGTTTGGTGCTGGTGTACGTACGTGGGGAAAAAAAAAGCAGCAGGATGCATAATGGCATCAGGAGCTATAGTTCAACTATCCCGTATCATGTAAGATGCATCTACAAAATCTTCTCAAACTTATTACTGTGTTAAGGAACTAATTAACCCACAGAAGCGACTGTAATCTAGATTTTTTTTCCTCTCAGCAGAAGGAAGAAGTATTTTCAAAGACAAAAATCCAGACTACTGAGTTACCACTGCCGAGTATGCAACATGAATTCATGCTAACCTGTATTAAATTAAGCAACAAAACTTCTCATTTTGTTAAGTCCAAGACAACACTTCCCCCACCTCATTAAGGACAGGAGAATAGTCTAGAAAAAACAAAAAGCTTGCTACAGTAGACAGCCTGCTGAGTCTCTCAACTGAGATAGTAACATACGCCTCTTAAAAGCAGCTGAAAAAACCCTAAACACTCTTTATTCACTCATTTCAACCTTCCCTCAGCAGCTACTTTACTTAGAAAATTATCCTAATAGGGGGAGGTAAGTAATTCTTGGTCAGAAATTTGTAACCGATACTTAATATTGCAAGACAGCACTAACAAGATGCAGGAAGCACTGAAGACATCCCTTGAAGGCCACGGTTCCACAGGTCATCGAGATAAGCTAGCAGATCATTACTTATCAAAGGGGCTGTTTTCCTGCTTCTGCATTTACACGCTTGTCCCTTCCCCAGTTTGTTTTCATGTTAGTGAGCCAAACCATCTCACACAGGTGTTTGTCGAGTGTTGGTTTGCTATGGAGTAGCAGGCAGGAGAAATAAAATATAAGATTATTCTGCTTCTTTTGGCAACAGAAAGGTAAAAAGGATGCGCTCCCTGTATCTTCATTACTTTTTATACACATGTGGTGTTAAAACATTTCCAAAAGTAGGTACCTTTTATGCACAGAAGAAAAATTAAATTTGCTACAGATACACCACACTGGTCAGTGCATTAAACACAACTGAAAGAAAGACAGGAGGAGTTTGAAAAATATTAGAGACAACCCCTAAATTAATGAAAGGGCTAACAGCATCCTTAATTCAAAGACTAATATTAATCCATTTAAAATCCTACCACATTAACATAATGGAATAGACGATTCCATGTACAGCATAGAAAACTACCAAATAAGCTTCAGCATCTCACAGCAGTAACTTTTTAGTCATCTGACTGCTTTACAATTAAGTAACCAAGAACACTTTATAGACATTGTACTTTCATATCTAACAATATTTGCATAATTACATATTCATAGATGCAATACAATTTTATATATAAAATCAGTTACAAAATCAAGACAGCATTTGGCATGGGAGCTAAAGTGCAAGTTTTAGGCTGCCTGTGAAGGCAGGAGGGAAGGGGTCTGCAGAAGTAGCTCTGGTCCGCCCCACCAGGAAGCACAATGAGACACTTGGGTTTGGAGGCAGGCAGAAGCACAAGAGAACTCTCTGCAATGACGCAATTAAGCCTGAATAACAAATAACACGCTAGTATCATGAAGTTCTTTTTCATGCTGCTCTACCCAGATTTAAGCACACAAGCATACTACTGCGCATTAAGAGGCCTGCTACACTATTACTCCTTTTTAGGGACCTCCTAGACTTCAGACATATTTGAAAACTGCAAAACAGATCAAACAAACAGTATCACCTGTGGCCCCAGGCCTCCTAGCAAACGGACAGAATTATTCTTAAAGCAAAAACTGAACACCTTGATTTTGTTTTTAACTTTCCCTCCCTCAGAGTAGGGCCTTTAACATGGCTGAATCAGTTTACCTATAGGCTACTGCTCAGAGGCACTCCCTCTTTTTCTGGGATGTGCTGTGCTTCCCAGTGGTACTGACACTTGTCTGATCCCACAATGACCTAGCTGAGATATTTAAACCACCTCGTAACTACTACCTCATTTGCAACGTTAGCATTTTGTCACTTTAACTTAGCAAGGATGCAGTTTGAAAGCATGTGGCAAGATGATCATGCAGCTTCACTAGCAACAAAGATCCCCCAGTGTTCCCTCTCCTCCGTGCTGCCATCAACACCAGCCAAACAGGACACTGTGCCAGTACTCAGACCTGTACAACCTTGCTTCAACCCACTCAACAGAAAGTTAAATCTGCCTTTTTTCCTCCCACTTCAGGTTGTCTTCTGACAAAGTAGAGTCAAGGTGCCTTAGGGAAGGCTGCAAGAAGCTCCAGAGCATGTTAAGAAGGTGGCTGTGAATGCATGGCCAAGATCATGGGAGAAGAGGAGGAATAGGATCTCCTTCCTCGTCAGGCTTCAGTGGGCTTCCAGAAGAGCTGAGCTGCCCATGGATGAGCAGCATAAGCACACTCACCATGGAGTTAAGGGAGGACCAGTATCAGCACAACAGAAGCATCAGGGGCACACCACTTTCCTCTAGAAACGTACAAAAGGATTAGGGACAGTCACCTGAAAACTCTTCCACAACCAACTCTGCATCACAGTTTTCCTTCACAGCATTCACTCCTTTACAGCTTGCTCCCTGCCCTTATTTGCCCACTAAAAACAGCAAACCAGAGTACTAGTAGAAAATACTGCCAACATTCATAAGTGACTCTTGAAGTAATACATAAAAAATGCCACCCTTCTACCTCTTAGCTGAAAGACATCCCCCCATAGAAATGTGCTGGTGCCTGTTGAGGACACCTTCGCTTGGCTGCTGGCTAGGGTCAACCCATCCCACCAGCATGTTCTCAGGTAGGCATCCTCCACTCCTGCCCCTTGCTTACATCCAATTCAAGGGCCATGTGGGCACACGGTAAGTCCACCCACCCACTGACGTAAGAGTTACACAAGTGTCAGATCCAACAACAGGGAGGAGCAGAAATGCACAGCTGGAGACAAGTGGAAAGGACTTAAGAGGAAACCCTAATGTCACCTTTAGTATGACAGCAATTGCAATTAAGAACAATTAACATATAACTTGGCCTTGATAAAATGCTCAGAGATAGAGGGAAGTAGACAAGTCTGAAAAGGAAATGGTGGAAACTCTAAAAGATAATAAAAAAATGTTTATATGAATATATTAACAGCAGAAGTAGAGCCAAGGAAAAGCTCCATCCTTTACTGGATGGAGGGGGAACCATAGTGACAAAGGATGAGGTACTTAATGCCTTCTTTACCTCAGTCTTTAATAGCAAGGTCAGGTACACAGCCCCAAGCCAGAAGGCAGGGACAGGGAGCAGAGCAAAGCTCCCATGATCCAAGAGAAAATGGTTAGTGACCTGCTCTGCCAATTAGACATACACAAATCCATGGGGCTGGACAGGGTCCACCCACGGATACTGGGGGAGCTGGCAGAGGTGCTCACCAAGCCCCTTTCCATCATCTATCAGCAGTCCTGGATGACTGGGGAAGTTCCACTTGACTGGAGGTTGACAAATGTGATGCCCATCTACACGAAGGGCTGGAGGGAGGATCTGGGAAACTACAGGCCTATCAGTCTGATCTTGGTGCTGGGGAAGGTCATGGAGCAGATCATCTTGAGTGCCATCACACAGCACATCCACGACAACCAGAAGATCAGGCCCAGCCAGCATGGTTTTATGAAAGGCAGATCCTGCTTGACCAACCTGATCTCCTTCTATGACCAGGTGACCTGCTTAGTGGATGAGGGAAAGGCTGTGGATGTGGTGTACCTGGAGTTCAGTAAGGCCTTTGACAGTTTCCCACAGCATTTTCCTGGAGAAATTGGCTGCCCATGGCCTGGACAGGCATACTCTTTGCTGGGTAAAAAACTGGCTGGATGGCCAGGCCCAAAGTGGGGTGGTAAATGGAGTTAAATCCAGTTGGAGGCCAGTCACAAGCGGTGTTCCTCAGGCCTCAGTATTGGGCCCAGTTCTGTTTAACATCTTTATCAACAACCTAGACGACGGGATTGAGCGCACCATCAGCAAGTCTGCAGGTAAGACTAAGCTGGGTGGAAATGTTGATCTGCTTGAGGATAGGAAGGCTCTACAGAGGGACCTAGACAGGCTGGATCGATGGGTCAAGGCCAATTGTATGAGGTTCAACGAGGCCCAGTGCCAGGTCCTGCACTTGGGTCACAACAACCCCATGCAACACTACAGGCTTGAGGAAGAGTGGCTGGAAAGCTGCATGGCAGAGGGGATCAGGGGGTACTGGTTGACAGCTGGCTGAATATGAGCCAGCAGTGTGCCCAGGGGGCCAAGAAGGCCAAGAGCATCCTGGCTTGTATCAGGAATAGTGTGGACAGCAGGACCAGGGAAGTCATCCTTCCCCTGTACTTGGCATTGGTGAGGCCACAACACAGTTTTGGGCCCCTCACTCCAAGAAGGACATTGAGTTGCTGGAGTGTGTCCAGAGAAGGGCAACGAAGCTGGTAAGGGGTCTGGGGGACAGCTGAGGGAACTGGGGATGTTCAGCCTGGGGAAGAGGAGGCTGAGGGGAGACCTTATCGCCCTCTACAACTGCCTGACAGGAGGTTGTAGTGAGATGGGGGTCGGTCTCTTCTCCCACATGACACGCAATAGGGTGAGAAGAAATGGCCTCAATTTGCACCAGGGCAGGTTTAGATAGGCTATTAGGTAAATTTATTCATTGAAAGGGTTATCAGGCACTGGAATAATCTATCCAGGGAAGTGGTCAAGTCCCCATCCCTGGAGGTATTTAACAGGTGGGTAGATGAGGTCCTTAGAGACATGGGTTAGTAGTGGACAGGTACAGTTGGACTCAATCTTAAAGGTCTTTTCCAGCCAAATGATTTTATGATTCTATGTGGATAAAACTCAGGTGCCCACTTTGTAGTACAGACTTCTTGTGGCTGCCTGCCAGCAGAGAAACAGTCATAGGTTTGTCCATGTCTGCAAAAAAACCTGAAAAAAATGTAATCCTGCTGTTTGCATATTAGAAGTTTATGTTGAAAAGCATGCTGCAACTGGGTAGTGCTTCATCACATGCCGGCTGAGGGTAAAAGGCAGACCAAACATTTAATTCACTTTCAATGCTTATTTTCTCCTCTACTACACGTAACCCACAGCCAAAAAAGACCTTAGAATGTAATGCACTGAAATCACAATGGGTGGTGGAGAAAAAGGGGAGTGATTTAAAAAAAAAAATCTTAAAACAAGGTCCAAAATAGCAAGAGTCAAAGCTTTTCCAACAAAAAGCAAAACTAAAGCTCTTGAGATAGAATTGACTGAAAAAGAACCTAGAATGTGATCATGGTGATTTTTCAAAAGGCAAATATTCTCAAAAACCAAACATCAATTTTCTCTTCTAGTTTTGGGAAGTAGTTCAATGAGTGGCTAGTAATAAAGACAAAGTCATATAATGCAGAACAGTAGAAATCCTATCTAGTGCTAAATGCCATTTTGAATTTGAAATCTTCATATACAGCTTAAATTCTTTAAGAAGTGTCTTCCAAGTGTTGTCACAAAAGTCATGTTCGGTATATGCAATCCATGACTTGACAGTCTTTTTTAATGGGGACGGGGCATAATTTAAGCTTTTTTCAAACATGTTTTGGAGTTTTAAGTAGAAAAAACCTTATCTTTCAAGAAGAACAAACACTACAGACCTCAAATTGAACCAGCAAAACCTATTCTTTTTTAAAATCTAGAAATTCTTCTACTTCCCTCCCTGCCCACACACCTCCACAATAAAAGAAAAACAGGCTCCCATACAACAGATTGTAGTTAAACCTGAAGCAATGGGAACCCTTTTACTGTCCAAATCCTAGATAGTTTACAATCCAGCAAGCTGAAATGAAATGTGCTTAACAAAAACACAGCAAGTTGCCTGCAACACAACCATTTCTGGATCATACTAAGCATTAAAATGAACAGAGTTTTTTCCTTGTAGTCCATCTGCAGGCTGCCATCAAAATAGCAATTCATTCCCTGTTTCGTCTTTCCCACACCCTCAGCCTACTGGTGGCTATAAAGTAGTCAGCGCCACAAGACAAATTGGATCAGCCTGCTGATCAGAGAACTAACCCACAGAAAAAGCTAGCTTGCTGATCTGAGTCATCATGTAGCCACATGCTCACTAAAGGCAGATTAGAATGGCAGAAATGTTTAGAAAGGTGTAGGGGTAGGAGGGGATTTGGATTATCCTTTTGAGCAACAGATCAAGAGCCACTGAGGCATAGAAAATAGAAATGCTTTTTGATACAGACTCCGTGCAACTATCATTGTACAACTTCAGAGAACTGCATCCAGCATGATTTGTCTTTTATGTATTAAACCATCTCCAGTGGATGGCAGTAACTCCGGGCCAGAAAAACCCAACCACAGCAGAGAGCTTTTAGTACAGGATCAACCCCTCAATGTTAACTATGGGATCATTTAAAACACAAAGCTTTAGAACATTCATACTGTGAGACTATTCACTTTGTTTTTATGACTTTTATATTGCAAATTTATAGGATTAAAATAGCTCAGCCCTATTAATTTCATAGGGCACAAGTTTAAATGAGAACATCATTTGCTAAACATTAAATAATGTGCTTCCTGCAGACCCCAGGTTGCTCCTTACTGCTCCCTTTGTGCCAGAAATCCCTGCTACCCATCAACATTCTCCAGTTTCTTCTCCCTAAAAGCTTCCAAAACAGTTAATTGCCTGTAACAGAATTGTGTTAATGACTAAACAGAAACTACATTAACGAATCATAATGCAAATAACAGGCCAATATTTTTTCTTAATTTTCTGTGGATGACAGGCCATTTTTTATTTAATTAACTCAGCTGCCAGTGTTTCCAGAGTACAAAACAACATACCACTGAAGCAAAAACCTTATTCAAAGCACCAATTCACACAAGTTTGAACACACAGTCCCAGGCTCTATTACCCCCAGTTGGGGTAATAAAAAAAGCTGTAAACCTTCTCTGGAGTATACAATTGTCAGCGAGACTCTGTCACTGCCCTTGCGCTGCAAATGCCTTGGAGAGCTTGAACAAGTGTCCTATAATGAACACCAGAAACTGAAGAAAGCAATTATAATATTCTCTTTTTTTTTTTTTTTTTAAATTAAGGTAACACTTCCAACACTCAACACCATATTTGACAGAGTTTCAGAAGAACAATTTTCTTTTGTTCCAACAGATACAAAGCAAAAAAAGTAACTCGGTAAGTTTCATCCATCTTCTCTATATAAAAACCAGGAAAACACAACATAACACTTGGTTCACAGACCCTCAAAAAACACAACTTACTTTCCTCACCACTGTACAACCCACTTGGAAAGGCTGTTATGAAACATATGTATCAACTCTCTTAAAAAGGTGTAAAAGGAAGTGTGGAGTATCTTAATTTTGAAACATCTCATTCGTATTTCAAAAGGTTAACAGATACAACCCTTGACACTGTATTTCAGCCACCCACTGTACCACCTCATACTCTGCAGTCAGTATAGCAGGCAGAGGAAGAAGAAGCAAAAATCCCCACAGACTCCTGTAGCCTGAAAATCCTGCCTACCACCCCCATCTCCTAGCCCATCACAGAGATCTGCAAGGATCAAGGCAGGAAGGATTTCTCACTGTCTAGTTGCTACTCCTCTTACTATTAAGAGGCAACAGTTCAAAATATATGTTCTCATGAAGGAGATGAGTCTGAAAGTTTTCTACTTCTGCTTAACCCAGAATTGTATTTCAGCGAGGACTGCAAGAAAAAAATGCATGTTGACTTAAGCTAAAAAAAGGTATTTCAGTAGAGAGTGCTTATGGTATCTCCTCAATAACATGCCAGTATATTGACTGAAATCTAATTTTCAGCAGGTTGATTATTCCATGTCTAACAAGGTGTGCATATGACCAGAGAAATATTTTTTCTCCTTCATAATGAAGTGTAGCACACCACCCATTATCAAACCAAAGTAACCGTCACCCGGGAAGTCATTATTATACAGGCATATCGAACCAAGACCTCAAGACAAAATCAGTCTTTGGTTTCAAAGAGGTGTTTCTGAAGAGGGGGCCAATAATTCAAGTGGTCTAAACCAGACCAAACCAACTGCCAGCACAAATTGGCAAAATTACGTTATTAGTTATCCTGCTGTTTTAATGAAAAAAAAAAAAAGATTGATCAACCAGAAGCACCTATCAAGTGTTCAAAATTGCTTCAAGAAATACAATTCCAAAGCAAAAAGTTACAAGTAGCACTGCAAGATAGTCCTAATCTTTCACTTAGTACAAAGCTTCACTTTGGCTTTCTATCTTTGCCTACACATGTAAACATGTTTTTACCTTACTCGTCCAAAGGACAGCATAAGACTTCCTTTATACATGCTACAACTTCAGTAACTTGACTTAAGGTATTAATTCACCCAGGCCAATTATGAGGAGGTATAGTCTAGCCTCGGTCCTCATCAACTATTATTAAAAGCAAAAAAAATATGTACCAGTTTTGGCTGGGGTAGAGTTAATTTTCTCCACACTAGCTGGTATGGGGCTATGGTTTGGATTTGTGCTGAAAACAGTGTTGGTAACACAGGGACAGTTTCATTACTGCTGAGCAGTGCTTGCACAGAGCCAAGGCCTTTTCTGGTCCTCACCCCACCCCACCCGCAAGGGGCTGGGGGTGCACAAGAAGCTGGGAGGGGGCACAGCTGGGACAGCTGACCCCGACTGACCCAAGGGATATCCCACACCACATGATGTCATGCTCAGCATATAAAGCTGGGGAAGAAGAAGAAAGGGAGGGGATATTCGGAGTGGTGGCGTTTGTCTTCCCAAGTTACCGTTACGCATGATGGAGCCCTGCTTTCCTGGAGATGGCTGAATGCCTGCCTGCTGGTTGGAAGCAGGGAATTAATTCCTTGTTTTGCTTTGCTTGCACACGCAGCTTTTGCTTTCCCTATTAAACTGTCTTTATCTCAACCCACGAGTTTTCTCACTTTTACCCTTCCGATTCTCTCCACCATCCCACTGGGGAAGGGGGAGTGAGCAAGCGGCTGCGTGGGGCTTAGCTGCCAGCTGGGGTTAAACCATGACATTCAAGAAGATGCAAAACTATTCACCTTGCAATTAGCAAAATGAAAAGGTTTTTTGATCTATAGCAAAACATTTCTCACAATAAAGTGATTAATAATTTATTTTAAGCCATAGTCTTCAGTAAAACGCTAAGCCAATATTAAGTGTGTCAAAACCACAGAACTTCATTTTAGTTAAATTAAAAGTTAAAATCCCATTGAACTCTGACACCACTATTTGGCATTATGCAATTCCCAGGGAGCGATGGACACAAATATTGAAGGGTGCTCTACTAAACCAGTAGAACTAGTTACATACTTAGCATACCACAGAGCAGTTCTGACAGAAATTTCACAAATTAATTTTTAAAGTTACTTAATATCATCTACTACTGTACTCTCCCATCTTAATCAAAAGTTTTGCCTTTATAGAAATATGGTTCATGTAAAGCCTCGACTTCTTCAAACTTCTTTAAAATCTTCATATTCTGACAAAAGCTGACAAAGAGTTTATATTCTTCCTCATCCCACTGCTCAGCTTCTTCCACTCCAGCTGACGTACAAGACTGGATGCTTTTTTGCCCTCCAAGAGCTCCACTTGCTTGAGTAACCCAACCCATTTCATTTCCATCTTACATACTCTAAATCTTGCAGTCTTCTATCTTCCTCTTCCACACAAACCACTCAAACAGATGTGGTTTGTTTTTAAAGCCCACTTGTCACATCTATTGCACCATCTTGCCTCCTCTCAACATAAGCATACCATCCACTCTGCCACAATTCCTCTCCTTTAAATCTACCCTAGTCTGTCTTTAATCTAGGCTTTGGTTCCTCACATTCTGTTAAATCGTTCCTGTTCAGAACCACTACTATCATACTGTCACCCCCAAGTTTGTCCATATCTTATCCCCCAACTCACACAATTAAGAAATTGGCCTTCCCTAACTGCCTCCAACATTATGGGTTTTCTCTCACACTGTTAACACTCTTAGATTTCTGATTCTGCACTGGTGTATTAATCTTGTAATACAGAAACTCATTCAACCACAATCTTAATGTATATATAACTCAAAAATTAACTCCTGCTTTCTCCAGATCTGTCTTTCCCTAAGGGTTACTTAATTTTAAGTCTTGTGACTACACAGTATCAGGTAAAATTTCAACTTGTTTGAAACAAGCAACATACACAACTTACATCCCCCACACAACCTCCTTCTCTCTGTAATAGCCCATGCAGCAGCCTGGGTGTCATCTTTTACAACAACAACAAAAAATAATCACAGAACAACAGAGATTGGAGTAGATGATCTCCAGAGGTGCCCTCCAATCCTCTGGCGGAAAGTGGGTTTACCTAGAGTAGGTTGCCCAGGAGCATCCAGTCAGTCTTTCCTGTCTCCAAGGTTGGAGCCTCCACAACCTCTCTGGAAAGCCTGTTCCAGTGTTTGAACATGAAAGTCTTTTGTTTAAAATGAAAGTCTTAAATTTGAATTTGTGCTCGTTGCCTCTCATCCTGTCACCAGGCACTACTGAGAAGAGTCTTGCCCTGTCTTTCTCACACTCCTCCACCCCACAAAAAAAATCAGGTATTTAAACATATTGATGGGATCTCCCCAAGCCTCCTCCAGAGTGAATAGTCCCAGTTCTCAGCCCCCTTGTATGCCAGATACTGCGGTCCTGCCACCATCTCCATGGCCCTAAGCCAGACTTGCTCCAGTATATCCATGTCTCTCACACTGGGCAGCCCAAAACCGTGCACTGCACTCCAGCCATATCCTTACTGGTGCTGTGTAGAGGGGGAGGATTACCTCCCTCAACCTGCCAGCAATGCAGCCCAGGATGCTGTTGGGTTGCTTTGCCGCCACAGACACCCTGCTGTTTATGGTCAAACTGGCATCCACCAGCACTCCCCAGTCCTTTACTGCCAAGCTGCTTTCCAGCCAGTCAGCCCTCTGCCTGTGCTGATGCATGCAGTTATTCCTGCCAGGTGCAGGACTTGGCAGTTTCCTTGGTTGAGCTTCATGAGGTTTCTGTCAGACCATTTCTCCAGCCTGTCTGGGTCCCTCTGAATGGCATCACCCCCACCTGGTAGGTCAGCCAGTCCTCCCAGTTCTGTATCATCAGACTTGCTGGTATCCTCCAGGTCATTAATGAAGACACCAAACACTGTTGGCTCCAGCACTGACACCTGATTATTTTGTGCTTCTCAAACTTAGCATCCCTTCAGTGGATTTTCCATCACATCTACCGCTATCCTATCTATGCATGGTGCATAGAGCAAACTGCTGAAGTTCAGTCCAGCTTTGGTCAGGGTGTTGGAAGTGGACCTTCACCACACATTTTCAGCCTGAAACACTCTGATTTCCTTCACAGTACTGAAAAACTGACTCTCACCTCTGCCTCCAAGTTATTAGAGAAAAGTCTCAGCCACTTGTGTGTTCCTATACTCATTTTCCTGCATTCCTCCCTAGGAACTGTATTTGACTTCGTATCTTTGCATTGCTAGCCTTCAGATTTGCCTCTGCTACAACACTGTCATTCACTTGCTGAGTAAAAGCAACCCACTAAGTTGTATGGATGTAATGCTTGCAGCAAGTACCTTAAGATTTCTGCATAAAGTAGGGTCCATCCTCAATGCACAGATTATTTGAGACACGGTTACTGAGAGAAAGAGCAGGAAGATAAAAACGTTACCCAACATCAAACAGAAGCCTCAGATAACTTTCCAACTTTTCATGCCTCTCCAATGTCCCAGTTTGTGGTCAAAAATCCAAGTCCTTTTTTGCTTGCTTTTAACCTTTTAAGATTTTTTGCAGAAAGAGATCACTAGTATGGATCACGAGCTTGCTCTATTCCCTGTTCAC
Source organism: Nycticorax nycticorax (assembly GCA_023375905.1). Taxonomy (NCBI): domain Eukaryota; kingdom Metazoa; phylum Chordata; class Aves; order Pelecaniformes; family Ardeidae; genus Nycticorax; species Nycticorax nycticorax. The sequence goes on from JAKFQP010000112.1 coordinate 984,839, forward strand.
ATATACAAGATCACAGACAACAATCTAGTGTTAAAGTTACCAATATTTTACATCAAGCTTGTCATCAGCTACGTAACTGGAAAAACTATTCACCCCGAAGCAGACAATCTGCATGGAAAATTGCAGCATAAATGGTTCAATAAAGATTCAGCTAAGGAATGAAGACAAACCCAAGAACAGATGCAGCATTCTGCACGTGCTAGACATCTTCCAGCTGCTTCTTTGAGAAGCTCCAGTACAATCACATTTTTCAGTTTTCTGTTTGAGTTTGATTATCAACAAGAGGGAAGGGTACTTCTAATGTCAGAAATGAGTATTTGCTTTGTCCCCAAAGTCTACCAATGTGTCAGTTCACTTACACCTGGTAACACTTGATAGTAATAGGTGAGCTCTCTAAAGATTGCCTTTTAAATTAGATCTACACTACATCCCCTCCTGGCTCCTATCTGTGATAAGACAGCCTTTGAAGCACTTCCACAAACAAAACAAAAAAAAAAAGCAACCCTATGATGGCAAAGTGAGTAACTGCTACTGCTCCTAACAGCTATTTTACTCAATCTATTGCCAGATACTGACAGTAGAAAATACAAGACAGCCTGAAGAGAGAGCCCCACCAACAAGCAAAAACGTCAGAAGGAGACAACAGAAGACATCAGAGAACAGAACAGGGTAAGCCTGGACACAAGTCATGGCCTGAGCAGCAAGGGAGGGACAAAGACAAAAACAGGGTGACAAGACAATCATATAGGGCCAAGGGAAATAGAATTGTCATTTTTCTTAAGAATGAAAGGTCACAACTACTATACAGTAGTAGATTAGTAACCAAAAGATCCAAATGACTTCACATAACAAAAAACAGAAGTCAAACATCAGCTATGTGTGGGGGGGTTGTTTAGATTCAGAACCCACGTTTAGAAAGCTCTTCAACATTACAGAAGTACTTCAGGAAACTTGAGTTTTATGCATTGTGCAAACTGAATTTCCTCCCTGTGTGTACATTCATTACACTAAGGCTCTTAATTATTTTTAGTCACATTCAGGTGTTTTATTACATTTCTGTTTCTGAAAGTCTTGGGTTTCACTCAGCAGACAAGGCACAATGCACCCAATTACATCTAAATGCCACATGAATGCAGAATTCATTACTTCTTCACTGACTACTGTAACTTACAGACAATTAAGTTATTTTAAACATATTGCTGTTTTTAGCTTTTTATCAATTAAATGGCATGCACTACTGCACTACCCCACTTACACCTGGGAATCAAGACAACCTCAGTATCAACTGACTGTGGATGCCTTCAAGAAAGTGATTTACATTAAGTGCTATCATTAGGACTGCCACTGACAACTGTTACAAGAACAATGGAGACTCAAAACAAGAACGTGACTCCATGAGTCCAGTTTTGTGGACCAGGCAAATAAAGCAGGCAAAAAAACAGTTGAAGAGATTTACCATTTTCTAGGGACTCTGTGGCAGAGGCAATGTTGAGTGCAAGTCACCAATGACAGAATTTGACTTCCTTAACCTAAAAGCCATTCTATTGCCTCTCCTCAGATCCAGAATAAGTTTACAACACACACCTCTACTTGGTGTTCCAGTTGAAATAACAATCAACAAAAAGTGAGCTAGTTATTCATAGAAAAAATATAAAGCCTTTTATTCGGTTTTAGGCTGAAGTCTGAAGGCATAGTAGGGAAACAGATCAGATTGATTACGCTTAAATAAGGCATTTTCTGGTTTCTGCAGGCTTCGCTTGCCTGCTTTATTTTAGAAAGAGGCACACCATGTTCAGAAAGCTCCAATCATTAACAAATTAGAACCATCTATTTTGAAATACAGTTAAAACAGTAAATACACTGCCACAGATCTTGCTAGCCAGTGATGTGGAATGACAAGATGTGTTAAGAGTGTCATAAACACCAAGAAAACAGCTTTAGTTGTATTTTGGTTTGTTTTTGTTTTTTCCCTGATTTCATAAGACTTCTGTTCTACTCTCTGCATGTCCTTAGAACACAAGTAAGAGTCATTAAATAACTGTTTTAATAGACTGCTAAAATATAAAAAGTTACTTTTCAGTTTCCTGAACCACACTTTAGCTAATGCTAGAAATTTTTTTCCTTATTAGCACATCCATACACATGGTCTTCCATTTCAGATATAGCTATACATTTGGTTTTAGTTCTGAAAGTTCGTTTTAGTTGTCCATACACAACTTCAGATGGTTTCAGAGTCAGTATATCAGATAATCTCCATCACTGACCTCTTCCTGTTGGATCAGTTGGTGGCTCAACTCCAACTGAAAAGCCTATATGCAAGCAAGGAAAGGTCTCTATCAAGGTCTCATGTTGGGTATAAAGGACAGCAACTCAAAGAGATCAAATATCACAGCCTTACTATCCAGAATAATATATGCAAACTGCACTTTATCTAATTACTAACTAGAAAAACCTGCTATTTGGTCCACATTTATTGCATTTACTTCAATGACTCAGTATTACTGGGCAAGCACCAAACCAAGACCCATTTCATAATCACAATACATTAGACAATTTATAAAGATTGGCCTTTTGACTTAACAATGTGGCTATTTTCATTTCATTGCTTCAGCCCACCTGTTTATTTTAAAGGAGTATGAAATCCACCCATCCTACTATACTTACTTATAAATCAAAACCATTTAAAGTGGGGAAGGGCAGTAGGGGAAAAAGGTGGGAAGAAACAGATTTTGCAAACGCAGTGTGGAAGAACACTCTTCCTTAACTGAAACCTTGTAAAGTATGTTAGATACCCAAAACCTACATCTTTTAAAGCAATTACAGCAGAAACCAACACAGCTGAAATGCTGTCATGACCTTAACCTTGACAACTGCTGACAGCACTTCAAGACAAAAAGGCTTACTTTCTTGAATAATCCCATTTATCTACTTAATTCACATATATTTGCAGTATCTTGCTAAATCAAATGTCTAAATTACCAATGGGGAACCACAGGAGGAGGACTGCCTAGGCCACAACAGCTTTGACGACACATTTTAACATTATTTTATGTCATAGCAGCACAGACCAGCCCTTCCAACTCACCAGTTCAGCATTGCTAGGCACAGTGCAGATCAAGGACAAACAGCCCTTACCCCAATGACTTTAAAATAGAATAACAATACTGTCCATAAAGAGAAAAGAGGAAGAGTAATTAGTTTTGTATTTCTTCTTCACTTCCTGTAACAGGCACAGTGTAAGTAGCTTTCAGTATCTGAAAAGTATCACATAATTCTACTCTAATACTACATCCTCCCACCGACATGAATAGGAGTTTCCATCTGTAAGTGAAGACTCTTTCATACCTCAGTTGTCTAGGAAAGGGTGCCATGTGCTGTGCCCGCTTTCCAGGACAAAACAGTCTCTAGAAGACCAGGGACACTAGTAACAATGTCCAGCCAGCAGAGTTTCCAGGCCACAGCATTAACAATCACCATCTATCTGGGGTCCCTTCTCCATAAACACGCTCCAGCAGCTGAAGCAAACACAGTGATCACCTCCTTCTGCTAATTCCCTTCACAGGGGTACCTGGCTTGCAGGACCAGGCCATTCCTCCACATACCATTCCACCAGACAGCCCCACAACACCCCCTGCCCTTGTGCAGGGCAGTACCTGCAAGTAGCACAGGCTCCAAACTCACCGGAGCAGTGCTTTCTCCAGCCATCAGCTATATTCCACCAGCTCCAGTTTGCCAACACCACCACAGCCACTGCAAGGACCATCTCCCTGGGATGTCTGTTGTAGGTATCCAGCATTTCTTTAATTTCACTGCAAGCAAAGGGCAACTGTGTGGTCACACTACAGGGAGCAGCAGTTCTGCTTCCCCACAGATCTGCCAAATCACTGTAACTGGGGCAGCTTGTCCACAACAGCCTGCCAGCCCAGCCCAGCTTGCTATTTGGTCACTTCAGTGCTACCAGCTGCTTACCTCCAAACCAAGGGACACCTTTTGCACTGAACACTATATATCCCTGTTACCACCAGCCCAATGCTCTGACAAAGACAGCTCCTGGCTGGGGACCTGCTGAGATGGTATCTTGAGAGCCCTACTGGAAGCACACTTTTCTTCAGGGGTCCCACAGGCTGGGACAAGACAACCCCAATTCTTACCCACCCTCTTTGCAGCTGGCAAGTTTTCCACCTATTAACACACTGTTTGCATGAACTCCCCATACACAATACATACACTTGCAACACAAATTCCTAATAACAAAACCCCCACAACTTCCAAATTTCACACCACTGCAAATACTGCAGCCCCAGACTACACCAGGTCCAGCTGCTATCTGCATTCCCCACTGATTACTGTCACAAGCAAAGCAGTCTCAACTCAGGGAATTCTACTTACTTTAAATTATTGCCAGTTAACAAAAAATTAATTACCAAATTGGGTACTGCGGAAAAAAAGACCAAACTTCTAGGGAAGCGCCTTTTGTCCTCCTCCCCCAGGCTCAGCTTCAGAGACCTTTCCTCCCCACCTTTCCAGCTAAACTGCTCTTGTTTTCACTGCTCCTTACAGTCAGTTCCTCCCAAGCCCATCAGCGAGACAACGCAGAAGGCAAAGGTCAGCACATAATGCTTTTTCTGCCACACCTTACTTCTTAATCATTTTCCTCCACTGCCAGTTGCTTCTTAACTGTTAGTCTGCTCCAGCAGGTGTACCTGCTCTGGAGTGACTTACCTACAGGTTGCAACCCCTTTGGCAGACCATCTGCCCCACTACAGGTCTGCCACGGGCTGCAGTCTCCCCAGGGGTGGGTCACCCACAGGCTGCAGTCCCGCAGGGCATCCCCACCCCAGCACAGGTTGCTCACAGGCCACAGTCCCTTCAGGGCCATCTGTACTTGCTCTGGTATGGCTTACCTGCAGCCCACAGTCCATTCAGGAGTGTCTCACTCCAGCATGTGGCCTCCACCAGAGGCAGTCCCTTTGAGGGTGTAGCTCCTTTGGCATGGACAATGTCCCCTTCCTCTGGTTCTCCTCTGTCATCTCATGCCTCTGAGTAATCTCATCCTTTTTCCTCCTGCTTATTCTCTCACATATCTTCCCCCATATCTCCATTTGCATCTCCCTGCCCCTCGCAACTGCCACTTTTTCTTAAAGATTTATGAGCAGCAGCACCACCACACACACTCATCTGATAGGTTGAGGTTTTAGCATGAAATGGGCTGTTTTAATCAGCTTCAAAGCTGTCCAGAATCAGCTGTGCCCACGGTAGTCCGCGGCCTCTTCTCCCACCAAGCACCCTGGCAGCTCCCCAGTACCGAAACCCTGCCATTTGTGCCCAAGACAACCTATACAGCTGGTTTTCAAGAAAGAAATTAATTAACCAAGTAAATATAAGATCTAAAGGCAACCAAACTACAGTACAGAAAAAGTGATTAGAGCTTACAAGTGATTTCACATAAAAGAAGAACAAGGCAACAATGACCAAGGGCAGCGGAAGCAAATCTCTAGAATGCATTATTTCATCAAAGAGAAGCTTTGCCTTCAACAAGGACTGGGTTTATCACAGATGCCTATCACACGCACATGGAACAGCAAGAAAGGAGAACAGATAAGCACAAGCAAAGCAAACAGAAATTCAGATATTTTCTAATCCCTGTGGTGATGCAACAGTGGCCTTTTATTTAAGGGAGTCAACACATGGTCTTCTACAGAGAGGTGCATTCTTAATCCTTTCCCCGCATACCCACAGACAATTCCTCTGCCAAGCTCAAGCAGGAATCTGCTTTGTTTGTCAGCTGCCAAAATGCAAACACTCCTCACAACTCTTATTTTTCTTTGGAGCTATGCAAGAAGGGTCTGAATACACAATATATTCTTCTTTTTACTAGTACTGCCATTATTTCTCAAAAAAAATAAAAATACTTCTAGCTAAGATTCTGCCTGGTCAGCACAGGGTACTGCACTACTCCAGTTCTGCTGTACACTCATCGCACAGTCAAAAAGCACACATTTTATAACCACCGTGCACGCTGGTCTCCCACCATCAGCGGAAAAGCCTGGCTTTACAGGTGTACCAGCAAACAACAAAACCGAAGCCCTCCTAGCAGCGCCAGAGGCAAAGGCGCAGAGATCACGGCGCGAAAGCAGGCGGCAGAAGCCTCCAGAGAAGGTGTTTTACCCGAAGACCGATGGCAGGGCACCACCTACGCCCTCACAAAAGCCCACCCGGCCCCGGGATGCGCGTCGGGCCTCCCTGCGGGGGCCGCCGGAGCGGGCGGCGGGCGCTCCCCACACGCCCGCCCGCAGGTGCGCCCCACCGGCCCCGCGCCAGCAGAGGGGAGGCGGGAGGCTGCCCGTGCCGGGCGCCGCGGGGGGAGACAGAGGAGCCGCCGGCCGGCAGGGGAGGCAGGCGGTGCGGGGAACAAGGCCCGCTGGCCCGGCTCCTCGGCGGCGCGGCCCCTCTCGGCGCGATGGCGGGCGGGCGGAGGGGGGTGAGGGAACAACGGCGGCGCCATCCCCGCCCCCCCCGCCGCGGCCCGCGCTTACGTGTAAATGATGGACATGAAGTGCATGAGCCAGAGCACGACGAAGAGGATGAGCCCGAAGATGGCGAGTCCCTCCAGAGCCAGGGCCAGCACCGCCATCCCCGGGGCGCGGTGGCCCGAGCCCGAGCCGGCGACGGAGCGGGAGTGAAGTGCGGAAGGGTCGCTCGGCGGCCTGTCGGCGTGCGGGGCGGCCGCGGGCGCTGGAGATGCTGGAGGTGCTGCTGCTCCACCGGCCTGGCAGTCTGCGCGCCGCCAGCCGCCCCAGCACTGAGGAGGCACCGACCCGGCCTGCCGCCGCCCGCCCCCGCCTTTCTGTCAGGCGCAGGCCCCGCCCGCTCGCGGCCGGGCCCGGAGAGTCACGGGGCTGGCGGCGGGGCGNTCACTCCAGCATGTGGCCTCCACCAGAGGCAGTCCCTTTGAGGGTGTAGCTCCTTTGGCATGGACAATGTCCCCTTCCTCTGGTTCTCCTCTGTCATCTCATGCCTCTGAGTAATCTCATCCTTTTTCCTCCTGCTTATTCTCTCACATATCTTCCCCCATATCTCCATTTGCATCTCCCTGCCCCTCGCAACTGCCACTTTTTCTTAAAGATTTATGAGCAGCAGCACCACCACACACACTCATCTGATAGGTTGAGGTTTTAGCATGAAATGGGCTGTTTTAATCAGCTTCAAAGCTGTCCAGAATCAGCTGTGCCCACGGTAGTCCGTGGCCTCTTCTCCCACCAAGCACCCTGGCAGCTCCCCAGTACCGAAACCCTGCCATTTGTGCCCAAGACAACCTATACAGCTGGTTTTCAAGAAAGAAATTAATTAACCAAGTAAATATAAGATCTAAAGGCAACCAAACTACAGTACAGAAAAAGTGATTAGAGCTTACAAGTGATTTCACATAAAAGAAGAACAAGGCAACAATGACCAAGGGCAGCGGAAGCAAATCTCTAGAATGCATTATTTCATCAAAGAGAAGCTTTGCCTTCAACAAGGACTGGGTTTATCACAGATGCCTATCACACGCACATGGAACAGCAAGAAAGGAGAACAGATAAGCACAAGCAAAGCAAACAGAAATTCAGATATTTTCTAATCCCTGTGGTGATGCAACAGTGGCCTTTTATTTAAGGGAGTCAACACATGGTCTTCTACAGAGAGGTGCATTCTTAATCCTTTCCCCGCATACCCACAGACAATTCCTCTGCCAAGCTCAAGCAGGAATCTGCTTTGTTTGTCAGCTGCCAAAATGCAAACACTCCTCACAACTCTTATTTTTCTTTGGAGCTATGCAAGAAGGGTCTGAATACACAATATATTCTTCTTTTTACTAGTACTGCCATTATTTCTCAAAAAAAATAAAAATACTTCTAGCTAAGATTCTGCCTGGTCAGCACAGGGTACTGCACTACTCCAGTTCTGCTGTACACTCATCGCACAGTCAAAAAGCACACATTTTATAACCACCGTGCACGCTGGTCTCCCACCATCAGCGGAAAAGCCTGGCTTTACAGGTGTACCAGCAAACAACAAAACCGAAGCCCTCCTAGCAGCGCCAGAGGCAAAGGCGCAGAGATCACGGCGCGAAAGCAGGCGGCAGAAGCCTCCAGAGAAGGTGTTTTACCCGAAGACCGATGGCAGGGCACCACCTACGCCCTCACAAAAGCCCACCCGGCCCCGGGATGCGCGTCGGGCCTCCCTGCGGGGGCCGCCGGAGCGGGCGGCGGGCGCTCCCCACACGCCCGCCCGCAGGTGCGCCCCACCGGCCCCGCGCCAGCAGAGGGGAGGCGGGAGGCTGCCCGTGCCGGGCGCCGCGGGGGGAGACAGAGGAGCCGCCGGCCGGCAGGGGAGGCAGGCGGTGCGGGGAACAAGGCCCGCTGGCCCGGCTCCTCGGCGGCGCGGCCCCTCTCGGCGCGATGGCGGGCGGGCGGAGGGGGGTGAGGGAACAACGGCGGCGCCATCCCCGCCCCCCCCGCCGCGGCCCGCGCTTACGTGTAAATGATGGACATGAAGTGCATGAGCCAGAGCACGACGAAGAGGATGAGCCCGAAGATGGCGAGTCCCTCCAGAGCCAGGGCCAGCACCGCCATCCCCGGGGCGCGGTGGCCCGAGCCCGAGCCGGCGACGGAGCGGGAGTGAAGTGCGGAAGGGTCGCTCGGCGGCCTGTCGGCGTGCGGGGCGGCCGCGGGCGCTGGAGATGCTGGAGGTGCTGCTGCTCCACCGGCCTGGCGGTCTGCGCGCCGCCAGCCGCCCCAGCACTGAGGAGGCACCGACCCGGCCTGCCGCCGCCCGCCCCCGCCTTTCTGTCAGGCGCAGGCCCCGCCCGCTCGCGGCCGGGCCCGGAGAGTCACGGGGCTGGCGGCGGGGCTGGCGGCGGGGCGGGGCGGGCGGTTAAATCCGTTACCGCGTCTCCCCGCCCCGGGGGCGTAGGGTCCGGCCCGGCGCCTTGCCCCGCTGCCGGCTGCGTGACCTTGGCGGCGTCCCCGCTGGGCTGGGCTGGGCTGGGCCGGCGGCAGCGGGCGGGTAGGCGGGCGGGAGCGAGCGAAGCAGGCGCGGGGCCGAGGGCCGCGGTAGCGATAAGCGCGGCGGCGGCGGCGGCAGCAGCAGGCGGGGGAGGGGAGGGGCGCGGCACGGCACGGCACGGCACGGCGGCCGCCGAGGAGGGCGCGGAAGCGGTGGAGGCCCTCGCCCCTTGTCCTCAGGCTCTGCTGGTGGCTTTTAAAAGTGCTCCCTGCCCCGCGAAGGCCTTGTCGCCGCAGCTGAGGGGACCGCAGCCCTTCACCCGCAGCAGCAGGGCTCGGGGCAGCCGGTTGTTGGCGAGCTGATGGGGCACAGATGGGCTGGTGGGGCTGTGCGGCCTTTACTATTTTTTATTTATTATTTTTGAGACTGAAAGCTTTCTCGGTGACCTTGAGCGCTGCAGGGTAGGATTGCCATTTCCAGCCTAGGTGTGCTGGGAGTCACTGATGGTGCTGATCCTCCCGGAGCCGGGCCAGCCACCGAGAGGACTGGGGCCATGCTGGCCATCATGCCGTGGTGACCGTCAGCTGGGCCCATGCCATATTAGAGCAACCTGGTGCCCTCCAGCCTCGGCTAGGCTTGGGTTAGTGCCTGGTTAATGAGAGAGTCTGCTGTTCATTACTAATCATTTCAGCCATCTAGTCTTGCCTTTATTTCATTACCGTATTTTTAGCAATTCTCCTTTTTGAGGGTGGTAGTCTGAAGAAACTTCCCAGCACTTATTGTTCAGCTTTTACAGTTTACAGTACTGTTTCAGATCTGGGGTCAGAAATGGCAATTTATCTCTTCTGCTGATTGTGTAATAGGCAAACGTGCATAGCATTAACCGTTTTAAATTTAACTCCATTAAGCTGGAATATGCTGCAGAAGGATAAATTACTTGAGCCACCTGTGCCTGCATACTGACCTTGCCAGATGCAGGTGAATTCTAGCCTGGAAGAAGCACAGATAGTAAGAGGTCATGGTTACCTGTACGTGAGAAGGTATAATTTTTCCTTGGGACTCTTGACCAGTAGCACAAGCTGAATATTGCAGTGCATGCGCATTCTCTGATAGTTATTTTTTTCCTTCTGCAGCTGTCAATGCAGATGAAAGGGTGTTCATAAATTCTGCTTAAGAACTCAGTCACATTTTTTAAAAACATTTTCATCACAAATAGTGCTTTGAAACTGTAGAATAATTAGGTTTCAAGGTAGCCCTAGTTGTGTATGAGAAGTTAGGATGTCGAGAGTTGAAGGTAACTTACTGTCAGACAAGCTAGGCTCTCACACGATGTGGCAGGAAATTGACTAAATTAAAAGCACAATTTAAAACTGAAAGTGAAAAGCTGCTGGTAACTGGTGAGAACATGCGAGATACCAGTCCATCCTAGAGTCAACACTGCCTGTGTAGTCTGTTAGCTCCTGCTTAACATTGGTTCCCATGTAAATTGTGGTGGCCAGCAACATGCCTTTAGACTGGCTTCAGTGTTTTCTTAGTAAAACTTCCTTAAAATTAAATTTTCAAGTAAAACAAATGACCTTAATTTTCAAATTCCCTTATAACAGATTGTGTCCATATCTCATCTGTAACTTTAAGCAGCAGTCTATCTTTCATTTTCCTATTTCTTCCTGGAGTTAAGAGCCCAACAATCACGTTTATATTGACTTAAGATTGCCTCAGCGAGCTTTATACACGTTTTTTAGCCATGATTTGAGTTGCCGTGCTCAATTTTGGCACTGTTGCAAGACTAGTCTGGCTAGAGAATTATGGGCTGATACATATGCATTGTTAGATTATTGCTGATATAACCCATATCTGGTTGGATTGCATCTCTCTTCCAAGGCAGAAACAGCCTATGCAAAACAGAATCTTGGGTTAAAATATGACAGTACAGTGAATTTAGGAAGATTGAGGGCCTGTCTTCAGTAGGCAGTTGAGCAAATAATTACAGTTAATTAAACTTTTTCTACTTTTTCGAAAAGTATTGCACTGAAGCAGTAAAGCTTATTCTTCATCCTAGAAGGTGTTTGCCTGGGAGATGACATTGAAAGGCTGCTTATTTTGTAATAGCTAGGGTCAGTGGCTCCATGAAAAAAGAATTTGCTGAGGCTTCTTCATGAATTAAGTGGATACAGGCTATTTAACCTGCTACTGACTCCTGTACTTCAACAAACCGTACCAATGAATGAGCAGTCCTCAAACAATATTACACAGGAAAATGCCAAGCTGGCGTAAATAACATGGGTTTAGCAAAGGACCCATCTTTCAGCCATCCTGTCTGGGACAGCATTCTGTCCTCCTGGCTTTGTTGTACGGGGAGAAAGAACTTCTCTCTCATGAGGGGTTTAAGGTAAAAAAGCAGCAGCACCCAACACTCAAGTCAAGGTCTGGTTTAAAATAGGAAGCTCCAATATACTTGGGAGCATGGTGGAGGAGAGTCAGGTAGGGTAAGGCCTTTGACCCAAGTGACTTCTTTAGTCAAACCCTGCCACGTGGATTCTCTAAGCAGGAATACTAAGCTTAGTGGGGGTGCAAAGAAAAGAGTAAAGGTTCCCTGAAACACGGGGCCGTCTGGAGCTGTGACAGTTTGGTGCTAGAGGACGTGCTCTGCTAGAGTGGAGTGACGTGATTCACAGAGAGCAGTGTTCTCCAGATAGTGCAAATCTGCCTCCTCCTCAAAGATGCCTCATCATGCCTCGGAGGCATGATACACCCTGGCGTTTTAATCAGATGCTTTGGACTTATGCTAATGTGTACTGCATTTAAATTAAAAACAAACAAACAAAAACCCAACCATCCCGTGTGCTATAGAGCTACTGTTCTATGGTTCATACATCATTTTGCCAAAATATTGATGAATTTAGTTAACAATTTTTGAGTGTAGCTTTGTTGCAGAGTGAAATATAATTTAATAGAAACCTACTTCCTAAGTGTCCTAAATGGCCTAGAAATTACGTGTGCTGTTCTGACAGCAAAAATGATGCAATATAAACACTCTTACGTAATTTTGAACTGATGAAAAGGGATCCCTATATTTAGATCATAAGCAGAAGAACATTAGTGTGTTAACCTGTAGCGATACTAGTATTATTCTGACAAGACTGTGGAAACCAAAACCACGGAAGTTTCTATTACTATTATATCTGTAGAAGCCTTTAAACCCTACACAGACTTTTCAGTTTCTTCCTAAACCATCAGAGTTTCTGTCAAAAAACATTGTTTGCATAAGCTTTGGAGAGAGAAAATTGTGATTTAGTTCTCCATCTTCAGATGGCAAAACAATTTGCCACCTGAATTGCAGTTAAAAATGTTTTAAAATCCGCTGAAATGCTATTTCACAGCTTGTGTGTGCCATCGTTAGTATTTCCAAGTATCTACTCCCCAGTTCACTGTACTATTACTCTTTCAGTTCAAAATGATACTACTGAGGCTCTGGGCAAATAGAAGGCAAGAATGAATTAGCTTTCTCTTGCTTATGTGCATTTTTCTTTATGAAAATATGGAATAAGGGGACAGACAGTGTAAATTTTCCCTGTGCATAATGATTAGATCCATTCATGCATCTGCACTCTGAAAGTGCTTTGTAAAATACCTTATTATAAAGGAAATATGCATTTGTAGGAATTGTGTGTCTTTGAACCAAATTTTAAGTTTTAATAATTTAAACTCTGAAAAGTCTGCCTCCAAGGCCAAGCAGGGTGTTGGGTATGTATAAGTAACCTTTTATTAAAATAGCTTTTTTGTTCCTTTTCTTTGAACTAAGTCAAATAAAGGTGTATATTACCACTCAGCATGTTTGTTATTATACAAATGGTCTGTCTTGTAGCTTACTTTTGTTTAAATCTCCTTTGTTTAGATTATGAAAAAAAAGTATGCAGTCATTAGTTGGATTTGATATAGAAATGTATGCAAGTGCTCTCTGCCTGTTAGTCTCCCTGCCTAAGAGAGTTCAGAATTTTACTTAAGTCTTAGGGCACTTGTAAATATTGAGGAAATGCCTGTCTAGTAGGGGAGGGGGAGAGAGAAAGACCCAACTTATTGAACAGTTCTCCCACTATCCTCTTTATCTGGCAGTAACAGGGTATCTAATCAGCATATGTAAAACGGCCCATGAAGTTTAAAACATGCAGCTCTAGGCTAGCCATAGCACAGGCTGTCTCTTGCCTGGTAGTGTCTCAACAAATAAAACACCAGAAAAATTAGGCACCAGAGCTCCTACAAATGCCCAGGAATGGAGAAAGTTAAACCTACAGCTTGCAGTGAGCAGTGAAACCTCAAAGTACAAATTTGTGAGGAATGAGGCTTCACTACTTTTGATCTTTAGAAATCTTCTTGTAAGAGAATGTGAAAGCACTTTTAAAAAAAAAAAAATCCCAAACAATATTGTAAGATTCACACAATGTTTCAGTTACATGGTATTTTTCTTGACAAACTGATCCAGGTCTACACTAACCTTTAAACCTTCTCCCAGGTATTGCTGCTGGAAACAGTTACACTTATGCAGTCAGCATTAAACTATGGAATACTTGGAGAAGAAGTAAATTTAGAAAGCCAAAGTAAATAATTTCACAGAGTCACAGAATAGTTGAGTTTGGAAGAGGCATCTGGAGATCACCTATTCCAACCTACTGCTCAGGCAGAGTAAACTAGAGCAGTTAGCCCAGTTTGGAGTCTTGTCTTTATCTTCATTACTCCCCCCCCCCATCCGGTATTTGTGCACGTTGGTGACATTCCACCGAGCCTTCTCCAGGCTGAACAATCCCAGCCCTCGCAGCCTCTCATATCAAATGCTCCAATCCCTCCGTCATCTTTGTGGCCCTAAGCTGGACTCACTCCACTCTGTCCATGCCTCTCCTCTAATGGCAACGCACATACTAATGCAAACCAAGATGCTGTTGGCTGCCTTTGTCACAAGAGCACATTGCTGCTTATGGTCAACTTTGTGTCTACCAGCACCCCCGGGTCCTTCTCTGCAAAGCTGCCTCCCAGACAGTTGGCCCTCAGTGTGTACTGGTGCCTGGGATTGTGCCTCCCCAGGTGCAGGACTTGGCATTTCCCTTTCTTGAACTTCATGTCATTCCTGTCAGCTCATTCCTCCAGCCTGTCAAAGTCTGTCCTGGTTTCGGCTGGGATAGAGCTAATTTTCTTCGCAGTAGCTAGCATAGTGCTGTGCTTTGGATTTAGTACCAGAAGAATGTTGATAACACACTGATGTTTTCAGTTGTTGCTAAGTAG
>JAKFQP010000112.1:999377-1136802 GCA_023375905.1 Nycticorax nycticorax
GCGGCTCGGGGGGAGCGATCGCTGCTCGGGACGGGCTGGACATCGGTCAGCGGGTGGTGAGCAAGTGCATTGTGCATCACTTGTTTTATACATTCTGTATATTCTCTTACCACTATTATTATTGTTATTATTCTCTCTTATTAAACTGTCTCTATCTCAACCCACGGGTCTTATTTTTCTTCTCTGATTCTCTCCCCCATCCCATTGGGGGGGGTGGGGGTGTGCAGAGTGAGCGAGCGGCTGCGTGGTGCTTAATTGCCAGCCAGGTTAAACCATGACAAAGTCCTTCTGAATGACAGTCCACCCATGTGTGGTATCAGCCACTCATCCCAGTTTTGTATCAATCATCTGCAAACTTTCTGAGGGTGCACCCTGTTGACCCCTTTTTGTTGATTCCTTTTTATGTGTGATTTTGGTCAGGAGCCCTTGCTCGTCCATGCAGGCCTTTTCAACCTTTTTCCTTCATACGCTCTGAATATCTACCCTTTCTTTACTGCTTTTCCCTGAATCTCCTCTGAAGTTCTTACTCTTCACCCTGGAGGCCCAGTAGAGCTCAATCTGCCTTGCATTTTAATAGCTATTTCTCCTGCCTTGCCCAGTCTTGTTGTCCTCTTGTTTTCTCTTTCTATTCAAACATACCCCATTCCTGCTTGCTCCCTAGGCTATGTTCTGCCACATTTTGCAGGGATTTGTTCTCCAAGGCCCAGCCCCACATGTTTACTCTATCTTGTCCTGTGTGAGGTACTCCAGAGTTTCTCCTTTTAATTTCCGATTATCAATGAGCAAGAACAATGTGGGTTTGTTATAAGTAAGTGTTAACAGCTTCTTTTTTCCATTTTCATCTGCCCTTTTCTTCATTCCTTTACCTTCCCTTCTCTCCATTTTTATTGTGAGATTTTCAGGACAAGGATAATCTCTTTAAGGTAAAAAGACATTATTTTCCAATACACAGACTGCCACAAAATTGTCATATCTACACACCAGTGTTTAATTTTGCTTTTAAAAAAATGTAATGTCCTATAAACAAATTACATGCTCCTTCTGGGGAATATCATGCTACCCTCACCTCCTGGGAAACAAAACCATCTGGCCACAGTATTTCAATTATTGCTGAGCCACAGGCTAAGGAGGATGGCTGAGACTCTCCCTGTGTGGTGATCCAAGAAAAAGGGATGGTGATCAGGGGTGAGAGCATCTGGTTGAAACAGAATGATATCTGCAATATTTTTCACATCTGAAGTTTTTCCCATGGCATTTCTCTGAATCCTTCAAGGACAATGATATCTGAGGTACAAAAGGAAACAGTGTGTGTATATATATATATGTACATATGTATATACATATATTTAGGCTCAGGGTTTTTTTTTTAAAGCTCTAAATACTCAGTTTGGGGGCTGGCTTTGTTTCAGAAATAATCTCTGTGTTCCAATGTTTAAAAAGTCACCTCTCTAAGGAATATTAAGCAAACAGTTTCCCTTTAAGAGCTAAATCCCTTTGCAGGTATGTCCATGGAATTTTACATGCTGAGCAGAATATATGTCAAAATATAATTGGTTTTTTATGACCAAGAAACACATTAGAGAAATATTGAATATGAACATAGAGAGGGAAAGAGAAGGTTATCAGGTCTTACAATGTTTTGCTCTGTTTAGATAATGTTTTAAATTTATGTTTTTCATTAATAATTCTGAGAATAAATTTTTATTTTTTCACAAGTATCTTGAAAATATTTTTATTGTTCATTGTCCAGTCAGATATGCACTGTGCATGGACTTTTAACTCTGACTACAATTTATTTTTTTATTCATGGTGCTCAACTGGCCATTGACACCACCTCATAATGGTTAATGTCCTGTATGGACAATTCAGTTTTATAAAGATAAGGAGAAGAATCAAACAAAGTTGCAAATTGATTAGATAGGTAAATCTTGCAAGACTTTTGGAAGAGCAAGCGTTCATTTAATGGGGGAGTTTCTAAGAGTTACCATCAATACAAACTTTCTTGCAAATAAAAACCTCCCATAAAGAAATGCTGAGTGCAAGTTAAAAAGCATACTACCTATACTATACATACCTACTACTATAGAAACATAGAGTCAAGTTTCTTTTTTCAAACATTGGACCCAAGCAGACATTCACAGTTCTTAGCATCTAGCAATCCTTTTTGCTGTGAAACTGCTGCATTCTTGTTAATCCAGGCAAGGGCAGTCAAGAGCACAATTTCAAAGTCTTACTGGATTCAATACAGGGAAAGTTGTTCAGGGAGTTAGGAACCAAAGGCATCCAGCAAGTGCTAGAACTGGGGGAAAGCATTTGGTCTGGGAGCAATAGAACAGAAATTGGGGTCCAAGGGCCCCCTTGGGCTGGAGGACCAAAACTATGAATGCTTTTTTAAGCTGAGAGCAAGAGCCAAAAAGGGCGAAATCAAGGGAAAACATGACAGGGGAACAGAGTCCGTCCACACAAGAAATGAGCTAAGCAGTGATGTTTCATGACTGAATATGACACTAGTTTTAAAACTAATGTTTGATGCTCCCATCAGCAAATATTTGACACTCCAAGAATATGAATAGATACAAATAACATAGCTAGATGTATCTATAGATACCCACACAGAAATTAGTCCTTAAGAAAGCAACTGGTGCACTCCTGGCCCCCAACACTGGACACCTATAGCACAAAAAAGGTGGTTCCTGCAGTCAGTGGGAGCAGATCCAGAAGCAGCTGGAAAGCCACCAGTCCTTTCTCGCTAATACAGCCATGACAGCCTGGAACCAAAACTGCCTGGGCCAGGTAGATGAGCAAAATCATAAAGATTGTTTTGGTCCTTACTTATCAAAGCACCCCACTGTTAGGGGAGTGGAGGAAATGTGTGCTATAGAAAGATATCTGGCTTAGAAATCAGGTTCAGCCCCACCTTGAAGCAAAGTGCCTGGCAATTTCTGAAGTCCGCAATTAACACATTGATTACAAGATATCTCTTGTAGTTGAATGTAGTCATCAAGACATCTCACAGAGTTTCCTACTCATGTCTCAAAGGCTAGAATTACAGCATATGCCCTTAGCTTCATCAGAGGCATCCCTAAGGAATGTCTCTTTCCCAAGCGCCTGCGAAGATATGAGCTGCATTTGTGTCTTCCCTGACTGCTGCACAGTTGCCAAGCATTCAGGAATCACTCTGCACTCCCCTATGGAGCACTGAGATCTGCAAGTACTTGCATGCAGCCTCCCAGAATTTGAAGGGAGATGCAGACTGAAGATGGAAAGAAAGGTTGCGTACGAGTAGCCAGAACTCCCTGAGACATCCGTTCTATGTAGGCTTGGTTCTCATTGCAGAGAGTCACAGATTCATAGCAGTGACTGAAAGGGACAACTTGACTTGTCCAGTGTCTACCTGGGTGCTTCTGAAAGAAATCAAGGACAGTGTAGCCTGGGGATAAAAATAAACTGTTAGAATTGTTAGAGGAAAGCTCCTCTCGCTTTTTCAGGCTGCTTTTTAAAAAAATATTTTAGTGGCTATTACTTAAGTGTCTTAGAAACAGCTGTTTCTAAATAATTGTTAATACAATATTTCAATCAATCAAATATAAATTATTCCAGAGTTGCTCATTTAGCTTTTACTGCTGCTTCTCCACTTTGCTTTCTGACATGCCAGTTTCCGTTTTTTATGAAACCAAGCTCAAAAATAGACCTCTACTCAAAGGAACGTGCTAAAAACTGCTGTGCAAATAATATTTCACCACAGCCCTGAGCAAGTTTTTCTGATGCCTTCTCAGGACCACTTCTTATTAACCATGTCAAATACAGGTACGCATCCTGCAAAAGCAGTAGCTGCATTTCTGTACCTGCTGTTTAACAGAGTTGCAGGTAACAGGCTCCTGTACCTAAGAAGCTCCGCTGCCCCAAAATGTGTTTATAGCTTAAGCCAGACCTGCTATTTCAAACAGAGAAATGATTTTTCCGGAAGGATACAACCACTCTTTTGTTGTGGGCTTGCAGTTGCACAGCCATTTTCACGATTATGTGCTGAACTGGGCAATGCTAATAGGTCATCATGACCTCGGTAGCCACTCCTCCACAGCTGGGATGTGCGCAGAGTATGATGAACTGAGACTAGCTGAAACAGTGGGGAGTCCTTCATGCAGAGAGTTTCTGATCAGCGCCTCAGATGTTCTCACCATGCTCACCCAGATCACAGGGATCATCTATTCTGAGCCCTTTTCCCGCAGTAGTTACAGGCTCTGGCTTTGCACAGGGATGAGCATCCAGTTAGAAGCAATGACAACGGGTAACTAACACGGTGACCTGACATGTCTGCGCTGCCAAGTCTTCGTGGTCCTTTGTATTTCTGCTGTGGTTATTTAATTACTGCTCTCACAGTGAAGCAGCTGTTAAGTGGCTCAGAAGACTAATATACATTGAGTCTAGACAGGCACAGTTTGAAACCAGAGTTTTCAGTTTCTCTCTAGATAACTGATGCTATCTGAGTTTCTGTTTCTAAAAATATTCAGCACTTCCATAGCATTTTTAGGTTCTTTGCAAATGAAAGATCATCCTAAGTTGTGTTGTTATATCCTGCTTGACATGAGTTACTCCTTAAGAACATGGGGAAAGGGGATGGGGAAATGTTTAACAAGTTTCAGTTACCATTTAAGCCCATTACAAAAGCCCCACAGTTTAATGCTCTTCTAAATTTCTTTGCCATGGAATATTCTTATAATTAAGGACACAGCAGGTGAGAGAGAAGGCTGAGTTTTGATGCATTACAGAGGACACAGCTCTGAGAAAAGCCTGAGAACTCCTGCTTTTTAAACAGTGATTTTGTAAAATTCTACGTACATTTTCCTTTCCCTAAGCAGAACATATTTTTGTTTCTTTATTGTAAATATTAAGTTCTTAGGTGTTGTGTGAACAGGGTGCATGCTGGGGCCCACTACTTAGGCGACATGTGGGATTACTAGAGCTCTTACCATCACAGTCTTTTCATGTAGTGACTTCTGCTTTTATTTGGGAGTTTTTTTCCCAGTTCAGTTCTTGACATTGGCCCAGAGAGTGACTGTCATCTAAAGATGTACAGACAGGAATTAATTTGATTTGGTATGGGTGAATCACACAACTGTGTCCAAAATTATGCCCCTGAAATGGAATATATACACGCTTGCTTCTGGAATCAACTGCTCTTAGCAACCATCAGTGTCTGTCATCAGGCACACTTACATTTGTAAGAGCAGTCTTGCCAGGAACAGAAGTAGAAGCAGCTGGTTGCTGTTGGTCAACGCTGGTGATAGCAACCTGGACATCAAGGAAGAAACAGCAAAAATTTGCCTTGTTCAGCACATGATCTGTTTCATATATTGAAAAAAGTGAACAAACAGACGACTGAGCAACCTCCCCCACTTTCTTTTGAGACCTCAGCCCAGAGTGTGAAAGCCACAGAGTCCTTCTGCTTGCCCATCTGTGCCAAAAAGCTCTGTGGTAGACAAAACAGCTCTTGAATGGGTCTTCCCTTGAGTGAGCTCGGAGATGTCATGGAAGGGTTGGCACCATGTCTGGGAGACACAGGTGCTGTGCCCTTTCCCTAAAGACAAGAGGTTTAGTCCTTCACCAGTAAATCGTAACTGGGTGGATTACCTGAAATACAGGGGACAGGTTCATTCGACATACTCATGATTGTCAGTCATCATTGTATTGCATCATGTATTCCAACCCCATGGTGTCAGTGTAAGGTGTGACAGTTAATTTTGGTAAGTAGGAAGCAAGTGTCTACAAATTACTGCATCCTCCAAAAGGGGCTGTTACAAGATTGTATCTTCTCATCCATTTCTTAGTGACTTGCTCTGGTTTTTTATTACAGTTAAAGGTTCTTTTCAGGCATGTAATTTTGGAAAGTTTGGATATGGAAACAGTATATTCTGCTTCTTTGTATCCCACCCTTAAGGACCTGGGCATCTGTAGAAACAAGTAGGTGTTTTGTCTTCAGCTGACTCCCTCACAGTGGAGTCAAAAACATTTAACCTAACCCCTCCTGGAAACCTTGCCTTTGCACTTGCTTTCTTTTTCCCTCTCAAGCAAAAAGAAATTTTACACAGGCAACAAATGTTTTGTGTGTGTGCGTGTATGTGCAAACATTAGGTATGGCTAAATGGACAATGTTGCTTGGCAGTCTGAAGACATCAGCCTTCTTGCACGTATGTTTGTGTGCTCAGTACAGCCATGCCTTGCTTTTCACTGGGGTGTGACATGCCCTGTTTCTCAAAGCCATGAGCGCGCAGGAGGCTCTCCTAAGAGGCTTATATCATATGAACAGGTGTGGCTTCAAAAGAAACTCCAGACTGTTTTCAACAGGAACTTATTTGCCACTGAGGTTTTTTTTTCAGTTACCTGTTCATGAGAGTGGAGCTGGTAAACAACCTCTCATTGGGCAATAAAGCTATGCATGGTGTGAAGTAATCAGTTTTCCCAAAAGGCAAAAAGAAAAATTCAGATTTCTCTGGCTGGTTCAGATTTTCACATGGCAACTTACTCTTACTCTTTGAGTAGAGGGCTGTGTAGCCAAAAAGGTTGCCATGGATTGACTGAAGTGCTTCTCTCCATCCCTAGGGAATAGGGAGCAGGTGCCAGACGCTTTGTGGGGAGCAGGGACACCATGCAGGGTCTGAATGCAACGTCCCTGAGCATCTTTAGGGAAACCTATTAGTAAGGGGCAAGAGCACAAGCCACCGGTATCCTACAGGCAGGGTTTGGCACAGTGGTACGAGTGCACCGTCTAAGACACTGGCAGGTTGTGGCTGTGTTAGCATCAAGGCTGCAGCAAGAGAACTCCCAACTGTTCTTCTGGATCTGTTGCCTACAGGTATTCTGCCTTGTATGGAGACAGTTAAATATCAAGGCAGCGCGAAAAAGGTGTGAAAATGAAAGTAAATTGGTTAAGGAATGTTAAATTATGGTTGTGAATACTTTTGCAGTGTTTACCTAAATCTGGGGAAAAGCAAAATAAATGACTCTGCTATGTTTTACCGTATCTGTTAATATCCTCTCATTTAAAGGACAGATATACACACATTTAGCTGGGTCCTGGGTTCAGGAGTGAATAGGATGCTGTTATATGTTTATACGTGCTATTATGCATTAAATACAGAGTAGTCCGTGGTCAAGTATCTCTAAAGCAAAACAGTAAGCAGCATGTCAGCAACTGTGTGATTGGTGTCCCAAAAGGTGATTCCAGACTGAAGCAACACACTGCCAGTTGTTGGGGAATATTGAACCCTGACTGCAGTGGAGCTATGTTCAGCTGCACCAGCCTAAAGCCTGGCCCAACATTCAAATAAAACCCCCTGATATTAAAATAAGTCCATGCTACGTGTCCAAGGTGTTACTAAGAATTTCATTATTTATCCTAGAAATGTTCTGAACTTCTAAAGATACCTCAGTGTACCTTCCTATAAAAAGACTGAAACAGAACAAAACCATATTCTGCTCTCATGAATTTCACTGTGGTATCTGAAATATAGGATGTTTCACATCTGATCATGGTGAATTAATTTATGTTTGTAATCTTTTCCCACTTCACCTATAGATATGGAATTGAACCTTTGCTCAACAGATTGTTATTTCCTTAAACACAACAAACACCAACAGCCTTCCTTATATATACTGTTCCTAGTTTTTATCCACATTTCTGAGAGCTAGGAAAATAATTCCCAAGACTACCATTTCCAATTAATGGACTTTACAAATGTGCCAGCCATGTGATCTAATCATGCTATGATTCACATAGCTACTCAAGTGCAAAATCTTCTAGATTCTTTATTATAATTTAATTTCACTTGTAGTCTAAGTATGTTGCATACTCTGTAGTACTACAAAGAGACCTGACTGTTCCTCAAGGAGCTTCTGGTCAGATTTTAGCCATGATACTACAGGGACAAAAAGTGGAAGATAAATAAGGGAAATTAAGGTTACAATTAGCTTATAGTTAGTTTTAATACAGTGGAGTATAGAGAGGCCATCAGAAATCCATTTCATAGTCTCTCTACAGCAATGTGCAAATATAAAATACTAGAGCATATCTTAAAACACATGTTTAAGAACAGTAGCTGAACCAGTTTTGTTAAGGTAGTTCTGGAGTAAGCCACGTAAGAACGCAAGTAGTAGCAGCATACTCAGAAATACACACCATACAAAACTGTATAAGTATTTTTGTATTAGAGGTACCAAATCACTTTCTAACACACCATTAAATTACGGCTTAATTTAAAATCATGCCTTTTTTAAGAAAGCAACCTCTGTGTCTGTTTGCACTGGGCACGTTACTGGGTTCTTCTGTTTGTTCCCAACTGAAAAGCAAATGTGGTTTCCGTGGATGCATCGGTTGACCAGTGAAATGATTCTCAGCAGCTTCACAGAGCTTTGTAAACAACAAAACAACAGTTTCAGGACATGGGGAATATTAAATGCTTGTTACAACAGACTTATGCTGCTTACTGATTCTGAAGGTTATTGAAGTGTTTTGCAAAATGTTTTCATTAAAACACAATCTCTTCATTATACTTTCTAAGAAAGTTGCTAACATTGTATTGTTCCTACCTGCTGGCTCTAATGAACCGAGCCTTGTTTTTAAGAGGTAAACATGAAGAATAATTTTCTTCTATTATACTGAGGTCTGC
Source organism: Nycticorax nycticorax (assembly GCA_023375905.1). Taxonomy (NCBI): domain Eukaryota; kingdom Metazoa; phylum Chordata; class Aves; order Pelecaniformes; family Ardeidae; genus Nycticorax; species Nycticorax nycticorax. The sequence continues at coordinate 1,008,044 of JAKFQP010000112.1, forward strand.
TTCTTTTAAATACTGCAGGTTTTTTCTGATATACATAAGATATCTCAAGTGCTTTCCCCCTTTAGTCCCAAAGCTTGCTGCACTTCTCTTACCTTTCTAATTGACCCATTTTACTGAATGGGAATCTGTCTAACAGCCAGCTTTCCCATTCTTGTGAAGCACCAGGTCTATCTAATGTACAGAGATTCAGAGGCACTGTGTATCCTCTTTGGAAATGCAAAGGAAACAACATTTAAGAAGTGCCCTTCCACCCAAGAACTGTGCTCATATTCAGTGCCAAAAGGACACCAGGAGAACATCCCCAAAGCAGAGAGGTAAAATGAGAGGAGATACTGATATTGGAAATGCCACACATCTTCTTCTGTGCCGTGCATAGATTACTGTCTATGGATTCAACCTTTGGGTTCCCTGCCCTTAGTGTCTGGGATGTCCCTGAGCAAAGTAAGTGCTTCCCAAATACTTTGCTCTTTTTTGTGTGCTGTTCTATCTGTGCACTCCTCCTCATTCTTTTTCATGAACCTCCATCCTTTCACATGTGGATATAAGAGGAAAGTGCCCATCTGACTTGGAAGGGCCTTCCTACCCCCTGCCTCCTGGCCCTGCTGCCCCACATCTGCCCTGTAGCAGACACTGTGCTCTGAATCTGCTCCTCTGTCTCTCCTCTCAGAAGATCACTCCCATCTCACAACTGAAGGAGATCCATTCCTGTTGAATTGGGCAGAAGTGAGCTTGAAATGAGAGGGAGGGAGGTGCCTGCTTTAAAACGTGAGACTGAATACTCCAAGTCAGCAAGAGAGACTTGACATTGTTTGACGTGTTTGAGCAGTGAGATCAGAATGAGGAGAAAATTTTTCAAAGAGCAAACGTGACCTTCAGAGCCTGGAGGACCTCGAGACCTACCTCTCCTCAGTGACCCTGCTGCCTAAGCACCTCTCATGTTGCCAACACTCACTTTTAGAACCTTGCATGTGCGTTTACTGACACAGCACAAAGACTTCTGTGCTCTTGCTGCTCAGTGTAGCTTGATGCTGAAATTCCCAGCAGTCCAGTCACTTTATGCAGTGTTCCTGTTCAATGGTCAAGAAGAGCATGCACTGGCTAAACTTTGTTATAAGACCCCATAATTTTTCCATTTCAGTCCAACTTAATGTCTCAGTTCCTGCTTGAGATCCCTTTGCAGGCCCTTGATTTTTAAAGAGAGCTAGCCAAGGCCCTCCAGCCTTAGTGATACAAATTACAGTGAAATGAAATATGTCCTAAGTCATACTTAAAATATGGGCTTTGAGATTGTCTGCCATAGGTGTGGGCCAGACAAAAAGGTCATGGTAGCTGTAAACTCTCCAAGTACTTAGTCCTAGAGGACTACCTGAAGTCCAAAAAGCCTCCTAGCATGTTCCTACATGCTACAGGTCTGCTTAGACCCTCCCCAGTATGTGCAGCTTGTCCCAGCTTCCTCACCATCCCCAGCCTTGGTCTGCTGCAGGGCAGGGTTTCTGCAGAGGTCTGTGGCTTAGAGATCTGTCTTCTGAAGTGTGTGCATGGAAGAAGTCCTCTCCTGGCTAGATACAGGAGTTTTTCAAGACCTTTTTTTGTCACTCTTGCCTTAGATCTGCCATAAAGGAGCAAAGATCTCACCCCCCATAGCTGAGAACAGACGAGAGATCCCATACCAAAAAACAGGCTGAAATTAAAGTGTGGTAAAGCATGAAAACAGAAAGCAGAGGTTACGATTTAAAAACAAAACAAAACAAACAAAACAAAACCCCCACCAAAACCAGAAACAAAACCAAAAATGTTTGTTACAGAGCCAGCTTGGGTAGGCAACAGGAAAAGTGGATCAAGTCAGGGAGGTGCAGGCCTTCATAAACCTTGACAGTCACCAGAATATGTTGTAAGAGTGTCATTCAGAAAAATGTATGGCAAGTTTGGAAATATAGCTACGTGCTGTATGGGTTTGGGGCATGTTGCCATTTTTACAAAGCCCGCGTGTGTGTCTGGCTTGCAATAAGCTCTCTGTGTGCAGTTTACCAAACAGAGAAATCCGGATCACTGTTCTGCAGGCTGGATTTCTCACCAAAATGAATGAGTGGCCTGCTGGCACAGCAATTTTCAGGAATGTTTGGCCCACAGAATTACATATTTCTGATGATATGTAATGAAGTGTAGCACTGGGGTTCATTACTGGCTAAAAGCTTTACTGAGAATATCTGCAGCGTACATTTGTGTATCTAATGGCTGTGATTATGATGCATGCAGTGCCAGCCATGCCATCAGCAATACACAAGGCAGAAAACAAACCTCTCCCTCCTTCCCCAAGGTTCAACATGTTTTTCCTACTTTTTCTTCTAACTTATATCCATTTATGTTTTTTTAATTTTCATTCTGTGTTTTTTAAGTGCACCAGGTCTAGAAAAAACTAATTTTTGCAGAATGGACAGACAGGACTGAAATGCTCTACTGATTTGCAGCCAGTTCAGAATGGAGTAGGGTTTTGTTTCCAACCCTCCTGTCAGGGCAGAACTTTGCTTTTCTGTCACCAAGACCATAGCTACTGTCACCCCACAGAAGCTTTTCCCCATTAAAAACATTAACCTGAGTCCTAGAATTATGTGGTCTGTGTGTCTTTAGAGTCGTGCCTTTAAACATCTTTAAGAAAACTTTCCAAACTTATGGCCAGATCTTGCTTTTTCCCTGTGTGCTAAGCCCCACCCCAGATGGTGTGTGACATTTCAGTCCTAACACTCCATTGCCTTCCTCTTCTATGTACATAGTCGATCTCTGACAAACCTTCTTAAAAGTAAGGTGATCGTATTTATGCAACATATTTTGCAATCATAGCTCTTAGAAAAAAGCTAATTTGCATCAGACAACATGAATTCAAATGGTGTGAAATTTGGTAGTGCTTAAGAAAAACCTGACTACATCGATCTGAAGTTTATGGCCAGTGAGACCATGAATTTTGATTCTAAGCAGATTAAATTCCTTGGCTCTGGCAGAGGGGAGAAGGAGCAGGAGAAATGCTATTCATAAGCAGTTTAACTCAGTGCCTGGGAAAAACGAAATGACAACCATTTGGCTGGTGGACACAAGCAAAACTTTGACATGAGATTCCCTGACCAAGATTTTAACTTCTCTCTACTATTCTACATCTATTTGGCATTACTGGATTTTGATTGTAGGGAGAGGCCCAGCATTCCCAAAGCTCCTCAGCTTGAGGAACAGACATACATTTGAGAAAGTGAAAACCTCTCTGTATAGATGCAAAGAGCGAACTGAACTTGAGAATAATGTATGTTCCCATACAGATAGAAGTGCCTTAAACTGATACCATCTGTGCCGACAGCCAAGCATTGTCAGTGCTGTAGTTATTTACACGGCAGTACAGGTATCAGAGAATTTGACTGTAAGAAGGTGGTGCATTTTATGCTATTTTATCTTGCCCAGTGCCCCGCGTCTTTGCATTTTGATGTGTCAAGGTGACAATAGGATCTTTCTATCAGTTTCTTGCTTGTATAAGGGTGTATGAGCATGCAGAAACTTGCTTCACTAATTGCGCAGGTTAAGCAACCATGTCCCATTTCCTGTTACCAAGTGTATTACCACCTGCAGAGCTCTGCCATTTATAAATGTTGCTACAGCTTGTTAGCAGCACTACATCGACCACAGTATCTCATAACTGCTCCATATGAAAGTGTTCCCAGATACCAGGGTGTGTTCAAGAAGGCCTGGGACGGACACTGCCCAAACCCACGTTAAGCCACAGCAAACAGATGAGTTGCCTTCTCTTCCTTCACTTGTGCAACCACCCCTGCTCCTGTGTGCATTTCCCATTGTGATCCTGACAAGCCATGAGCAGACGTCGCTGCAGCGCTGGCCTGCACTGGAAATTCTGCCGGGAGTGCCTTAGCAATGATTTCATGGGCCTGGCCTATTTTGTCCTGAAGTGATTACTGTGCTGGGCGAGGAAAATGTAGAAAGCGCCCCCGGGGAAGCAAGTTTCAACTTTGAACAGTGATCTTTTCCTCCCTCTGCTCCCCCTTTTGTGAATGTGAACATTAACTGTTCCCTTCCCTTTTTGAATGTTTAAAAGGCATCCTTTTTCAGCCTGCAAGCTGATTATGAACAATAATTTATTCTCACAACCCTTCAGTGAGGCAAGTTGGTATAATTATCACCATTTTACTGAAAGGATAATTGAGATACAAAGTTTAATGGACAGCTTAAGGCCACATGACAGTTAAGGTCTTATTTTCATTTATAGTTTTTTGAACTATTTGGAAAGTTGCATTCAGAGAAAGGAATCTCAAAAGCATTAATCTGCTTTACACAGCTGTAAATGAGATCACTGACCCCAGTCTAAATTACTTTTTTCATGTTAGCAAATGAGATCAGCACTTGGTTAAATTTCACTTAACACTCCAGCTGTCTCCCTCCAGACCCAATACCATCACCCTTCTCTGTGAGAGGGGCACTCACCAGCAACATTCGGCACAACCTTTACTTTAAATTAGTTTGAGAGCATGTTCGTCGTCTCAGTGCAAAGTCATCCATCAGCAATCTTCACTCAGTGTAAACCTGTCTTCTATCATTAAGTTTACCTTGCTGATGAACTTCGTAAGCCGCCTGACACTTAACTGAAGAGCAGGAGCTCATCATTGCGCAGAAAATCGGCTTGGAGTAATGATAGTAACTTCACTCTTCGTGCAGCTATTGTACTCCCCTGTATCTACACGACCCAACCATCCAACGAGGGAAGAAAGCCCAGAAGCTGTAAGCTACTGCACTCCTATTTTCAGCTTTTCATCTTATCAGCATTCGAGTAGGGTAGAACCGTGATGTCTTGCCTTACAGTCTGTTTTGTGGCAAGACAAAGCTAACATGCCAAGCTTTCCCCGTGAAGGCTGGTGTGCAATGGTCACTCAATGTGCTAGCAAAAGTATCAAACTACATCTGCCAAATATCTTACTTTCTGAAGTTCTCTGAGGTGCTGCTATGTAAGACACAATAGACAGAATATTTTCTAAGCCTGCCAAAGTTTGAGACCCTCCAGGAAGGCAGAAATAAAATAATTCCCCAAAACTTGGCAACTAATTTCTGCTAGAAAACTAGTACCTTAGATACTCGCTTAGCATGATTTCCTTTAATCATGGTAGGATTTATCCAGTAATATTACAGGAACAAACTCACCAGTAAGAACAGTAGCTTTCAATTTTCATATTATAATTCATGCTTCATAAACTTCCAGGATACAACTGTATGGTCTTAATAAATACACTATACAAAACTAGCAAGCTCTTGTTGAGAACAAGTAAATTCCCTTCTTTTATTTTAATAGAAGGATTCAGTCCATGGAGCTGTTTGTTCATTTATATATGTATTTTTATTAATGGAATAAATTTCAAGTCACATTTGTCCTTCTCTATTGTCAAATCATGACATATTATTTTCTGTACTTCAGAGGCGACACTCCCTCATTAGGTAACAATTTTAGTAGGACTGAAAGCCCTGCCAGCAAACAGAACCTCAGGAAGCCCTGCTCCAGCTTTTATTTCTTCTGGGCAAAAATGTACTCCTACTCCAACGTTAGCAGTGGTAACAAAGGATGAGGCGCAGTGTAATATACGCGAGTCCAAGAAATACGGTGTATTGGAAGGGAAAACCTGGGCTGTAGCCAGGCAAGTTTCTCCATGCTCTGGCCAAAGATAAGGATGCATTGCTGCTTCTTAGTTTGACACGCAGTGTCTGTATTGTTTGCGCTTTACCCAGTAAAGAAAATTTTGCCCTTGACATGGCAGTTTTAACAATGCATGGAGCCATAGGTATGCTGTGTACTCTCAGCTGAATTTTCCCCTATATGGACTGATGGGACCAATGTGCCAAAAATATATAATTTATTTCTTGTGGTATACAGATTTAATTTTAAAAGACTACAATTTCTTCCATCCTGTCTCCTACTAAAGCTGCCTTTGTTCTGCCTCCTCTAGGCTGCATGAGCAGCTTGCAGCTGCTCTTTTAAGCTGGCTAAGCTGAACTTTCTGAATCTTCACTTTCTCCTTACCAGCAGCAGAGTCAGAGGTTCCCATGGAAACACTGGGGAAAACAATGCAAAGCTTATAGGGAGAGCTGCCTTGAGCCCCAGCCTTAAGTGGAGCTTCACGGTTGCATCGTGATTGTGCAAGGGTTGGTGCTTGAATTGCCCATGCTAAACGGTTAGAGAACAAGCAAATGACAGCAAATTACTTTTGGAATAAGAATTATACACAGTCCTACACATTTTTGTCTAGTATCACAGAACCACTTAAGGAAGTTCATTATAATGTATGCTTTTTCTCCATTATCCTGTGTGTCCTTGTAATTCTAAGAACAAGCCTGTTTTCCTCATTTCCATAGCAACACCCATTAGTGAGATGGAGCTGTTCAGCTCATTCTTTATTGCTGCTGATTTTACCCAAAAAGCTGCTTTTGAAACTAACAGTTAAGAAGAAGTATCCAGTCTGTACTCCTTATTTCTCTGCCTCTCATGTGATGAGTACTGTGGAGACCGGGCAATGTGACCTCTTCCTTCCAGCCATTACATTACTCTGTCAGAACACTAGAAAAAAACAACATTTATCCAATTATGGTTTTCAGTGTAAATAATCTTAGCAACAGTAACTTCATTTTTTGCTGTTATGAGGACTTGGGCAGGACCTACGTCAACTCTAAGACTTGAGCTTGCAGACAGGCCTACGTCCTGTGAGTAAATTTAAGCTTAGGATTCTTCAGTTCTGTCTCCTTCCCTGAATAACCATTTACCTGTCTTGCTGCTCTGCACCAGAGCTGGCTCGCAGCTGTATGGGGGCCGGCTCAATGCTTGTCTTGTCAACATGAGCTCATGGATGCTGAGTTTCCACTTCATATGACACACAAGTAAACCTGGGGTGTAACACCTCTGATGGAGGAGTACCTGTGAGTCGACGGTGGCCACAGGATTGCTGGTACCTTGGTCATGCAAAGCTTATGTCACGTTTATGTCATGGACTGCTCCAGGGCTTGAGTGTCATCATGGTCACAGTGGCATCAGCTGACCATGCAGCGCACAGTCTTCTTAACCCTTACCCCTTGAGCAAGCTCTGTAGCATTCAGAGTTTCATCTACAGATTAACCCAGGACAAGAATAGTTTCTATTGCTCATAACTAAAACTATGAAATGCCAAAAAGTGGGCAAAATTCTGAAAAATTATATGCCTCGAGATTCATAGAGTGCTGTTTAAGAAGGGAGGATCCCACAGTTGTTTATGAACTACAGACATAAACACCCCCCAAAAATCAGCTGCTGGCGCACAGGAAGAAAGCAGCCAGCCAGCCAGCCCTTACTGTTCTTCTTAGTTACTATTTACATTGTGGGTAACACATAGAAGCTCCAGGCATGGATAGGGATGTCACAATGATTGATGTTGCATTGACAAAGGACGGAAAGACAGCCCTTGCTCTAAAGAGCTTAACGTTTGCAGTGCCGTAGCCCATGCAGCAAGAAGTGACAAAGAACAGTAAAGGAAGCTTGGGATGCAGCTCCGTGCCACCCAGGTAGCTGGGCACTGGTGATGCCGGAGGCATGTGTACGCTGCTGGTGTGCACAGAAGAATGGTACTCAGCTCGCGCTTTTCTCTGTGTGGGCCCCACTGCAAAAGCAGGTGTAAACATCTGTACAGGGGTTCTTCAGACGGTAAACTGGGTATGTGTGTGTTAAAGGAAGCAGCAGACTCGGGGTAAAAATATGTCATTTTCTTGGAGTTTTTCTTCTCCCCAAGGGAGCTCCATCAGTGCAGATGCCTGGATGTGAATATTCTGCCAGTGCCTACAGCAGGGCTCCACTAGCCACAGACCAGGGCTGAGGCTGCTAGATGGTGGGGCTCCTGCAACTGTTCTGCAGGCACGTAGGTTCCCACGAGATGTCCTGTGTTTATGGCAGAGCACATGCCATGTCTGTCATTTACATGGACAGCTTATTGCAATGACGTGGTCTTTCCCCGCAGCTGTTGGTGACACTAAGGCCCTGCTGGTCGGGGGGCTGGCAGCAGGCAGGGCAGCAAGGTGTCCTCCCTTCGCGCCACCTGCGAAACGTCAAGTATTTCAAGAAGAGAGCCACAAACAGAAATTCGTTCCAAACACACATCCTTAATGAGATGCCTACTCTGGCTCTTAACAGGTGCTAGAATCTGTGAAACCTATTCTGTGGAAATGAGGTGACACTTTCACCGTAGCCAGGAGCCAGGCTGAAAGCTATTGTCTCTGTGGATACTACCTTATTTCCAACCCAAGGGATTAAAACGTTTAAAAATAGGAAGATCTGATCTAAATTTTCTTTAGTTTGACTCTTTCTTCCAGATAATTTCTTTCAGATTATTTACCTTTTAATGATCTCCACCAGCAAATCAACCTACTTTTGTCTGAAACAAAAGCTGAGACTGTAGTGTAACCACAGGACTACAGAACCTGAGACTTCGAGACAAACAACACCCACTACAAGAGTCAGAAAGAGGGTTGCCAACATTGTTTATCTGACAGCAGTGCTTTAACCCCCTGGGAGTTCTGTTTTGCGAGGTGCTACATGCACCATATGGAGGGGTAGTCCCATCTCCAAAGAGCTAAACATTTAACTGTAGAAGACCAGGTGAAAAGAGGAATAGCTATATTTTAAACACATTGTTTTATAGATAATCAAATTAAACCTAGTTTTAACTAAAAGTTATAGATAATACATTTAACTAAGACCTAGGCTCATATTACCTACATCTGATCACACACGAGGTAAATATCTACTCTAAGTGAGCCAGTAGATTTCTTCTGTGCTAAATGGAGAAAGAGAGGGACATGTCTGCAGAAGGGCATACAACCCAACTCAAATGCATGTGAATAATCCCTCTCTGCAGGAGTAATTTACACAATTAGTTTGATTTAGATATTACTTCAGCGGTAGCTGGGTGGGATGAATCACTGTGTGTGACTTGCCCAAGGTCACATAGGAAGTTAATGCTGGAGTCCTCAGCCCAATGCCTCAGCCCTAAAAGCATCTGTCTTCTTTCATGTTCTGGTTTTAACTCAGTGTGCTGTGTTTTACCTCCCTTCTGATCCAGCAGAAAGTTTAAGTTGTTGATGTGACCTAAGAAGTAAATGGGAATTAATACAAAATATTAGTAGTTTGGGGTAATTTCTGTTTCTGTCTGCTGTAGTAAAAGGTCATTCCTTTCACAATAGTTTAGTCTGGGAAAATTCTATGGGGTTTCCTTTTAATCTGAAATGTAGTAAATTTCACTAAAGCTCTATGTGCTGTGAAGTGTAGTTTAACAAAATACCGGTATTCAAGCAGGAGACCAAAGCTGCACTTAGAAGCTTTTTAAATTCAGAGATCAAGAGAAGTTCTCTTTCCTCCCTACTGCTTTCATCATTGCGTGCTTACAAAAATGTTCTCTCTAATATTTATGGGGTGATCCCTCCTTGTCTTTTGACAGCAAAAGATCATCTGCTGTTGTTGGAGATAGGCTAGGTCAATGTCAGGCTGGCATTTGATTTAGCAGATCGCCAGCATTGTGTCATTCCCTTCCTATTCTGAAGAATGCAGCTGCCACGGGTGTCAAGGGCTGGGGGAGTGACACCCTGGTCACCCATGTTAACCTCTGGCAATGATCTGAAAGTGCAAACAGAAAAGATAAGGGCTTGTTGTTCACTGACTGAGGTCCTCTGGCTCTGCATTACACAGAGATTGCTAATGGGGTGGCCCTAATGTCCTTGCTGGCCTTCAAACCTTGCAGCAGGTGGTCATTAGCAGTCCGTCACAAACATGCATTTCTTGGGGCTGTAAGCAGAGCATGGAGAGCCTCTCAGTCCTCTCACATGGGACAGGCTAACAGATTCTAATCCAGATCGAGATTTTCCATGGTAGAGACTCCAAAAGCTGTTGATCACAAATGTGCAAGTATCATGACCAGATTCATACCATTGGCTTTCTAAGATGAGAGGTGTTAATGGACACTGCATTATACTGGTGTCTGCAAGGAGCGCAGACAACCACTTCCTACTACTGGGCATGCGGGTGCCCTGGAGAGCAGCCTGCAGTTCTGCAGACAGAGCTACCTGAAACATGTCTGATTCTGACAGCGGATCATCCAGCTTGCCCAAGTTCCAGATGTGGATCACAGCATTTCCCATGATGTTTCCCATGTCAAAGCACGTTGCTATAAATGCTTCATGCAGCGAAACTGTAGAAGTTGCATGGGCAGTGGTAACATTTCAAACTATTTTGTCAAGCAACCTCCCCACCACAGTGTGGGAAAGAATACGGGAGAGATGGTGGAGAGACGCCATGTGCACTGCTCTACTGGAGCAGCTTTCTGCACAGTGTGAAATCAGAAAAGGGTACTCTCACTGGAAGGAAATGCTAATTTTTGTCAGCATGCCTCAGCAGAGGAGTCACTCACTGTGCTGTTCTGTGGTGCTTTCAGTAAATCCTGTGTGGATGCTCAGAGAATAGTTGAGGGGGGTGACCTTCATCTGGGCTCTTTCATACCTGGAAAACAGCATGCCCTGGTGAATCTTGCAGTATTATTCTGCAGGTAATAAAAAGCAGCTATGATCTTAGGCTGAGAATCAGTGACAGGATGCCTTGGATTTTTCATTGTTCATTAATACCCAGCCTATTTTTTCCCTCCTAATGGTATGCAGGTTTTATATCATAAGTGCCTGGGCTAAAAGGCTGTATGTTTGTAAATACCTTTACTGCTTTGTATTCAGTAAATACTCTTATTACAGCAAGTATTTTACACTTACGATCATATTTACTGCTTCCTTGGAGAATTTATATCACATTAAAGGCCTAAGAAACCCTGCAACTTCCTGGAAAGTTTGCAGGGATGTCCAGATCACAGGCACACACTTGTGCAGGGTCTGTCACCTCTTTGCACCTCGCTTTCTACAGTTATAACAGTCCCATAGTTATGCCTTAAAGAGAGAATATATACAAGTTGTTAAAATCTTGGTCTTCTTTCTCCTTTGGGTATTGCTAATTCCTGACCAACCGCTCCTGATCAGACTCAGATTTTTTTCAAAACGAGCTTTTCTCCAGATGCACACATCTATGTTGGTAAACTGACCAGACATAAAACCATCTGTAGAAGCCACAGGGCATAGTCTGGGTAAACAATTAGTACAAAAGGCTCAGTTGGATGAGGAGTATCCTTGAACGTTGTTTGCTTTTCTCTTAGCAACAGTTAGACAGTTCAACACCATGAAGTTCCTTGTGCTGCCAGGTCACCTTTGTATTGGAAAGAAGAGAAGACCACACAAACATAACTCCAGTGCAAGATCATGCCAGAAGAAAATAATTCTTCCTTCTTGGTTTAACTCCACGGACAAACATGACTCAATGCCTCTGATCCTGATTACATCAGAATTTATATTTATGACAAATAAGTCTCCAGATCACTTTCCTCCCAGTACAAGCCTTCCATGTTCTCCTGGCATATGAAGGTTCAATATTTTATTAAAAAGGTTCTTTGTCATAAGATGATGGCTATATTTATGGGATAAAAAAAAGAGTCCGTGTCTCCCACCTGTTCTCCTGTATTAATTCTGGTCAGATGAAACACACAATTTTTAAAACCATATGAATGCTGTGCTTCTGATAGACCCTATCATGAAAACCCAGGAAACCTCTCAGCTGTCCTGCAGGCTCTATGCTCCCCCCCAGTGAGATCTGTATATTTAAAGATTGTCAGATTATCTTATTTTGCAGCAGTTTTCTGGCATCTTTTCAGTGCTCTGGCAATATGAAGGGAGTAAATAATGGCCTTTGAGCAGGGGACACATCAGCCAGGGAATACTTAATTGCAAGGGGCATTCTTAACTATAAGAAGCACAGTGAAAAGTTTTCTGGAATGCAGTTGTAGCCTGGTAGGGCACAAATGCATACAAGATTTTGACCAGCAAGTTGCTAGTTCTGGAAAAAAGCACCAAGAGCAGAAGAAAATGGAGTGGAAAAATAAGAGAAATTTGGATCCTCTATGTTTATTGCGGGCTCAAGGAATGTGGTGACGCTCATCCCTTCTCTAGCTAGAAATCCAAGCTGCATTTATGTGACAGGACCGTGAACCCATTGTGTTTGCCTGTATACGATACTGCCTCCACCTAAGATACTCTTTGAATAATAATCACAGAATCACAGAATGGCAAGGGTTGGAAGGGACCTCAGGAGATCATCTAGTCCAACCCCCCTGCTAAAGCAGGTTCTCCTAGAGCATGTTACACAGGGCATCGTCCAGGTGGGCTTTGAATATCTCCAGAGAAGGAGACTCCACAACCCCCCTGGGCAGCCTGGGCCAGTGCTCCGTCACCCTCAGAGTAAAGAAGTTTTTCCTCATATTCAACTGAAACGTCTTATGTTTCAGTTTGTGCCCATTGCCCCTTGTCCTGTCGCTGGGCACTACTGCAAAGAGTCTGGCTCCATCCTCGTGACATCCACCCTTAAGATATTTGTATGTGTTGATGAGGTCCCTCTCATAAATGCCATATCAATAGATTGGACATTTCGTGTTTCTCACCTGTCTTCTTTGGAAATCATGTTGAAGGAAACTTTCCAGGTTGAACAGGTCTGTCTCAGACACCAGTCTGCCTTCATGATTATGTGAGCTGTGCTGCTGTTAAAATCACTGATGTGTGCATACAGGAGACAGCACAAAGCTCAGAATGCAGAAAGGCCACACTTGGGACAATTTCCAAGCTGGAATTTTCCCAAACGCACTATGCTGCAGATTATCTATATTTTGTTTCTAAAAGATGAAGACATGCAGTTAAATACATCTGTATATACATTGCCCCATTTTGCCAATAGTCATGAGTCAGGACACCAAAGTGATGATCTGGCTTAAAAATGATGAAGTTTGCTTTTTTTCTTAGTAAAACAAATGGGTACCTAGTTGCATTCAGAGCTTTTAATCTCCTCAATTTGAACTTTTGACCATAGATCAATGTAGCTCACATGTTCAGGCTTCTCTTTGTTTTGTAAAATACCGTATCTGTGGAAAAATCTCTGAAACCCCCCCCCCAACATTATGATAAGAGGAAGGATGTTGCATAAAAGCAGTGCAAAACATGGGAAGAAATCACAGTTCATTCCTAGCACTGGTAATTATTGTTCCTTGCAATGTGTTTACTACACCAAATCAGCTTGGTGATCTTACAGTTAGAACCCAGTTTTAGCCCTCTGTGTCATTTGCATGATAATGCTAGAAGCCAGACACACCAGAAAATACTTTTGCTGATGAAATCTAATTGTACAGGCTTCAGTTCAAAGAAGCCCTCTAGTGTAAGGCCATTTCTGTGGACAACAGTGAAACTGCCTTTATGCTTAGCGGTACCTATATATCTAAATGAAGTCAGTGTCTTTCCTGTTCTTCCCCTTTCCATACGAAAATACTCAATTCAGGTAAAAGAGAAATGCACAAAACCTCCTTTTTCCCATTCTTCTAGAGGTTGTACTTATTCATGGCACACCTTCTCAATCACCATGTGCAAAGTAAAGGACCAAAAACATTTCAGTTAACATACGCAGCAAAGATTGACAGGCAGAACTTGGTAGCCTTAGAAGGGGATTTTCTAAAATATCTCACTAGATCAAATAACTATCTTATATTGAAATCAAGGAAGGTTTGACAATTGTGCATGTGAGTATCTTTACATCTTATTATTATCCAAATACTTCTAGAAACCGAGCCTGCACCTGAGCTTAGCTGTTACTTGTTCTTGTCTATCTGTAAAAGGATACAATACAAAGCAGTAGTTGGTACAGTGTTAATGTAAAATCAACTGGAAGGAATGAAAAAAATTGAGATACAAAGGAACAGAAAACCACTATGAGTGATAACAGCTAATCCAAAACTTGAAGGAGTAGAAAGCTTTCTTTCTAAAGGTGCTATAAATGCACCACTTGAAGGAAACAGGATAAGGAAGTAAAATTGTACAGGCTGAGTGGAAGGAACTGTGCCTTCGGTTTCTCACATGGGCTGGAGGGAAAGGTCATCAACAAAGAAGCAGTGCTAGCAGAGTACTTGAGATGAACTATTTGTTAACGAAAAAAAAAAAAAAATCAGGCCATTTCATTCTACAACTGCCTGACAGGTGGTGTAGCAAGGTGGGTGTTGGTCTCTTCTCCCAAGTAACAAGTGATAGGATGAGAGGAAACAGCCTCAAGTTGCATCACGGGAGGTTTACTTTGGATATTATGAAATTATTTCTTCTCCAAAAGGGTTGTCAAGGATTGGACCAGGCTGCCCAGGGAAGTGGCCAAGTCCCCATCCCTGGAGGTATTTAAAAGCCAGGCAGACAAGGTGCTTAGGGACAGGGTTTACTGGTGGGTTGGCAGCGTTAGGCTAACAGTTGGACTCTATGATCTTAAAGGTCTTTTCCAACCTAAACAATTCTATGATTCTGTGCATCTCTGTTAAGTGTTGGTGCTGTGTGATACTAGCTGGGAATCTTCTGTTGATGTGGATCAGGTTAGGGATCTTTTAAGGAAGCTGGACACCCACAAGTCCATGGGCCCCGATGGAATGCACCCGCGAGTGCTGAAGGAACTGTCAGATGTCATTGCGGAGCCACTCTCCATCATCTATGAAAGGTCGTGGAGAACAGGAGAGGTGCCTGACGACTGGAAGATAGCCAGTGTCACTCCAGTCTTCAAAAAGGGCAAGAAGGAGGACCCAGGGAACTACAGGCCGGTTAGTCTCACCTCTGTCCCTGGAAAGGTGATGGAACAACTCATTCTAAGTGTCCTCTCCAAGCAAGTGGACGACAAAAAGATCATCAGGAGTACCCAGCAGGGATTCACCAAGGGGAAATCATGCCTGACCAATCTGATAGCCTTCTATGATGGCATGACTGGCTGGGTAGACAAGGGGAGAGCGGTGGATGTTGTCTACCTTGACTTCAGCAAGGCTTTTGATACTGTTTCCCATAACATCCTCATAAGGAAGCTCACGAAGTATGGGTTGGATGAGTGGACAGTGAGGTGGATTCGGAACTGGCTGAATGACAGGGCTCAGAGGGTTCTGATCGGCGGGGCAGAGTCCAGTTGGAGGCCGGTAGCTAGCGGAGTTCCCCAGGGCTCGGTACTCGGCCCGGTCTTGTTCAACTTGTTCATCAATGACCTGGACGAGGGGACAGAGTGTACCCTCAGCAAGTTCGCTGATGACACAAAACTGGGAGGAGTGGCTGGTACGCCGGAAGGCTGCGCTGCCATTCAGTGGGACCTGGGCAGGCTGGAGAGCTGGGCAAAGAGGAACTTGATGAAGTTCAACAAGAGCAAGTGTCGAGTGCTGCACCTGGGGAGGTCGAACCCCATGCACCAGTACAGGCTGGGGGATGACCTGCTAGATAGCAGCTCTGCTGAGAGGGACCTGGGAGTCCTGGTGGACAATAAGCTGACCATGAGCCAGCAGTGTGCCCTTGTTGCCAAGAAGGCCAATGGTATCCTGGGGTGTATTAAGAGGAGTGTGGCCAGCAGGTCGAGGGAGGTTCTCCTCCCCCTCTACTCTGCCCTGGTGAGACCCCACCTGGAGTAATGTGTCCAGTTCTGGGCTCCCCAGTTCAAGAAAGACGAGGAACTCCTAGAAAGAGTCCAGAGGAGAGCTACTAGAATGATAAAGGGACTGGAGCATCTCCCCTACGAGGAAAGGCTGAGAGAGTTGGGCTTGTTCAGCCTGAAGAAGAGAAGACTGAGAGGGGATCTCATCAACGCATACAAATATCTTAAGGGCGGAAGTCAAGAGGACGGAAGCAGTCTGTTTGCAGTGGTGTCCAGCGACAGGACTAGGGGCAATGGATGCAAACTGAAACACGAGAGGTTTCAGCTGAATATGAGGAAGAACTTCTTCACTCTGAGGGTGGCAGAGCACTGGAACAGGCTGCCCAGGGAGGTTGTGGAGTCTCCTTCTCTGGAGATATTCAAAGCCCGCCTGGATGAAGTCCTGTGTAGCATGCTCTAGGTGAGCCTGCTTTAGCAGGGGGGTTGGACTGGATGATCTCCTGAGGTCCCTTCCAACCCTTGCGATTCTGTGATTCTGTGATTCTGTAATTTAATCCTCTTCAGCAGGCTGTTTTAAGTACCATTAGTCCATTGAGTTAGCCCTTCCTTGGAGCAACTACAGCTTTGAATCCTAAGTACTATTTTGTATTAGCCTACAAAAAGTAGCCTTCCACTCAATGCAAATTTACCATTCTAAAGTGGGGAGGCAAAGCTGGCACACAAAGGGGTGGAAAAAGTCAATTTGCAGTAACTTTTACTTGACTCAAGCCTGATTGGCAAAGCTTGAACTGAAGAACTCCTGTTTTGTGTTGGGAGCTAACTTTAAGGGAAGTCACTCTGTAGATAGCATGTAATAACAAGCAAAAACAATTTGCTATACTCAACTGCTCTGAATATTTTGTCTATAAATCAAACCTACTTCAGGAATTTTAACAGTTATGATTTTCTAATTACCAAATAGCTTGCACGGCAGCAACATACAGCAGCGCAAAGCAAACTATTCTCGTACCCATCGCTTTTTCACTCATCTCCTTTTCCATTGCCAGGTTTCACTGGAAGCTGAAACCAAAAGTACTTGGAGAAAAAGGTACTTGCCACAGTACTTTTGATCAGAACAGAACCAATAAAAAATATGTCACAGATCCAAATGAAATTTTCCAGTTCATTTTAAGAGACCAGTCAGATAATTTTCCAGGGATTATTTCCTCCTCTAAACCACCCATGTGTGTTTCTTCCACTGTTAATTTCAAGTGCCTACTGTGCAGAAAAAGGATTCAAGAGTTGCCTTTCTGACTGCTGCAGAACATTCCAAAGTTTGGAGGCCCTTGCAGCAAAATTAGGATCAAAGTTCCGTATTTATAATGGATCTTGGAAATGAAGGAGAAAACCTAACAAAACAAACCTGTAATGGTGTCTTATTCCTTACTAATGCACATTTGCCACAGACAGCAAGGAGAGGTCTTTCCTGAGACAGTTTTTCTAAGAACTGAACATTATGATCTTATTTAATTACTGTGAGGACCTGCACCTAACTACTAAATACCAAGTTCTTACACTTTCCTCCGAGGTTTCTGGTGCTGGACATTTTGAAAAACATTACTCTGGTCATGGCAACTTCTATATAAAGATAGTCCTTCTTCTTCAGCCCTTTTGGAATGTTCCTGCACTGTGAAAGGAATGGGCAGACTCCAAGTCTGGGTAGAAAAAAGAAGTATTTACTTCCTACAAGACAAGGAACTCACGTTCCTAAAAGTGAAGCAAAGCAGAGAGGAAGAACTTGGCTAACACATGTAGAAACCCAGACATCTGGATTCCTCAGCTGTCCCGCACTGCACTTTTGTGCTGAAATGGAGGGAAAAGGTTCTATGGAGGGAAAAGGTTATAGAAACAGAAAATAAATGTGTGTATTTTGTGGGGCAGTGACAAACCATTTGGTTGAGAAGGCTCCAGTGAGTGTCTAAGATTATGAGAGAAGGAGATTAATGGGGCTTTGCCTCTCAGTTTGTTTTAATTAATTTGGTTTATACTTTTGGACTGCAGCATGTTTGAACAAAAGTAGTATGCTTGCCAAGAACCTTTGCATATAGAGAGTGATTCCTGGAGCACCAGAAATTATCAGTCATAAGCGTGACCACATACAGAAGAGTTTTTAAAAACAACTGAGCATTTTAACTATCCCTCTCTTCCTGAACTTTGTCAAGATTAAACAGGAACACCGAAAATTATTCTTGAAAAAGAGGAAGACAGAAACCGAGCCCTTGGGTTTGAGACACAGCATGATCCTTTGTGCTGCATTCATAGCATGGAGATGTTTGAAACTGAAGGTAGATACTGCCCTGACCCAGAGCCTGCCCCATGACTGGAGGCTGGGTCGCATTCTGACCTGGTTGTGCTCCTCGGTGCACGGGGGTATCCCACCCTGCTACTCAGTATCACCAACAGTAAGCCTTGAAGCATCAGCAGTGAGATTTGCCTGAAACCACAAGATGGGTTTAGAAGTCACACAATGCAGAAATGCTCTGGTTTCTTTCTCTGGTTTTGGTTTTAAAGCCCCGGTTGCACTTAGGACACTTCTTAGCCTGCAATCTTGAGAGATAAGCATGTCTAAATAGAAACTGATTCTTCTCTAAGCACATGAGACTAGAATCAGAGGCTACACTGAGGAAAAACAACTTCCCTGAGAATCATGTCAAAATTCTACTTGTAGCAATGTTCCACTTCCTGTAGATCCAAGATGCCTGAGTTCAGCTTCAAAGATCTTTTTTTTTGGCAGAAAAGCTGTCATCAAAAGTTCCCTAACTCTCTCATTCCCCAAACCCTCACTGCAGTTCACTGTTCCTGCTTTTGTATTGGTAGTGCAGCTTGTTTGAGGCCATACTATAAATAAATGCACTGAAATTCTAAGTGCTAAAAATAAATTGTTTTTATACATAACGTTATTTTTCACCCAGGTGAAGGTTTACAAGACAGAGGCCGATGAGTCAGTTTCTGCTTTTTTTCATCAGTCGGTTATAGCTGGATCACCTTCATCCTTGACTTTTGTGCAAGAATAGTTAGATGAAGAGTTTCTTTCCTGACACAGAAGAGAGAAGCACTGGAAGGAAGCACAGCTAGAGAAAACAGATTACATTTACCTAAAAATTTTAATTATCTCAGACAAAACAGTGGATAAAATAATGCTTTGCTATTTAACATCTCCCAATATTAAAATTAAAAGAAATAAGCAGACAGCGATCAAGATAGGCTTTCACATTTATTGTGTGCCAGAATCCCACGCACTAGGTCTTAAAGCAAAAAAGATTTATAAGCATTTATAGGGCAAATGAATGTGTAACCAAGTTGCTAAAAACTATTAATGGAGAGTGCCAAGGAAACCGCTTGCTTTTCCTCATGATATCAGTGCAAATTTAGTTAGGTGCACTTTAATTAACCTGGTATTAGCTATGAAGAAGCTGAATGAAAAGCTTATGTTCCTTTTCTAAACCATCTACCAAGATCTCAGTTTGGATTCTCTTGCAAGCTTTGACCATACTCACCGTCAGAAGTGATGCAGCTTTCCAGACTAGCTACAGGCTAACTCATGTGGTTAAAACTACCACTTTTTTTAAGTGATCTACGGTCCAAGTCTAACCTGCTTTTTCACACACAAAAATGCATTAAGTAAATTTCTAGCTTGTGGGAAATACTGAGCTAAAAGTGATAATTGCTGATTTTTTTTTCTCTCTCTCTTTATATAGAAAAAGCAACTCAGGTCTGAATGTGCCTTAGCCTTGATAGCATGGACCACAAAAGAAAACAGTAAGCATTTTAAATGAAGGAGGCCAGAGGAAAAAGGATAGTTGAGCCACAGTAAAAATATAGATAATTTCTCAATGTTTACAGTTTACCTGCAGAACATTGAGGAAAAAGACACTTTTGTGATTCCGATCCAAAATCACAGACAGATATGAGTATTTTTTCTTAATTTCCTGAATTACATTTCTCATGGGACTTTGAGCAAATCTCTTACAATAGCGTCTCTGTAGGGGTTCTTCTTCTTTTCTCTAATACAGAAATAATGACAACTTCTTTTCCTCACAAGGTTACTTCAAAGTTAAATTAACTGATTTTTTCTGAAGTAATTTTAGAGTAGCTGCTTAACTTGTCATTTAAAATCAATTGAGAAGCTAGTTTTCAAAGAGGCCCAAAGCTTGACCTCTAATGACACAACTGTATCACAGTGGCAGCAATGACTATGATGGAGTGCTGACCCATCTGAGACAGCTTAAACCAGCTCTCCCAGGTGCTCATAGCTGCATGATTTTTGGCAGATGTCTTATGAGCTGTAATTCCTAAATGTTAAAACCAATACGGCATTGATTCTCTGAACAAATGACAAATGAGCTTTGCTATCCCAAAGGGGTGAAAGAATCACAGAATCACAGAATGGGTTGGGTTGGAAGGGATCTCAAAGATCATTCAGTTCCAACCCCCCTGCCATTGGCAGCAACACCTTCCACTAGATCAGGTTGCTCAAAGCCCCGTCCAACCCGCCCTTGAACACTATCAGGGAGGTGGCACCCACAACTTCTCTGAGCAACCTGTTCGTGCCTCACTACCCCCACAGCAAAGAGTTTCTTCCTAACATCTAATCTAAATCTACCCTCTTTTAGTTTAAAACCATTAGCCCTTGTCCTATCACTACACTTCCTGATCAAGAGTCCCTCCCCACGTTCCTATAGGCTCCCTTTAAGTATTGGAAAGCCACAGTAAGGTCTCCCTGGAGCCTTCTCTTCTCCAGGCTGAACAACCCCAACTCTCTCAGCCTGTCCTCACAGGAGAGGTGCTCTAGCCCTTGGATCATTTTTGTAGCCCTCCTCTGGACCCGCTCCAACAGGTCCATGTCCTCCTTGTGCTGAGGGCTCCAGAGCTGGACGCAGTACTCCAGGTGGGATCTCACCAGAGCAGAGTAGAGGGGCAGAATCCCCTCCCTCGACCTGCTGGCCACGCTTCTCTTGATGCAGCCCAGGGTACGGTTGGCCTTCTGGGCTGCCAGCGCACATTGCCAGCTCATGTCCAGCTTTTCATCCACCAGTGCCCCCAAGTCCCTCTCGGCAGGGCTGTTCTCAGTCCCCTAATCCCCCAGCCTGTATCCATGTTTGGGATTGCCCCGACGCAGGTGCAGGACCTTGCAGTTGGCCTTGTGGAATGGACCCACCTCTCCAGCCTATCAATGTCCCTCTGGATGGCATCCCTTCCTGCTAGAGTATCAACAAAGAAATACTCCTCTGTAAAAGCCTCTGCTCAGTATTAATCAGGACTGTTGCTAATTACTTTTGTTCTCTGTATATCAGATATGTAATGCTCAGCAGTTGTCAAGTGGGTTTTGTCACTTGCTTCAACTGAAAAAATGCTTCTATATGCTGCACTTTTGAACTATGTGGGGTGTTACCCGATACAAGTGTTCAACCACCTGCAGCAAATTTTCCTTTCGTTCAGATAAAAAATAAATTAGGAAGATAAGTGAGAACATGCTAGCTATCATTTGCCTGCACTGAGCTCTTTTGCTGCTGTAGCGTGATCCCAGACCACGCAGTTTGTAACTGATCTCCCATACACCTGTTTAACCACACAATCTCATGGAGGCTTTTGTGGGGAAGGTGTAAAGGAAAGACACTTCCCATTTTTTCTAACAAAACTCCCTCTCCGGTCACGGGAAAGCTGCTTCACATTAGTGCAGTTCTCTCTCTGAAAGGCAGTTTCTTACATAAAATATTTCCAAAAGCTTTTTACAGCTTGAAGTTCCTCAAATAAAAGGATTTCCGACTCTTCCTCTGTGTGGTCACCCCCCACTCTGAAAGACATCACTATGAAGAAATCTGTTTCCTGACAACCCACCTACATAGTCTTTAACTCAGTTTATGTTGTTGCACTTTATTGTGCTGTGAAAATAAAGTGTTTCCTGGTTTTACAGCTCTAGGCAAAAGGCCTGATAAGGCCTGCTAATATCTATGAATATTATTAGAATTACAGGACTGGACTTGAATGGAGGTATTTCAATAAAGCTGTTAAAAATTTTTTTTTCACGGTGTTCCACATACTAGCAAGTCAGACTTTATATGTAGTAGCAAATCAAACTTTATGTGTAGCGCCTAATTAAAGAATTGGGAATCTTTTTTCTTTACTTCTTGTGTTTATGTCTTCACATTCTTTCAGTTGATTAAGTAGTCCGTTTCTCACCCTCTGTTGAGAAAATGGTTTTCAGCTTACTCTTCTGCATTTCTTTGAATTTCATTACTAATTTACTTGAATCTCATTTCTGCTCAGAACTGGGTTTTTAATTTGTTTTCTTTTTTAAAATTTGGTGTAAAAGGAAGACAATGAACTATAAATATTGGCTTACAGAAAAAAAATACTAACAAAATTGCCTTTTTTGAAAAAAAACCCCAAAACAAAACTACACTACGATCTTTTTAGTCCTATGTCCTTTAGCTTCCAACACTTTGGGGTTTTTTTGTGTTATTCATGATCCTACAGTTAAAGATGGGTCTGTGATGGGACATAGTGTCAGCTAAAGCAATATGTAGATTGAGAACAATAGAGCACACCTGAACGTGTCCCCACAGCACTTTTCAGCCAACTAATTTACCTTTTGCAAACATGCTCTTCTTTAGGTAAGACATTATTTTTTAATAGGAACTACTTCAGTCCATTCAAAATTGTAAAGATGACTGAAGGGCGTAAGTACAGAAAAAATCAATTTTAAGCTAGTTTAAACAATATGTCAATATGTTTTATTACATGCTTGTACTGAGTATCTAATCTCCACCATAGCCTTTCGGGTGCTCTTTAATGCAAAAGATAGAAGTAAAAAGACAATACTTGTAGCTGATTTTGGCTAAGAACACAGAACACAGCTTTCATGCAGACTGAAATTATTTTACATGCATTTACACAGTCTATAGCTGGTGTCATATAGAACAATGACAGACTACCTAAAAACATGAGAATATGAATAAAAAAATCATATAGGGAAATCAAAGATAGGCACTAAACATTACTTATCCTTATTTCTGTCTTCACCCACAGTGAAAGGTGTTTGGGTGGTCATTTGACCAGTATAGTATAGACTCAGAGTTTCACAATTTGAGCCTAATTATATAAAAAGTTGTTTGTCCGCCAGAGAACACAACCTATGGGTAGTATAGGTGTCCAAGGATTTTTTATATGTAATTGCAGTCACTCTCCCTCTCCAAACCACCTTACAACTCTGCATAGTGCTCAGCTAGGTGCTTTAAAATTAGGTCATAGAACAATTTAGATAGAAAAATACCCATATAGATCTTTGGTCCAATCCCTTCTCAAAGCAGAAACAACTAGATCAAGTCACTTCAGGTCTTGCTGAATTTTGAGTGTCTCCAAGAATGGAGAACCCACCACCTCTCTAGGCACCTGGGCCAGTGTTCGATCATATTCACAGTGAGAAATTTTTCTTCTTACATTCACTTGAAATTTCCCTTGCTGTTAACTAGTGAATAATGTCTGTCTCTTGTCTTTCCACTGTGCACCTCTGGCTCTGTCTTCTCTGCGGCCCATCTTTAAGTATTTGAATTGAGTTAGATCCCTGCTTAGTTTTCTACTCTGCAGGCTAAACAAACCTGCCTTCCTTAGCCTTTCCATGCGTGTCATGGGCTCCAGCCCCTTGAACCATCTCACTGGCCTTCCTCTGGACTCTCCAATTTGTTGGTATCTATCTCTGCTGTTCTGCCCCAAACTCGACACCAGTACTCCAGCTACAGCTTCCTGAGCATGGTTTCAAGTGATTAAAGGGAAATAATCACATCCCTTAACCTGGGACCACACTCCTGACCAGTGCGTTCTGAATAGCAAAGATTAATACAGCCTGAATTTACCAGTCCCGGCTGGCACACTGATTGGAGTCCTGCAAGAAGTTTCTACCACAGGACTGGCTGGATTGTTCCTGGAGAAGCTGATGCTGGCAAAACAGGACAGGTGAGCCACCTTGGCTATCAAAGACAAATTATGGAGCATTTGCTGAGGACTAGTGTCCTCCTTGATCCCATTAGTGGCAGGGAGGAACATGGAAAGGAACAGGAAAACT
Source organism: Nycticorax nycticorax (assembly GCA_023375905.1). Classification (NCBI taxonomy): domain Eukaryota; kingdom Metazoa; phylum Chordata; class Aves; order Pelecaniformes; family Ardeidae; genus Nycticorax; species Nycticorax nycticorax. The sequence goes on from JAKFQP010000112.1 coordinate 1,031,701, forward strand.
AGATTGATTAACACGTGGCTCAAAGGCTGGTGCCATTGGAGGGGCTTGGGGTTCTTTGATCATGGGGAGGTTTACACGGCACCGGGCCTGTTGACAACAGAGGGTGCCCAGCTCTCTCAGAGGGGGAAAAGGATCTTCGCTCATGAACTGGCGGGGCTTGTTGAGAGGGCTTTAAACTAGGCCTGGAGGGGGAGGGGATATAACCAGGCTCACTGGAGAGGAGCCTGGGGGTGACACCCCAATGCTGGCGGTGAAACCGATAGCCCAGCTCAAGTGCATCTACACTAATGCACACAGCATGGGCAACAAACAGGAGGAGCTGGAAGCCATTGTGCAGCAGGATGGCTAGGATGTAGTTGCCATCACAGAAACGTGGTGGGATGCCTCCCATGACTGGAGTGCTGGAATGGGTGGCTACAAACTCTTCAGAAGGGACAGGCAAGGAAGGAGAGGTGGTGGGGTGGCTCTGTATGTTAGGGAGTGTTTTGATTGTACAGAGCTCGACGCTTGTGGTGAGGCCAAATGCTTATGGGTGAGGATGAGGGGGGAGGCCAACAAGAAAGATATCCTGTTGGGAGTCTGTTACTGACCACCCAAGCAGGATGAGGACATTGATGAAGTATTCTACAAGAAAGCGGCTGGCAGAAGTCTCTCAGTTGTGAGCTCTTGTTCTTGTGGGGGACTTCAACTTACCAGACATCTGCTGGAAATACAACAGAGCAGAAAGGAAACAGTCCAGAAGGTTCCTGCAGTGCGTGGATGATGGTAAGTGCCCTGCTTGACCTCCTGTTCACTAAGGATGAGGAAAAGGCTGAGATACTTAACACCTTCTTTGCCTCAGTTTTAATGGCCTGACAAGTTATCCCCAAGGTACTTGGCCCTGCGAGCTGGAAGATGGCGATGGTGAGTGGAATAAACCCGACATAATCCAGGAGGAAGCAGTTTTTGACCTGCTATGCCACCTGGACATCCACAAATCTATGGGGCCAGATGGGATCCACCCAAGAGTGCTGAAGGAGCTGGCAGAGGAGCTTGCCAAGCCACTCCCCATCTTTTCTCAGCAGTCCTGGTTAACAGGGGAGGTCCCAAATGAATGGAGGTTGGCAAATGTGGCACCTATCTTCAAGAAGGGCTGGAAGGAGGATGTGGGGAACTACAGACCTGTCAGCCTGAACTTGGTACCAGGGAAGATTATGGAGTGGTTCATCTTGAGTGTGCTCACCAGGCATATCCAGGAAAATCAGGGATCAGGCCCAGCCAGCATGGGTTCGTGAAAGGCAGGTCTTGCCTGACCAACCTGATTTCCTTCTATGACCAGGTGACCCACCTGGTGGATGAGGGAAAGGTTGTGGATGTTGTCTACCTGGACATCAGCAAAGCCTTTGACACAGTTTCCCACAGCATTCTCCTAGAGAAGTTGGCGGTTCATGGCCTAGATGGGTGGACTCTTCGTTGAGTAAAAAACTGGCTGGATGGCCAAGCCCAGAGAGTTGTGGTCAATGGAGTTAAATCCAGTTGGCAGCTGGTCACAAGTGATGTCCCGCAGGGGTCAGTTCTAGGGCCGGTCTTGTTTAATATCTTTATCAACGACCTGGACGAGGGGATTGAGTGTGCCCTCAGTAAATTTGCACCAAACTGGGTGGGAGCGTTCATCTGCTCGAGGGGAGGATGGTTCTGCAGAGGGACCTGGACAGGCTGGATCGATGGGCTGAGCCCAACTGTATGAGGTTCAACAAGGCCAAGTGCCGGGTCCTGCACTTGGGTCACAACAACCCCATGCAGCGCTACAGGCTTGGGGAAGAGTGGCTGGAAAGCTGCCTGGCGGAAAAAGACCTGGGGGTGCTGGTTGACAGCCGGCTGAATATGAGCCAGCAGTGTGCCCAGGTGGCCAAGAAGGTCAAGGGTATCCTGGCTTGTATCAGGAATGGTGTGGCCAGCAGGAGTAGGGAAGTGATCATACCCCTGTACTCAGTGCTGGTGAGGCCACACCTTGAATCCTGTGTTCAGTTTTCCTCACTACAGGAAAGATGTTGTGTTGCTGGAGCATGTCCAGAGGAGACACATGAAGCTGGTGAGGGGTCTGGAGCACAAGTCTTCTGAGGAGCGGCTGAGGGAACTGGGTGTGTTTAGTCTGGAGAAGAGGAGGCTGAGGGGAGACCTTATCACCCTCTACAACTGCCTGAAAGGAGGCTGTAGCGAGGTGGGGGTTGGCCTCTTCTCCCTGGTAGCTGGTGATAGGTCGAGGGGGAATGGTTTGAAGTTGCGCCAGGGCAGGTTTAGGTTAGACATTAGGAAAAACTTCTTCACCAAAAGGGTTGTCAGGCACTGGAACGGGCTGCCCAGGGAAGTGGTCGAGTCCCCATCCCTGGAGGTATTTAAAAGCTGGGCAGACGAGGTGCTTAGGGACATGGTTTAGTGGTGGGATGGCAGTGTTAGGTTAACAGTTGGACTTGGTGATCTTAAAGGTCTTTTCCAACCTAAACGATTCTATGATTCTGTGACTAGGAGTGCAGAGTATGGCTCCTTATCAGGAACAGCCTATATAAAAATAGCTCTGAAGCTCAGCTTCCACCCACCGCCTTGAAGAACTACTTTGTGTATATTATATCTTCATCACAGCAAGACCTGAATTTAGCAGGATATGACAGCTTCCTTTGGCTTTTATTAGTGAAAAAAGCCCCTGTTTTCTCGCTCTTTGATTGAAGACAGTAGTGTTTTCCAAGGTGCTTCCTAACTCAGTCTGTCCCCCATTTCAGATAAAAAACAAATACCAAGAATGCAGCATAAGAATGTGAAACCTTGTAACCTTATTAGAAGACTGGAACTGTGTCTGAAACATCTCAGCTAGCCATCCTGAAAAGTGAAGACCTCTGTTGACAAAGTATGAGAAGGCCCAAAGCAGGCTTTTTCAGGCAAATCTATCATCTGACTTCATCAGCCTAAGGGCTGTTTCCTCCAGGGAAAGAAAGGACTTGGACTTTCTAACACTGTCAGTGTATTTGCAAAGAACAAGTAGAGCCTTCCTCTTCCAGCACTGATGTCCTGCACTGCGCCTCAGGCCTTGAGATACTTTGCATAAGAGAAGTGGTCTTCAAAGGCCAAAGGAAGACCAGTGGAGAGGAGATGTTCTCCTCCACACACAAACCAAAACGATGAGGAGCAGGTTGTGCTGAACTATGGTTAACTTCTTTCATACCCTGACATGGAGAGCAGCCAATGAACATTTGTGTGGAACCTGCCAAGCTACTGAGTAAAGCGTGGCTGGGATCTAATCTTAAAAATAACCATAATAAAAGATCCTGTCAAAAGACAAATGAATGAAAAAGATTGTACAGGATTTCAAATGCCGATGTCTCTTTGTCCTTGACCTTCCTCATGTGGGTTGTTTTCATCATATACATGTCACCATTTTTCAGTCAGCACCCCACCTCTGAGCCTTCTCAATGAATACATGTTAATTCTATGTTTTCCCCAGGATGTCTGTGAAAGCCTTCATTTGTTAAACTATTTTCGGGAACACTAAGTACACTTATATTATTTATAGCATAGCTGAAGCTGTTTCCCAAATTGTAGCTGTTCTGTAATAATTTTCCTTCTCCTCTTATTCAAGGTGTGTGGCAATTACTGTAACATTGCTCTTGGAAAATGTGCCAGAAACTCTCATCTCATCTAAGTTCAGGATTTATTCTTCTTTTAGGTTTTTGTTTGCTTAGACTTATATTTCTTATATTACATTATATTATATTACATTATGTTATATTTAGAATATTATATATTCTGTGTAATAATAGATTATGTAGAATGTTACAATATATTCTATATAACATTATACATTGCTTATATTTCTTATATTATATTCTTATATAGCTTATACTTCTATTTCAAGTGTAGTATAGAAATATTTTAAGCATATGCCACCATACATATTACATGGAAACAATAATAGATATCCCATCAGAATATTATTTCCTCCATTCCTTCATACAGGCACATTCATAAAATCTTGCTGATCCATGTTTCTTTTACTAAAATAGATATAATCATTCGCCTCCCTGATAAAAATTGCTAATACTGTCCTGTAACATAACTCAATCCATCCTGATAACCAAAAATAAGAGGCCCAGCCTAAGTGTGCACAGGCATTACCAAACAAGAAAAAATACAAGCAGAGATTCTTAGCATGTTTGCAAATTCTTCATACAGACAGGAGTGCTGTCCTGCAAAGCAGAAGGAAGACTCTTTGGTAGCGGGTACGTCAAATAGCACTGAAGTCCCTCTAACATCTCAAGGAGACACACACTTCATCCACCAAGAGCTCTGGCTGCAGTGGTTTAAACTCTATTCAAAAAAGCAGGCACATGCACACAGGGACATTGACATTCCTCTCTCTCTCTTTGCATTGGCAGTGCTTCTTCATCCACTCTCTGATGAGACGGAAACCAATCTTGGCTTTGTTTGTGCTTTTTGGTTACATAACAACTAGTGCAAGGAACACAGATTAAGAGGAAGAAGGAGAGAAAGACTTCCCTTTTTGGTGGCAGCTTCAGCCCAAACAAGAGACCGCATCAGTAAGCCACAGTGTCGTGGCAGCGCAAGGCAAGCCAGCTGCTGGCTGTCCTCCCTGGGGCTGCAAGACTCCTCCCTCAGCAAAGGATCCAAAAGATGCCAGAGCTGGCACAAGGGAAGGGCTGGGATGTACCCTTAGGGTGGGGATCCAACCAGGACTGTGGCAATCATGCCATGTGCAGGTCTGGGGGCTTTGATACATACCCACTGAAGTAGTTAACTACATCTAACAAAAAAAAAAATCAAAGCTTCCATCTTAGAATGATGCTGTGCCACAGTGCTCACCAAGTTTCACAGGGAGGAAGCAAACTCCGCCATTAAGTCTTGGAGCTGAGGTCTGCATTAGCTGATATTGTTACCAAAGTCAATGTTTTTTAAAGCCACCTCTCAATTCCTTTCCCAACCAGAAAAAAAAAAAACCATAAAAAAAAAAAAAACCAAAAAAACAAAAAAAAAAAAAAAAAAAAACCCAAAAAGAAAAAAAAAAAAAACAAAATTAAAAAATAAATAAATAAAAAGAAAAAAAAAAAATATATGTGACATGTTTAGGAGTTTACACCACAGACTTCCACATCTGCAGACACGTCTAAGAACGGACATCTTATTCAAATAGAGAAGTGGTTCCAACAGAGAATGATCAGAGCTGATATATACTGAAAGCAGAAAGACAGCTATGGGAAATACATCAAAACTGAGAGATACCAAAAGGGAAGAGGCAGTCCCTTACTCTGAACCAAGAAATAAAATAGCTGAGGTGTGTACTTGCCTAAAGACTCAGGGGATGACAATTTTTTCTGTGAGAAACAAGACAGTAAAGCTGGTAGGATAATGGAAAGTTGGGAAAACTAGATGACATGCCAAATGACAGTACTGCATATTAGGAAAGCACACAGCCATCAAGCCTCTCTTTGGTGTAGATGCAGTATTTGAAGCATTGTATTCAGTTGTGATGCATTATAATATAGTCACTTAAACAGTGGTAATACTTGGATAGCATGTCCTACAACTAAGTATCTTCTGGTATTTTCTCATCACAAAAGAAGGGGGGTGACTCAGGGATACACTTACCCCAGTGATGAAGCTCGCCTGAGAATCTCCTGCCTCCCCCTTCCTCTCGCCCTGCTGCTTGTCACCCATGGCCCTCCCACACCCCTGGGCTCTGCTGTGCAGCTGACTGGGGGCTTAAGAACTTATCTGGGCTAAGGATCAACCATTTTGTCCTATCTGAGAGGGCTTATTTGAGACCCAGATAACTTCAGAAGCAAATCTGATCTCCCTATCTGTTTACGTGTCTGTCATTTGCCCTGTCATTGTAGTGTCTGAATGCCATGTCATTTGACAAGCCTTACATATGTTCCTCCTTGACAGGATTAAGGGGTGGGACTCATCAGCCATTATACCTATTAAAAGCAACTCTAATATGTGGGGGGGTAATCCCCAAGTGGGGTGTGGTCACCCACACAGGACCGCCCATGAGGCACCTATGCAGTACAAACAAAAAATACTAACAAACCCAACATCAGCTCTTACTCACCTTTGCTGCAAGAGAAGAGGATGAGTGTTCAAGTGGCCACCTTGTCAGCTTAAGGGAAAACAGCTCCCATGCTTAGGGTTCAGTACAGGTGAACTGCTCTAATTTTGGGCTGCTGCTAAAGACAGTGGTTAAATTATCCAGCTGCCCTGCTCCTCTCTTCCCTCTTCCATGCTTGCTGCTCCTCTTTCACTGCTGTTGGTGCTTGTTTGACCAGCCTGATCACAGAGCTAAACTGGCATAAAACCAGCCCTACCAAATAAATAAGTGAATAATTTTAGCCTTGTTTGGCTTCCTAAACATACTCACCTCACCCACTTGAATCCTGCAGGGAGTCCCAGTTGTTTTGCAGTATTTACCCCCCACAATCATGACAGCAATGCCCTATATCAGATATCAGAAATTATCACCTATAGCCTAGATGTGAGTAAACCAGCATGTATTGGTTTAATTTGCCTGGTTTTTCTAACATTTAATCTGAGGTTAACATCTTTAAAAGCAACCATGTGAAGTTGAGGAAGTGTTTTGCTGAATGTCTTGGCACAGAGTTTCTGAGGACAGATGGGATAGAAACTGAATTCCTGTAAGTTCAGAGAAACTTACTCAGCAATTTCTGCTTCAAAGCTGTACCTTCTACCTGAGCATTTCTGCAGTTCTTTTCAGCAGATCTCCAGTCCTGGAAGAGAGGAAGAATCTGTGGGTAAGTCTGATTTCCAGTAATTAATTTGTTTCATTGTTAAAAATTCATGTTTTACTTCCTGCCTGGATTTGATTGGGTTTGACTTCCAGCAAGTGGATCTTTTTGTACAGTTGGTCCCTTGACACTGGTATCTGTTCTATGTAACCATGGAAACAGAGCACTAGAAAAAGCAGTTTTATAAAACTGTTATTTCACTATCAGTCTGAAATATTGCTGATAAGATGTACATTCCTGTGGATCTTCATATTGTGCCTTTACCTCTTTCCTAGGGGCTCTAGGGAGAGCTGTCAGGGGAGACACCTTAGTGCACTCCTAGCAGTTGTTGCTCATGCAGTCACACTGCCAAAAACCTGGAATTTATTTGTTTTTCTGAAAACAGCACACTCAGCTGCATGTATGATGGATTTTTCTTTTTAGCCATTACCTGATGTGCTAGACAATGGCCACAGCTGGAGAAGAGACATCAGATGGTTGAGACCACTGGGCAGGAGTGATGCCAAGATGTCTATTCTTGGATGTGCAAATGCTCTGTCAACCTCATTAGCAGACTTACAAGCTGGAATGATTTTTCTAAAGTTTAACTGGAAGGACCAGCTCGTTTAATACTTCTTTTGCAGCTGGAAGATAAATAAACTGTTGGATCATCTGGGCATATGTCATCTAAGCAATTCCCTTACAAGGTTAGTGTAGCTTCACTGCATGGTGAGAACAGAGGGAAAAAGGAGTCCAAGCTTGCATTGGTACCCATGCAAGCCACCCTGGTTGGTGGTAGTGGCTTCTCTTTTAGAATCTCATCTCTTGTGAGAGCAACAAGGCATACCTATGGTGGCCTCCAAGCCTGTGAGAAAAGCTTTTTTCTCATGGCATCAAACTTCCATGCTCAAAGCACGCCTTCTCAGCCTTAGAGCTGCAAAACATAATTGTGATACTCAGTGAGAGAACCCCATAGGAAAAGCAGAAGGAAATCCTGCAGAGTACATCTTTTTTTTCATTTAGGTATCAATGAGACTTTGCAAATTATTTTGCCTTTAATGTAATGCATATAAAACAGACAGAGATCCCTATCTAGACATATGATATCTAATAATATATCTAATAAAATTATATGATATATAATAATAAAGAACTAATACAATGTGTCCAAAATTTCCTAGGAAGTAAAATCACAGAATACCTAACAAGCTTTCATGTTAGTTATGAATTAATTATTAAATACCCTTCACCATATTAAAATAAGGTTGTATGCTACAAGCCTTCGTAAGGGTTGCCACAGTTTCTAAGATATTCCCAAGATTTAGTAACACGTAGAAAACAGCTGCCTCATGCAGCTTCAGGCATGTGTGTTCTCACAGCCAGCCACGCCGAGCCCCGTTTTGTGTGCTGCTCACTAGCAGCAGCAGCTGGGATAACAGTCCTTGCAGGGGTTAAGATGGTGAGCCAGTTTCACTCTCTGAATTTTCCAGGCCATTAATCTCCAGCTGTCTTGGCTCCCTAGGACCGTTCTACCACCCCAGAACCTCAGTGCACACCCACAGGACAAGCCCTATTGTGCTGGGTTTGGTTGGGGTAGGGTTAATTGTCTTTATAAACCAGACACCTACTGATGGCTGACCACTAACATCACTCCCAAAGAGGTCTGAGGCTGCACAATGCATGTGTTGCAACAGCAAGACAAATGTCCTTTGCACTTCAGTCTTAGCAGGAAAGTTGAGTCCTGCCCCTCTTCCCTTCCAACTTTGCTCTCCTACAGCAGTGGAGGAAATGATTCAATGAAGAAAGAGCTAAGCCCAAATCCAGTCATCTTTTTCATGGTGACTTCTGTAATCCTTCATCTTTATAGGCACTGTTTATAGTCCCATGAGAGCAGGGACCTGAGGAAGTACTCTGCACAGCCATAGTCATGGTATGTATGTACGTACAATCCGTGACAGAACATAACTGGCTACTTCAGGTATGCTGACAGTACACATACCCCACACAGCTGCTGAATTCCTCTCATAGGTGAAACACAGTGTGCCAACATGCTCTGCGGGCTGCTTTTTCGACTCCCCTTCTTACACACTGTTCTGAAAAGTCATGCTGTCAACATGTGGTGGACCATTTGTGAGTGGGGGTCAAATAACAACTGTGACTTCTGCATGAAAGAGACCTGGTGCAAAGTAAGGTCTATCATACTGCTACATGGTAAGATCTGTTCAACAGGGGAAGATGCTGCCTTAGATGCTGGACTATTTGCTTGAAAGTCATATTAATGTCTGCCTGAAATCCCAGCCTGAGACTGTAAATACTCAGCATGTAAGACCCAATGGGCTGCATGAAGAGTGATGACCAATGTCCTTGCAAGACTGCTTCAATGTTTGAAAAGCCCCTAACAACTGAAGAAAAGGAAACCCATCTTCACCTACCTTCAAGAAAGGTCGGAAGGACACACTGGGGAATCATGGGGCAGCCAACCTCACTGAGGCTGGAGCAAGTCCTCTTGAAGCACTTTTCTGGCCACATGAAGGAGAAGGAGTGACTGTGGACAATCAGCATGGACTGTGGACAGTCAGCATGGACTGTCTAGGGGTAAATCATGCATGACCAGCTGAGTGTCTTCTGTGATAAAATGACTGGAACTGCGGATGAGGGGAGAGCAGTGGATGTCCTTTACTTTAGCAATGCTTACAACACTATTTCCACAATATTCTTGTACACAAGTTGGGATATTACAGCCTGGGTGGGTAGACAACCAGATGGGTAAATACCTGGTTGGATGATAGGCCTCAGAGGCTGGTGGCTAATGAGTCATACTCTGCCTTGAGGCTGGTAACAAGTAATGTTGACAGGGGTCTGTACTGGGACCTGTCCTGTTGAAGATCTGCATCACTGAGGAGGTGGACAAGGTGACAGGGTGCAGTTTCATTGAGTTAGCAAACAACACCAAGTTGCAAGGACCAGTCGATAATGCATGAGGGCAGGGCTGCCATCAAGAGAGACCTGGATAGGTGGGAGAAAGAGTCCGATAGGGTACACATGCACTTGGGGCAGGAGCAATGTGCAACCCTACCTGAGGCAGGCAGAGTCCAGACATCACTGCTGATGGGGCTGGGGTTGGCGCTGGGGAGAAGGTCCTGGGCCAGCACCACCTGCAGCAGTGTGAGCAGAGCCCAGCTTTGCAGCAGAGATAGCTTTGAGGCACCTAACAGCACCCCAGCACCATGGGGAGGGGGTGGAGAGAGCAGGGATAAGGTCTTCACAGTGGTGCCTGGCAGGAGGATGAGAATTAACAGGCATAAACTGAAACTAAAGAGGTTCAGGCTGGATATAAGGAATACATTTTCCCCCACAGGGACAGCCAGGCAGTGGAGCAGGTTTCACAGAGAGATGTGCCATCTCTGTCATTGGATGTTCTTGAACCCCAACTGGGCAAACCCCTGAGTATCCTGGTCTGATCTTACAGATGACCCTGCTTTGTGCAGGAGGTTGGGCTAGCGCCCTCCCAAGGTCACTTCCAGCCTGAATGACTCTGTGAATGCTTTTATGTTGAGCAGTCCGAGACCTCTGTGTGAAAAAAAAAATCATAGAATCATAGAACAATAGAATCATAGAATGTAATGGGTTGGAAGGGACCCCTAGAGGTCATCTAGTCCAAACCCCCTGCAGTGAGCAGGGACCCTACTAACTAGATCAGGTTGCTCAGAGCCCCATCCAACCTGGCCTTGAATGTTGCCAGAGATGGGGCCTCTACTACCTCTCTGGGCAACCTGTTCCAGTGTTTTACCACCCTCATTGTAAAGAATTTCTTCCTTACATCCAGTCTAAACCTACCCTGTTTTAGTTTAAAGCCATTACCCCTTGTCCTGACACAGCTGTCCCAATTAAAAAGACCTTCCCCATCTTTCCTATAGGCCCCCTTTAGGTATTGAAAGGCCGCAATCAGGTCTCCCCGCAGCCTTCTCTTCTCCAGGCTGAACAAGCCCAACTCTCTCAGCCTGTCCTCATAGGAGAGGTGCTCCAGCCCTTGGATCATTTTTGTAGCCCTCCTCTGGACCCGCTCCAACAGTTCCATGTCCTTCTTGTGCTGAGGGCTCCAGAGCTGGACGCAGTACTCCAGGTGAGGTCTCACCAGAGCAGAGTAGAGGGGCAGAATCACCTCCCTCGACCTGCTGGCCACACTTCTCTTGATGCAGCCCAGAGTACGGTTGGCCTTCTGGGCTGCCAGCGCACATTGCCGGCTCATGTCCAGCTTTTCATCCACCAGCACCCCCAAGTCCCTCTCGGCAGGGCTGCTCTCCATCCTTTCTTCCCCCAGCCTGTATTGATACTGGGGGTTACCCCGACCCAGGTGCAGGACCTTGCACTTGGCCTTGTTGAACCTCATGAGGTTCACACAGGCCCACCTCTCCAGCCTGTCCAGGTCTCTCTGGATGACATCCCGTCCTTCTGGTGTGTCAACCGCACCACTCAGCTTGGTGTCATCCGCAAACTTGCTGAGGGTGCACTCGATCTCACTGTCTAAGTCATTGATGAAAATGTTAAACAGCACCGGACCCAGTACGGACCCCTGAGGGACACCACTCGTCACCGGTCTCCATCCGGACATCAAGCCATTGACCATTACCCTCTGGATGCGACCATCCAGCCAGTTCCTTATCCACCGAACAGTCCACCCATCAAATCCATAGCTCTCCAATTTAGAGAGAAGGATGTTGTGGTCATTGAGACCAAAAGTTCCTATAAGACTTTTTATCCTCTGTGGTTGTCTTTGCTGATGTACTGAGAGTAGATTCACAACTGAAATTATTCCTATGGATTTATTGTGATAGTAAGTGTCTTTTGGAGGGTTTTGGCTCTATTTCATCCTGATTATTGGTTGCTAGAGATTTAACTCTGCTGCCATGTCAGAAAAAGCCCCCTCAGTGTTAGAGTCCTCGATACCAGTTCCTGTGGTGTTCTGGGTAGCATTCTGACTTTTCTGGTCATTTCTTGTGGTGACCGTTGTATCACGCATGCTTTAATATCATAGATGAGGATTTCATAGGTAGGGATTTCAGATTCATTGATTACTTTTGTTTCTCTGTTTTGTCCGTCACATCATCTAAAACCAATCTTGTCCTGATTGAGACAATGCCTCCTCAGTATCAAAACAGCTCCCTGCTGGGCACATTCCCAAGACTAGCCAGAGTCCTGCTAACTCCTGATCGGATTTTGGTGGGACTGCTCATGGATTGCGGTGCCATTCAGCATGAATTAGAGAGACACAATCTGCGTCCACACAATCAGTATTCTATTAAAAATACTAATAGGCTTAATATATGCATACTAGTAAGCAAGAAGCCCATTACCTTTCAGTAGTAATCCTCCTTCCTATTTCCATTTCCTTGTATAGTGCCATCTTTTTAGATCACATTTGACCTAAACTGCAGACTCTTCAGGATGGGTTCTTTACTTAATCTCTTCATTTAAGTGACAATAATAAAATAATGCAGAACTAGTCACAAAACCAGAGGTGGAGCTTCTTGTCACCAAGTTTCACATAGCTAAGCACTGAGTGGGAGTAGGTTTTGGCAGGCCAAGGCAAAAAGCAAGTTGGCTTGTCTTTATCCTGCATTGTGATAAATCTTCCAGCCATGCAAAAGTTCTGTCTTGAGACACAAGATCTCAAGACTGCTCTGCGGATGTAAAATTAGGGGAAAGGTGAGTGTACAGCATAAATCACTGGAGCTGAGTCAACAACACGGAGTTTTGTAATACTAAAAACGTTTCTCTCTTCCAAATAGATCCTACTGTGTAAATACTTTAGTGTGTAATACTGAGTGTGACTAAGAAAAACCTGATTTGCTTATAAGCACATTTGGAGCCAAGGCTCACTCTCTTATTAAGTGCATGTGCCCAGTGCAGCATAATAGTGCCCTGGTTTGCACCAATATCTCCTAACTACCATAATAAGTATCAGTCACAATGAGGATATTCAACTTTGGAAAAAAAGACAAATTGCTTGATTAGTGTAAGACTGGACAAAACACGATGAAATATCACGTGAAAATCAGGGAATGGAGTAGCTGGCTTATTTTTAAGGGTGATTTTTATCTTTGCCTTCTGTGATTTTAGTGTCTCTAACATCAGCTGCAGTCACAGACATTACCCACAGAAAATTACTGTCATACTGAAGAAAGTCTTTGCTGGTTTGATTTTTCCCAGTAGAAACAAAGATTTTGTGTTCTCTGGCCAAAACTCTATTTTTTGCCTGTAAATAAATATTAGTTAAGAATAAAAAACCCCAAGAGGGCATGTGTATATATTGAGAGAGACACTATATATAAGTAGTATCTAGTAAGTTAATATCTAAAGCATACTTATATAAGTTAACGTATGCAAATTAATATAAAGGGGAGAGTATAATTGTGTAGGAGTGTGTCTAAACCTTGGGGACAACATAGCTGCCACTAATTTCAAGTAATCTTAGAGCTGTGAATTGCTTCTTTGATCTGGATGTTTGCCAAAAAATTTCTAAAGGGGATTACTTTGGTGCCTTAACCTTGCCCTTGTAGCTTCTAGGAAAGTGTTGAAAACCCAAAAGACATTTTGCATGATACGTATTTCAAGGGTATACCAATCCACTCCAAAAGAACAGAAAGAGCCTGCCAGCTCACTTTAATACCTGCCTTCTTACAGGACAAGCTTTAGGAAAAAAAAATTATCAAGACTTTTTGCTTTAAGTAAAAGTTAAATAGTTGATTATTATAGTAAATTAAGTTAAACTGAAAGAAAAATAAACAAAATACTGTCTTAAACTCCGTTTGAAACTGTGGTGTTGCCTATTCATTTCACTTCATGTCACATACTAACAAGGGCATTTCCTTGACTGAGTCTTCTGTTAATGAATAACCAAGGGATACTTATCAGCTTTCGTAGCTGAGGGTCTCATTCCTAAAAAGAACACCAAGCCTCCAGATACTGCATTACAAAACAGGACTCAGGCATGGGATGCAGCTTACTGAACACAACCATTTTCCTTTCAAAGTATCAAAGATCTGTGCTATCTTTAATTCACATTAGATAAACTCATAAGGGGTGTGAACTTATCAGAAACATCTCTGCATGGCATTTTACCTTGCTTCTCTCTGCTTAACTTATGAAAATACAAATTAAGCATTGTTAGGTTTGCTTCTCTGGATAGAAATTTGATTTTTATGCTTTTCCTATTGAAGAGTTCTCTCCAATAGTAATTCTCTGCTCTTGTCACCCTGCTCAGCAGATGGTAGGGAGAGTTGGCTGGACTGAAACTTAAGCTGGACTTCTTAGGCCACAAAACACATGTCATGAAAACCTTCCCTTAATTTTCCAAAGGCATACAAAAGCTATAAGCAATGTCGTATTGGTTACATGAGAATTCTGACACGCTCAAAACTTCTGACAGATCCTGTGAGTGAGACACCAAGAGCATGACATGACAAATCAACATTGCAGAAGACAAGCGTGGCAAAGTCTTGTAAGTGTGCACCTGCTGTCCCTGCAGTACTGATGGAACACGCTCTGCAGCTGTAACGTAACCTGCGTTACGCAAACCACTTCTTGCATGACTCTTATCATTCTTACACCTGTACATTATAAATCATACACTGTTAAGAAGCTTTCTCATTCAAATAACTTGCTAATTTTATAACTCACTGTTGCTGTGTGGCATTGCAGGGAAACTAATCATGACACATGAAAATGGATGGATGCCAGGAAATGGATGTCAGAATGGGATTACTTGGCATGCTGTGAGGGTCCAGCCTTGGTAGTTTTCTGATCTCAAGGTTAGGGAAAGGGAGCTTGATTTTTAACCTCGTTCCTTTATGGGCTTGGCTTTTTAGGCCTTCTTGGGGAAAAAGGGGTAGTAGTATGAGTTGCTGTGGACTAAGCAGGCCCAGGACAGGAGTTAGGAGTATTAGTGGGAGTTACAGATGGAGCATTGCTAACTGAAGCTTCTCTCTCCTGATGACTTTCAACTGAAAAATGACCCCCCTACTCAACTGACAGTACAGGTGTCTCCAGGTGTGTAGAGGAAATGGGCTTAGACAGCGCTACTCACACAGACCCGAAGGAAGGGAAACAAGAGGACGTCATGAAGGCACATTGATAGCACTGCCAGTACAAAAGCAAGCTAGGATGACATACATAGCAGGGACTGAATCATGTTGCCAGAATATCCCTGTGAAGCAGAAGCAAATGCTGCTTGTCACTGCAAGCACCATCCAGTGGTATCAGGGACACCTGACAAACTGCCCAACCTTCTCCTGCCTATGGGTAGTGGTACAACAGGAGTATTGTGATTTCACTGCAGAAGAATATCCTGGTGGTCCTCAAACTCACTCACCTCAGCACTCCCACTGTCTCTTTAGTAACCTTCACACTACTCTTGCCACATGTGAACTTTTTGCTACTGCTACAGCTTTCAAAGCTGTGTTTCTTCCACCTTTTCCATGAGTCACATAGAGTACACGACGATAACACACATAGAGTATACGATGATTACAGCCTACTGGGGCATATTCTGTGTATAAGCTGTGCCAACTATATTGACAACCCTATGAATTTGCACCAGCTATCTTTTCCCTCTTTTCCATATCTCCTGTAATTAACATTAAGTGTAAAGTTTCAACAGGAAGTCAGGCAATATCACTCTCATTAATTTCTGCAGTATAAAAACACTGTCCTTATGCACTTCAGCCAAGATAGGAAGGGAGAGTTCCAGCACAGAATGGTAAATACCCTGGGAAGTTCTTAGTATATCAAATAATTTGCTTGAGTACAGTCATAAGAAGAAACCTGACTTAATAACATTTTGCAATGATTATGACATTTTTGATCTATGATCCTGAAGGTACTTAGTGATGAAATAATCTACTCAAGGTCAGGCTTGGAGCCAGTGATAAGAACTAGCATCAGAAGTGAGAAGGCAGCACTTAACAGATAAAATAAACACTGCATGTTTTTAGTTTTATCTCTGGCTCCTGAGTAAATAACATCCTCAAAATTGTCAGTCCCACAGAGTACAGTAGACATTGTGTGTTAATAAAAACTTGTGGCTTCCAAGAGTAACATACCTGTTGGAAGAACTGGACCTTTTCCTCAAATCAATCTAACCTTGCTATGAAGCACCTATAGAATATATTTTCTGTATGTTAATTTCTTTTTTTGTCCTTGAACAAATCAAAACCTTGTCATTAGATTTTACAGACCAAGAAAGAGAGAAGTCACTGGTGTTTACAGGGGTATGCTAAAGATCACCATTTCCGTGATACTACACAATGGAGGGTTGCTTTTCAGTAGTTAATCTTTTACGGCACTTTAACGTCAGCCCAAAACAAAGCCTCTCTCTGTGCTCCATCAGGTGTGGAACATGAAACCAAACAGATGACTAACCAAAGCCTGAAGAAAGTTAGAGTAAAAATGCCTGGAGACTCACAGAAGTTTTGAAACACGAGATATATCTTCCTAGATTAAACCACTATTACATCCAGCCCAGTCTCACGTGTCCTCCAGCAGTTATCAATATTCAGTGCTTCTTGAAAAGGGATTAAACAGATAATACAGTGTTAGTGTGGAAACACCTAATTAAAGGTGAAAGGTGAAGGGAAGAGGGATAGTCTGTCATTAATGGTGTATGTGAGGCTTTCTGACCACAACGCTGCCTTTCACCACCACCAGCTGTTGGAGGGATAGTTGTCAACGTGCAACAGAAATAGTATCAGCACAGTCCTAAGGCAGACAGCTTTACATGGACATCTCCTGAGCACAGGTAAGTTCTGCTCCTCATCATTATGTCAGTGCTGCTGTCTAGTTAGAAGAACTGAGCTCTCCTCGGAGCCACCACTGCTACTCTAAAGCCTTGAAACATTACCTGCAGAGCTCTACTTACTATAGCTCCATATAAATCACATCTTGCTTGGCCTATTCTTTAAGGGCCCTTTCCCTATACTAGACATCACAGTTCCTGAGTGCACTCCAAATACCCATTAGTGTGCTATCTGAAGTATTAAGTCACAGGCTTTGCAAAAACCTGCATTGGTTTTGGATTATAATGTCCAAGCAGCTGACAACACCTTATTATTCTGGAAGTGTTCAGTGTACAGTTAAGCCTATAGAAAAGGAATTTACCACCAGCTGTTAGTCCTTCTGAGATCATGATGTCACTCCCTGCTCACTGCCCACTGTGGTATGGACTGGGACACTTACCCTAAATACAAAGGATTTCACATGGCAGTTGCTCGCTTCCTCAGACTCTGCAACTAGGAACAGGTGATCCCAGAGAAGATCAGGTTCAAACTCTGCTCTAACCACAGGGAGATTTTTTTAATACCTTTTCCAGCCAGATGGATAGTGCTAGATGTGGTCATGCAGCTGAAGAAGGCTCTCGGTACACAACATCCACCCAAATTTCAAAGTCCATGCCCAGTCTTCTCCTGCCTCTGTTTGTCAAGAGCATCAGTGTTTCCAAACTTCTGACTGCTCTTTTCTTTGGAAGTGAGTTTTCAGGACACCATATTCTCCTGAGCCAACTCCTTCCCCTCCTTTCCTTATAGCTTGCTGTATACATTCAAGGGCCTCCATCCTAATGATCACAGGGGGTTGCTGATTCCTCTGGCAGAGGGCAAGAGCATTCTTCTTCTGTGTTTTTTTCCTCATTGTTATCTGAGGGGCTTGACAGACACAGCAAGCCATCCTTCCAGCAGAAATGGGATTACTCAGTTGTGGTGGTTTGACCCTGGCTGGACACCAGGGGCCCACCAAAGCTGCTCTATCATCCCCTCTAACCGGACAGAGGGGAGAAAAGTAAATCAAATGGCTTGTGGGTCGAGATAAGGGCAGGGAGAGATCATTTTATCAGTTACCATCACGGGCAAAACAGACTCAACTTGAAAAAAATTAATTTATTATCAATCAAAATCAGAGAAGGAGAGGAGAAAAACTGCTAGATCTTAAAAACCTTCCCCCCACCCCTCCCTTCTTTCTGGGCTCAACTTCACTCCCAGTTTCTCTACCTACTCCCCCCAGCGGCACAGGGGAACGGTAATGGGGGTTGAGGTCAGTTCATCACACGTTGTCTCTGCTGCTTCTTCTTCCCCGGGAGAGGACTCTTCCCCTGCTGATGCGTGGGGTCCCTCTCACGGCGGACAGTCCTCCACGAACTTCTCCAACGTAAGTCCTTCCCACGGGCTACAGTTCTTCACAAACTGCTCCAGAGTGGGTACATAATTTCCACGGGAGCAGACTGCTCCAGCATTGGGTCCCCTGCAGGCTCACAAGTTCTACCAGCAAACCTGCTTCAGCGTGGGTTCCTCCCCCCACAGGTCTGCAAAGTCTTGCCAGGAACCTGATCCAGCACAGGCTTCCCATGGGGTCACAGCCTCCTTCCTTCAGGCATCCACCCGCTCTGGCGTGGGGTCCTCCATGGGCTACAGGTGGAGATCTGCTCCACCATGGACCTCCATGGGCTGCAGGGGGACAGCCTGCCTCACCGTGGTCTTCACCACGGGCTGCAGGGGAATCTCTGCTCCGGCGCCTGGAGCACCTCCTGCCCCTCCTTGTTCACTGACCTTGGTGTCTGCAGAGCTGTTTTCTCTTGCATCCTCTCACTTCTCTCTCCGGCTACTGAGCCGCAGCCATTTTTTTTTCCTTCTTAAATATGTTATCACAGAGTCGCTTCCACTGTCGCTGATTGGCTTGGCCTTGGCCAGCAGCGGACACAGGGAAAACTGGCAGCTTCTCACAGAAGCCACCCCTGTAGCCCCCCCCACTACCAAGATCTTGCCACACAAACCCAATACATCAGTGCTCAAACTAGTCCCCCTGCTCTCCCATTTTCTAAGTCATTCCTAACCACAACAGAAGCTTCTGAGATGATATCTGAACTACAGTCTTGTTGCAAAGCTGGCAGTTATCTGGCTTCCAAGTCTTTGGAGCTGGATGATGCTATTACCTGTCAAACCCAGCATGCTGCAGAATGTCAACCATTTGGCTTCATTTCAACTCAGACCAGAAGATGTTGAGTCTGACTGTGATAAGGAAGCATTGAGAGGAACTGTCAAAAGTTTCTGACAACCCCATCTGTCAAGGGCAACTGCTCAACCATAATTACAAAAGCCCATAAGTTCAAACACTGCCTAGATACACCTGTGCTTCTTTTCGCCCTAATATCAGAAATATCTTGTTCCTGCATGGAAAAAATTACTCTCTTTCCTATAATTCAATGTACATCTCTATCACTCAAGCCACTTAGAGCAGGCTATAACAAGGTATTCTACCTGTTCAGGAGACTTAAGAAAACTTCACCTCATGAGGTATAATGCTTCCTACCACTGTCAGCATCTCCTTGTTTCATAGCTTGCCAGGTGTAACTGAAGTGCTCTTGAGACAAAATACTAAACATTAGCCGGTCTAGATGTTTAGAGATGCAAATCATATTACTGTGCCTTTATTACACAATTATTCCCCATTTTATGTGCAAAAATTTCAGTTAGAAAAGATCTCCATACTTAAACCTACATGTAAGCCTCACAAGTAAAAAAGCATCATATGTAAACCAAGCAAATAATTTTTTACTAAGCTTTTACATTGGAATGCAGTAGTTGATAACTTGCATGAGCCTCACAGATTTGCTTTAGCATCCTATTTGCTACCCCAATCTATAAATACATGACAAAATATTTGACTTAACAGATTATCTTTTTAGCTGTATTATTAAAAATCTGTTATTTTGCTATTCATGAAAAAAAATGGCCATATCAGCCATTAATACTGTATCCAGTGCTGAAGCACTTAATTTCTCCATACCCAGCTCCCAAAAATGCTGGGTACGGTAGATCTGCATCCTGGCTGCTCAGGATGGTAGAACAGTCTTATTCAGTCATAGACCTATCCTGAAGAGAACTATTCAAGCTATTTGCAACTATCCACCAAAGCCAAGAGAACAAAAAACTGCAGCTAATCAGTAACCTCAGGTCAGTATTGTGAATAGCCTGACTGTTGCCTTTTCTAGTAAGAATTTCCTTAGTATCTAACTTCTCACAACTCTGCATACGCAAGAGAAAAACAAAGGTAAATGCCTCAGATTAGTCATCAAATGATCTCACAGAAAGTAGCAACCACTGCCAATAGTTAGCAAGTGCAGGAAATGCATATTGAAGAATGCCTAAGAGTCTTACTTGCTGTAACAACCACACCAAGACCTGGAAAATTGTCTGCGTCAAAGAGAACACAGACTGTATTAACTACCACCTGGTAACACATGCAGACATTGTGTTTGTCTTCTTCCTTCTGAAGTTTTCTCTTTGGTTTCCTTTACCTAGATGCAATATTAATTTCAGACAATTTCCTTTAGATTTGGTACATCCCTAAGGACATTGCAGATGTGTCTTCCCTGAGTTTGGACCTCTGTATTTCACATTATTGTAATCTTGTCATAATTTGTAAATTTTATAAAACCACAAAATATAGTCCTTGCTTTCCTCCTGTGGCCTTGGCTACATGACCTAGTGAGCCCTTGCTAACACATGCATAGCATAGTGTTCCCTGCACCTCTTCAGCCATGCTGCTGTTAGCATGTTGCCCTCTGTCACTTTTCCACTCTTCACCTTTCCACCGGTCCTACTGGCAGCTTGAGTGAAAGACAAGCTGTCTTTCAGAAGCTGTGGATGCCCCATCTCTGGAAGTGTTCAAGGCCAGGTTGGATGGGGCTTTGAGCAACCTGATCTAGTGGAAGGTGTCCCTGCCTATGGCAGGGCGGTTGGAACTATATGATCTTTAAGGTCCCTTCCAAACCAACCCGTTCTATGATTTTATGGTTCTGTGATGCAGGTGCCACAAAGTCCTGCATCATGAATCCTCCACTCAGGTATTACAGTGGAGCAAGCTACTATTGAGCCTGCTGGAGGAAATGTTAAATATATGAAGTGTTTGCCAGCAATGATCCAGATGCAGATATTGTTTGTATTATTAAGCATTGAGGGCAGGTGGTCTAATTACAAGGACTGAGAGCTGCACCATTTAATGGAGGACAGTATTTCGGCTTTGTGTTTCTATGTGAACTGGTGCCTAAGAGATCCTGGCAAAAGTTTCAGAGGCTGCTTTGAAGACAGTGTAGACAGGGATGGCAGCGTGACAACAGCAACCCAACACAACCAGGCAGACATGGATGTTGAAGAGGTGCTGTTTCTAATGGCAGATGCTCACTGCAGAATGGCATTTCTAGGCCAGAAATGTAACCCAGAACTGCTGGGAGTAATCCAGATAACTTTACACTTTGCACATGTCTGAGTTAGGGGATAGGTTTGATAGCTAAGGGGAAGAGTAGTAACCCTCCCCCAGTCTGAGCAATGACTATACTCCCCAAAGCACTGAAATACAGAGTACTTCTGTCATTGACTATACAGGGAGACTGACTCTAACTGCCTGGAATTAAACAATGCATGTGCCTCCTTTGTGATTAAAAACACACGTAGACCACTGGAAGGTCCAGAATTTGGTAATCTTCTTACCTGTGCAGCACAGAAGGGGCTTGTTGTTGCTGTTCTGCTGCTTTGTCTTCAGATTTAGACTCACACCACCACAATTAATTATCCCTGGCATTGTTTGATTCATCACATATTGCTGCAGTTGTTCCACACAAGCAAACAAAAAGGTATCCCGGGTTTCTTCCTTTTTCTTCTTGATCTATACACCTATGACAGAAAAACAACATTTTTTTCCCCTCAGAAGAATGCTAGTCTCTTGTTCTTAGTCAACATATTCCTGCTGGAAGTGAATAAAATCTTATCAAATAATATACATAGAAGTAAGCAGTCAGTAGAAAACATAGCAGCAATGACTACCTTGCATATTTTTTTAAGCCACTGAAAACATACAAGGTGTTGATACACTTCAGACACTAGAGTGAAAGGTACGATAGCTAAGACTATTCCTTACCATGCCAGAAATCTCAGTGTCTGTGACAAACAGGCTAAGAAATGTGAATGGAAAGAATTGCCATTGTAATTGCTCTCTTAGCAATGAATACTTCAGCCTGGCTAGGATTCTGACTGACTGAAAACTTGTTTTCTATCAGACCTACAAACCAGACAGAAAGGGGAAGATCAGCAGAAAGATCTGCTGTATTAGCCACACCATATCCTAACACACAAGTAGTTTGTGACTGTAACGAGCAATTCTAAGCAATGTTTATGCCAAATGATACTTTGGCTGGGATATGGCTGATGGACTTTCAGATTTTAAAATTAAATTTGTGCACTTAAAAAGAAGATAGCACTGTACTGAATCCTTGTAAACTGCTGGTTTAAAATTTTTCTCCCTCTGTTGTCCATAGTTTTGAACAGAAGGATTAGGAGTGCTATGGTGAAAATCCTCTCTCAAACATGAAAGCTAAGAGCCACCACAGAATTTATAGTGGGCTTTTAGTGGAAAGCAATCCTCATATTACCTACCTGAGATGCTGAGACTTCTGCAGCATCTCCAGTGTAGGAATGCTCCTGTTTTGCATGCCTGTGGAGTCCCAAGAGAAAACAATCCTGTAAATTAAGGCTAAGCTCTTTTCTAAGACTATATGTATCCTACCTTCATTTTCTAAGGTTTATAGTGTCCTTCCAAGCTGTCACATAAAGAACTTTACCCATGCCAGCCCCATAGATCTAAGGAGAAACTAGTGGACCATGAGCTATCTTAAGGAAACTGCAAAACAATCATAATTTTCACACCAAGGTCTTTATGGTAACAACACAAACTTCAGAATTGCCATTCAGGTCTAAGATAGTACACTCAGTAAGTACTGTATGTATATGGCAGGAGAATGAAATTAAATTTGGATGGAAACAAGAGTGGTGAAGGCAGAGCATAAAAGTATGTATCACAGGTAACACACCTCGAAAGACAAGAGATGCATTAAAAGCCTATGAAAGAGACATTCATCTCAGGGAGAGAGAACATCAGTTTATAAGGTCATCTTTGAACCCTGGGAGAGGCATCACTGAAGCTGCTGCTGATGTTTAGTGTTTCATTCATCTAGTCAACAAACTGAAACATTTCATCAATAAACATCCTTACCTCTGATTTTCAAAAGTTCAATCTGCCCCTCCCCTATGACCTCACTGAGGGACACTGAAACAAATCCAGCTGCTTTGCCTTGTGGTTTTCACTGAAACCACACTCAAAGACTGTCTCATTTAGCCAAAATGTAAATGTTCTCTGAGGAAGTGCTTTGTGCTTTCACCAAGTTTCTACAGCTAGCATACCTGCGGCGTGCTATAATACTTCATTATTATGCTGCAGAATGTCTTAGTCCAATTTGTAAAATGAACCATAATAAAACTCCAGTCTTAAAGAAATCAATGGAATAAAACCTCTTCTCTCATCTTGCTAAAGATTTCATGTGTCTCCAGGGATGTCTGGGGCTAGCAGGTCTTCACAGGCTCACTTTCAAATGGATCTCCTCCACCATGCAAACAGCCCAGGACAGGAGTGATCTTCTACTGTTACTCCGGTGCCTGCTTTGTTTAATGTAAGATGAGATTTGCAAATGCACTTCAAAAAGCATCCTTAATATTAGAGTGGTACTACTCAATTATTTGAACTTCCTTCAGGGCTTAGTTAAGACATGCATGGCAGCAGTATTTTTCATACCAAAAAAAGAATTATGTAAAAATACTACACGATACTTCCCTCTCAACAATCAGGGTGTGCAAAAACAACGCAAAAATCTTTAGTGTTTATATGTGAAAAATGACACACCCTACATAGATGGTTTTTCAAAGAAGATGACATGATAATTTGCAGTATTCAGGAACTGTTAAACAAAAATGTTTACTACACAATATTTCTGTGGCAGCATAATAATTTAGTTGCCACTAGGTTCCATTTCTTTTTCTTTGGAAGCAAGTAAATCAAATGGCAAAGAAAAACATATCAAAATGCCAGGAAAGCACTGCATTTTTGTTTCAGTGGCTACCACTAAAGCCGATTCCCCTTTTGAGCTTCCTCTGTTCTAACACAGGAGCTGTTTCTTCAGTCTGATGGGAAGATCCCTTGTTTGGGAGATACCTGGAGACCTGAAGCCCTTCTCTTTCAGTCCCTCTGGGATTTTTTCTGCCCCTGCAAGTGGAAGCTGTTTACCTAGATGTGTGACAATGACAGCCCCTAGTGGAGCTCAATTACATCCGCAGCAGCCTTTCACAAAACCTCTTCTGCAAGCACTGCAGAATTGGCTTTGCTTGGATGTGTATTTCTCTACAAATGCTGGTGATGAGTGAATATGATCACAAGTTTCTTCATTTTTCGTGCACATTAATTAGACATTAGCTATGTGTTGTGGTTCATGAAGTTGTTTTATTTTCCTCTCTTTGTCATTTCTAGATTTAGCAATTCTATTTTCCAGTTACTTTTTTCTGAAATGAAAGTGAGTATAACTTTTTTTGCTTTTTTCATTATTCTGATTCACAAGTAAAAAAAACATTATTTGGAATTTGTTCTCACTTGAGGTGGCACAGTGTTACTTACTACCAGATATCTTTAATATCTTTGCTTTTCTCTACAGTCTTCAGCTGTCTTATTTTAAAGTGGAATTTTTGCCTTTCTCTCCTTCTTGAAGCTGTTTGCCAATGCCTCATGACTTCCTCATAATAAGCAGGAATTTTACCTTCATGGAAGAGTTATTATCACCATCATGATGAAAGTTGGCAGTTGTGATTGAGATGTTCTGACAAAAGGTAGTCTTTTAAAGGCTAAAATGATCTAACACATGGTAAGATAAACCCTGGTGTTATCTGACTCAAAGTACCTATTAAAAAGTAAACACTGAAATATTACTGTAGGTGTGAGCAGTGTTGCAAAACAAAGGCCAATTTAACAAACCATAGCAAGTTATAAAATAGAGAATATGACTACTTGTGGGATAAACATAATCTCATCAACCCATATTTCTTCATACTGAGGCATCAACTTTAGAGATGCATTACTCAGCTGATGTAACTAGAGCAGCTGAGACTGTAAAAACCCAAAGACTCCACAGTTCTTGTTTACCAGTTAAACTCTTCCAATTTCCTCCGTGAAGCACAATTCTATAATAATGTTTCTCTAGGAATAAGGAGATTTGATTCTACAAATCACTGTTCTTTTTGTTTGGACAGTAAGTTACAAAGGTGGTTTTCCAGAGCCAAACAATTCTTCATTAGGGAAATGAGACTTACTGCCTTGTACAAACCAGACCACCAACTTCAACAGGTTCTCCAGTCGCAATGGATCATCCCTTAAGACTTTACATTGAATGGGATGTTCCTCACTAACTCTAAAATACAAATGATCCAGTACTTAGTAAGATCAACCCTCCTCACACCTCTCCTCTCTATTCTTGAAAGGAGAATACCATAAACACACAAGCTAACATACAGACATATAACAATAGATCTTAGAATAAGAGGACAACCTGGCTCACATGGATTGCACAGTATGCATTCTGTGAAGGACAGATCATTCCTTGTTTTATCTTCTTCTCTTAACTTAATTGCAAATAAACCTCAAGTAAAAAAGAAAAGCAAAACATCTGTCTGAAGATGTGACTACCATGCCATGATGTGTCCTCTACTGTTATTAAGTGTCTGCTTCTGTAAATCAGAAAGCAAGCCATGGGAACGAACTAAGTACGATCAGGAGGAAAGGCTTATCAGCCGAATAACAAGTTATTGAAAGATAGCACGCCCATGAAATGACGTGGCCAGGAAGTGCATTAGTCAGTCTTCAGAGGTGCTGGAGGCTCTTGAAAAGCCATTCCAGGGCAACCTCCAATGCGTGCAGGTATAAAGAGATTGCATTGTTCTGGATAGACAGAGATTTTATTTTTTTTTTGTGCTGAAATGACTGCATCAGTTGATTTAATCTGAATCCTAGCAGTTTTAATAAAAGATGTTTGGATAATAACACCTAGATTCATTCACCACCTGGTGCTTACAGATGTGTTTCAAACCTCTAGTGCATCTGTAATGTATGTAATGGATAAATATTTTTTTTTTCATTTTCTGTTAAATATATCAACCACCAACCTCCCTCGGAATCATGCATTAGATAGCAGGACCACTGTGACTGAAAATTCTAAAGCTCAGTATTGTAAAAATTAGTCACTGGTACAAGAGGGATGTCAGCTTTATTTGATACTGCCCTAATCTCTGGCTGCCAGTTGACTCCAAGGCTGATGTCTTAAATAGGCATTTTAGCATAATTTTTTGACTGTCAGAACTTAGCATATGTGGCAACACTGAAATAGGTCTACCAGCAGTGGACCCTGTCCAGGCAACTGCTGAAATAAGCGCAAAAAAAAGCAGAAATGGCAGGAGATTTCAGAACATAAAAGCACTATTCCAAGATAAGTATTTTTCAGAAGAGGAAGAAATACAGAATTAATAAATGATAGAAAAGAAGCCAAAACCCTTTCCACTGGCGTTGTTAAGAAAAATGCCATTGGCTTCAAGAATGCTGCTTCAGCACGTACATTGATAAGCTTTTATTTGTAGTTGGGAAAAACTTTCATCAATCAAGGTAGTCTTGCTGAGATTGGGACTTGAGGGTTTGCTGCCGTTGCCAGTATTGTCTCATAGAGAGGCCAGAAGATTTGTTAGTGTTTTGCATTTAAGCAAAAATACCAGGACTGAGGTGTCTTTCCAGAGAAGCCAATTACAAAAGCAGATCCCTGAAGAGTCTTCAGCCCTTCGCTGGGTAGGACTGCTTCTGCATGCTAAGCTAATGAGCTGTGAGAGACAATTTTCTCTATTTATTTCAGACTATTTCAACCTGAGAATGTTAGCCATCATCAGCTAAACATACCTGTTTGCTGTTTGCTCCATACCAGTAACAGATTACTTCAGCTACAGGGTTTAGTTGCAGAAGGAAGACGACGTGGCTTTGTTTCTTCTAAAAATCTTAATCAAAGGGCAGTCAGTCAAGTGCTTTAAGAGTCATAATTATCCTCTGGACATCTTTTTCCACCCAGTTACCTTTAACTCCAGCTGGTTAGATGTAAATCAATGACTGTAAAAAGTATTCAAAGAAATTGTGTTCACAAATCATGATGATGCAGTGAAAAGGTCTTAACTTTTATTTTCCTGTATTATTCCTGTATTATATTTCCTGTATTACCTGGACAAGCTGGAGAGGTGGGCCTGTGTGAACCTCATGAGGTACAACAAAGCCAAGTGCAAGGTCCTGCACCTGGGTCGGGGTAACCCCCAGTATCAATACAGGCTGGGGGAAGAAAGGATCGAGAGCAGCCCTGCCAAGAGGGACTTGGGGGTGCTGGTGGATGAAAAGCTGGACATGAGCCGGCAATGTGCGCTGGCAGCCCAGAAGGCCAACCGTACTCTGGGCTGCACCAGGAGAAGCGTGGCCAGCAGGTCGAGGGAGGTGATTCTGCCCCTCTGCTCTGCTCTGGTGAGACCTCACCTGGAGTACTGCGTCCAGCTCTGGAGCCCTCAGCACAAGAAGGGCATGGAACTGTTGGAGCGGGTCCAGAGGAGGGCTACAAAAATGATCCAAGGGCTGGAGCACCTCTCCTGTGAGGACAGGCTGCGAGAGTTGGGCTTGTTCAGCCTGGAGAAGAGAAGGCTGCAGGGAGACCTGATTGCGGCCTTTCAGTACCTAAAGGGGGCCTATAGGAAAGATGGGGAAAATCTTTTTAGTAGGGCCAGCTGTGACAGGACTAGGGGTAATGGTTTTAACCGAAAGCAGGGTAGGTTTAGACTGGATGTAAGGAAGAAATTCTTTACAATGAGGGTGGTGAAACACTGGAACGGGTTGCCCAGAGAGGTAGTGGAGGCCCCATCCCTGGAAACATTCAAGGCCAGGTTGGACGGGGCTCTGAGCAACCTGATCTAATTAGCAGTGTCCCTGCTCACTGCAGGGTGGTTGGACTAGATGGCCTCTAGGGGTCCCTTCCAACCCAAAACATTCTATGATTCTATGATTCTATTCCCCCATATCCTGTATCTGTAGGCTTGGTTTGTAAAGAATTTAAAGTTGAAAGAAATCATTCAGATTGTTAATGACAGTTGAGATATATGCTTGATTAATAAAAAGTCACCTTTTTCTTATAAAAGTGATGGCCAGTTAAAGTTATTGAATTTCATTTTTTGCCCCAACAGACCCTGAGAAAACACGAATTTGCATCACACATTTTAAAAAGCATCATCTACCATTTACTAACAAAATAAAACAGATTAAAATGAAGAATCCAAACAAGACCATCTGAAGTTTTTACTTTAATAAATATCCCTTTAAATGTTTTTCTCTGAAAAAAATATGAAGCATCATGTACCAACTGCATTTAGTTGAAAATAAGCTGAAAAAAAAAATACTGGCTAATAAAAATCAACCTCTCTTTAAAAATATCTTAAGCAAAATTTGAAAAAAATATTAAATTGTTAGGAGAGGAAGAGATAAAGTGACAGCACTGTTGCCTGGCCTTATCAATGTTTGGAAGAGAGCTCCAAATATTCCCTCATTTAATGCTCTGCCTTTACCACCCTTCCCCTGTTAGTCTTGCCCCACTGGACTCTGGTTTTTGTTTTCTTTTCTTTTTTAAGTACAGTGTTTGTCATTTCTGTCATTTTTTATGTTGACATCTTGTTGCTGTATCCACTGGTGAAGGCTGGCCAGCTACAGATGTATTATTTGCCTTTTCCTATCTGTAAGGATCTGTAATTTCTCATGTTCTTGGCTTGTCCGTATACCACAGGTCAGGGCTGGCCACTTGCATAACTCAACGTGATTTAGTTTATTTAAAAATTGTTTACCTGATTTAAGTCATGATTAAAACAGGTTAGATCAATCACTTCAATGCTTTATGCTACCCTGCATGTCTACTTTACAATTAGTAACTTATACTGTTTTATTTCATTTTTCACTCAACCCAAAATATCTGTAAATACCTTGTTTTCTAATGCAATTCACTACAGTATTTGAAAAAAGACAGTACCACAGGTTGCCATTAACATATCTGCTCCAAGTTGTTTCTGTTAATTCTGTGAAATTATGAAGCATCAAAAGGCTTTCCACTCCTCTGCTTTTAAAATCCGGTTGAAACATTGATTTCACTGGATTCATTGAGAGCAGAGCTGCAAAAGCAACTTCAATATCTTATTCACATACTAAAGCTGTGAATGACTTTGCATTAAGACACTCACCTGTGATGAACTTGGGTGTCTTTAACTGGAACACACATACACTGGAGTACACATTAGCAGCATTTTCCATCTTAATAGTCCAGTAATGGAGTCACACCCATATTAAGTGTATTTATCTCAGAAATAAAGCCTTACTCACACAAAGTTTTGCCCAGCCAGACTACGCACATGGTCTGCTCACACAATCAGAGGTCAGACGGTACAACCCTCTTACTCATCCTACTGATAAGAAAGCATTCTTTCCACTGAATTCAATGGGGTTTGCAACATGAGTAAGAGAGAAACAGCAGGACGTAAAGGGTTAGCCTCTAAGAGTAGCTTTTATTCTGAAATGCATGCTTACCTGTGATTCTCACAGCTTTCAAGATACTGTGACACTGACCACTTTGTAATGACTGTAAGATGGATTCTCCCTGCTCTCCTTCCCTTCTTCATTCCTCCTCCTGCACAGAACAGTATTTTACCTTGCAATTAATTTATTTCATTCACAAGGAAACAGACAGCTCATTAAGGACTCAGTTGCATACTTTACAGAGCCAGTCCTAAGTAGGATATAAGAGGCAATTAGACCACCACAGAGGTATTCTAAGAAGCTGTGTGTGTGTTCCTTCATACTAGTGATTTTTCTGTGTTTTTTTTAATTCTGCTAGATGAGCATGTATATCTAAGCAAGATTTTTCTCAGCCTCTAAAACTTGCACAACTGATTGTTTTTATACAATGATATTTATAAAAGATATAATGGTTCTACCAGCAAGACGCACGCTGCCCAGTTCATGGAGAATGAGGAACCGACCACTGTAGGAGAAGATCAGGTTCAACACCATCTAAGGAACCTGAAGATACAAAAGTCCATGGGACCTGATGAGATGTATGCGTGGGTCCTGCGGAAACTGGCGGATGAAGCTGCTACATCACTACCCATCATATTTGAAAAGTCATGGCAGTCTGGTGAAGTTCACAGTAACTGGGAAAAGGGAAACATAACCCCTATTTTTAAAAAGGGAAAAAAGGAAGACCCAGGGAACTACAGGCTGGTCAGTCTCACCTCTTTGCCAGGCAAGATCATGGAGCAGATCCTCCTGGAAATTCTGCTAAGGCACATGGAAAACAGAGAGGTGATTGGTGACAGCCAGCATGGCTTTCCTAATGGCAAATCAAGTGCCTGACAAATTTGGTGGCCTTCTATGACAGGCTTACAGCATTGGTGAATAACTGAAGAGTAACTGACATCACCTACCTGGACTTGTGCAAAGCATTTGACACTGTCACACACACAGAGCATCCTTATCTCTAAAATGGAGACATGGATTTGATGAGTGGGCCACTTGCTTGATAAGGAATTGGCTGGATGGTCACATGCAAAGAATTGAGGTCAATGGCTTGATGTCCAGGTGGAGATCAGTGACAAGTGGTGTCCCTCAGGGGTCCATATTGGGACCAGTGCTGTTTAACATCTTTGTCAGGGACATGGACAATGGGATTAAGTGCACCCTCAGCAAGTTTGTGGGTGACACTGCCACCAGAAGGACGGGATGCCATCCAGAGGGACATTGATAGGCTGGAGAGGTGGGTCCATTCCATAAGGCCAGGACCGCAAGGTCCTGCACCTGGGTCGGGGCAATCCCAAACATGGATACAGGATGGGGGATTAGGGGACTGAGAACAGCCCTGCCAAGAGGGACTTGGGGATACTGATGGATGAAAAGCTGGACATGAGCCAGCAATGTGCGCTGGCAGCCCAGAAGGCCAACCGTACTCTGGGCTGCATCAGGAGAAGCGTGGCCAGCAGGGCGAGGGAGGGGATTCTGCCCCTCTACTCTGTGCTGGTGAGACCCCACCTGGAGTCCTGCATCCAGCTCTGGAGCCCTCAGCACAGGAAAGACATGGACCTGTTGAAGTGAGTCCACAGGAGGCCACAAAGATGATCAAGGGACTGGAGTACCTCTCCTGTGAGGACAGGCTGAGAGAGTAGGGATTGTTCAGCCTGGAGAAGAGAAGGCTCCAAGGAGACCTTACTATGGCTTTTCAATACTTAAAGGGAGCCTATAGGAACATGGGGAGGGACTCTTGATCAGGAAGTGTAGTGATAGGACAAGGGCTAACGGTTTTAAAAGAGGGTAGATTTAGATTAGATATTAGGAAGAAACTCTTTGCTCTGGGGGTAGTGAGGCACTGGAACAGGTTGCTCAGAGAAGTTGTGGGTGCCACCTCCCTGGTAGTGTTCAAGGGCAGGTTGGACGGGGCTTTGAGCAACCTGATCTAGTGGAAGGTGTTGCTGCCCATGGCAGGGGGGTTGGAACTAGATGATCTTTCAGGTCCCTTCCAAACCAAACCATTCTATGATGATTCTGTGATCTTGCAACAGAGAGTTCAGGAACAGAGCCGATGATTGTCAGGAATAAGTTGTTTTAAAAGTTTCCTAAGTAAAGAAGAAATGTTAGCCAACTATTAAGCTCCACAGCTCCACATGCTTATTTGATAGCCCTTTTTAGCTTTTGGTGAAAAAAACTGATGGTTTTGCTTGCCCCATTCTTCTTATACAACAGCAAAAAGAATTTGGCATAAATAGCTACTGAAGAAAATAGAGCAAAAAAAAAAATAAACAGTCTGGATTTGGAGTTTGAAAAGGAAAGCTGTGGTTTGAATGGATGAAAAAAGAGATGTGTAAAAAATTAGTTGGATGATGAGGCTCAGAGAGTGCTGGCTAATGGGTTGTACTCAACCTGGAGGCACGTAAAAGTTGGGTACCCCAAGGATCTCTCCTGGGACCTGTCCTGTTTGAGATCTCTATTGGTACCTGCTAAAGGCAAGGGGTGCAATTTCACCAAGTATACAGATGATGCCAAGTTATGGGAACTGGTCAATATACGCAAGGGCTGGGCTGTCATCCAGAGGGGCCTGGACAGGCAGCAAGAAGGAGCTAACATCAATGGCAAGGAACACAGCCAGGACAAATGCACAGCCCTGGAAAGGCAGAAGCCCAGCAGTGATCCCATCCAGGGCCAGCAGGACCAGGGAGCACCTCTGAGGGGAAGGCCCTGGGCCTTGGCAGGCTGCGAGCTGGGCAGGAGCCAGCAGCGCAACTGGGTAGCAGCAGTGGGCACAGGCTCAAAGAAGAGACGTTCAGACTGCAGATTAGGAAAAGGTTTTCCCCCACAAAGACAGCAATGTGGTGGAGCTGGCACAGAGAGGTTATGCCACCTCCATGTTCAAGACTGCCAAAACTTAACTGGACAAAGCCCTGAGCAATCTCATCTGATCTGATGTCTGACTCTGCTTTGAGCAGGAGGTTGATCTAGAGACCTCCTGAGGTCCCTTCCAACTTAAATTATCCTATGATCCTGTAACACTTTCCTCACCATTAACAAACTCTGTACTAAATAAATATAAATCAAAGCTGCCATTTCCACCTGACAGAGCTGAGGCATCTTATTCTAGTCCCTAAGCAGCAACCTGGAAGGCTAAGGTGGCTACTTCATCAATAGCCTCTCCAGCCAACTGCATTTATATAGAATACAAAGCAAATAAAAGAGCAATGTATTGTGTTCAGGTTCTTACAACTCTTCTCATTTCAGTGTCTGAGCATCACAGGTGAAGTACAAACACATGACCCAAGGGCACACTTTGTAGGTGTGTTCCAGTTCCCCCTACTTTTCTCTCAGCAACTACTGCATCTTTCACAGAATTTGCCAGCCTTCCACCAATGGCTGAGGCAGAAAAGTATGTCTTTTTCAACATTCATTTCCCATAAAAATATAATTACATGTTACAATGCAGTAGTGATGCAAAACAGCAACTTGATCACAAGACATCATAGGAAGGTATACTTCCAAATGAATGACTGTGGTACATTTAGGTATTTATTTTGTGTAGTTAACCTTTTTCTCTGTGTCTTGTTGTTCTGGGTGCCTCAGTTCATTGTGCTGTCTTCAAATTCTGCTCTTGTAGAATGAACACTTGTTTCATTCATTTAAGCTGGCTTATAAAAGCTCTTGATGAGTAACACAGAAATTGTTTATACTGTTTATGTTTCTGTAGAGGTTTTGAATAACTTGCACTTGAAGAAGACACATACTGAGAGAACAAATCATGCATAACTCCATTATGTGTTATCCAAGGAGATAAATTCTCTGAAATGAAAATAATTGATTCCTCTAGCAAAAAAAAACCCAACAGAACTTCACATATTTTCAATTTCTTTTGAACTCAAAGCAATATGAAGCAAAATACTCTCCAAATAACAAATATTTCTTACATCTTTATTGCTTTCTTGCCTTAGTGGTATTTTACATTCAGTTCTGATTTCTATGACTAACACAAAATTAAATGGGCGGGAGGGGGGAAAGAGACTTAAAAAAAGACACTGGACCAAATTCTCAGTTAACATGAGTTGGTGCTGCTTATACACTTATATGCTGCTTATACACTCTACTTATATTGGACCAGCTGTGATCCAGCTCACAATAGACTATTTTCTAGAGAACAATAGATAGAGTCAAGATTATGACTGTATTCACAGTAATCTTGTGCTCAACCCTCCAATATATTCTCCAAAAAGTCTTTCTGGAATTCAGTGATAGATTTTATGGAAGTTGAGGGAAGAGCACAGCAGCAGATTCCATAGCACTGGTCAGGGCGAAAACCAAGTATGTCATCATCATTTCTGGCAATTCTAAAGAGCAGCCCGACTGTAAAAGATGAGGATGAGAAACACATGCTGCTCTCGAATTTCATATCACCTCTCCCCACACTCCTTACCCTGATAGACAGTGCTGATTGGCATTCATGTTATTATCATCCATAACATTCTCAGCTTCACTCACAAGAAACCCAACCAAGATGCAGCATGTAGTCTTATGAGGAAAGTATAGGCTTGCTCAGTGAGTACCAAAGCTACCACTTCAATTTCACATAGCCCCCACTGGCATCCTGCATGGAGGAAGGCGTTGCCTGCATTCAGGTAATGAGCTGGAAAGGCATTCACGATCATAGTCATAGCAGCAGTAATATACCTAGCATATACCACTTACCACTCTTTATCAGCAATACAAACAATCTCCATGCATGTTTAGAAGCAGTACATACAGACATCTGGATCTACAGGTATATCTGAGGAAAAGAGTCATGGAGGTACCTATGAATTGATGCCAATTTTCTTCTGCAGGATGTGTAATGCATTGACTTCAATCTGATGAAAAAAACCTGGAGTTATCATAATCTACATAGGATATCTCTATCCCCTCAATCACAGTATGCGTTGCAGCACTGTTTCTTGGAGTAGCTGTGTAAGGTACTTATCTGCTCTCCTGGTTGTCATTACTTTTACCTTTACCAGGTACTTCAAAGGCTTTGCTATTGGGGGGCGTTTCTCTGCTGTATCATCCTGTTCAATTACCCATAATATACTGTTATTTTGTTTCTTGGTTTGGGGTAAAAACATGCATTTCTCTATATTCCAACTGGGAGAAGAGTGCTTCTGAAATACTTTAATTGGAAGTTCCTGTGTATTGAGTATTATGCCTACTTGGCCCAACAATTTGTTTTCTACTTCTTAGAGAGCAGAATAGAAATGTATTTTAAAAATATAAACACTGAGATAACAATAGAGTATTGACATTTGCACTTTTCATAGGAACAACTATCTGGGAAACACTTGCAATATACCTGTGCTTGGAAAAACTATGTGCTAATGATGGTCTAAACACATCCTCTCAGTTAAAAAAAAAATATAGTACTTTGTAGCAGTGAAGACAGCACCTGTCCATATGCTTTTGACTTAACTTTTTCACTCACTGGGATGTACAAAAGCTACTGGAGCTCTTAAAACCAGACTGAAAAGTGTAACTTTTGTTTTCCCCACAGAAACCTATCCTCATCTGGGACTCAAACTGCAAGGAGTTCTTGGAGGAGCCATATTTTCCAGACTCTCAAGACTATTGTAGCAACAGGCTGAATTGCACCTGCTGCAGCATTACCAATGATTTCTGCACTTCTGATGCATCCTCTGTGGTATCCACTTCTAAGGTAAAAGGAGGATGTAAGGACATGCAGTATAATGGCTTTGTGGTGCCAACTGCTGTAAGGTGCCATTCCAGCAAGCAGAACTGCATCTGGAGCCTATTTGCAGCTAGGATGTGTGT
The DNA here is from genome assembly GCA_023375905.1 of Nycticorax nycticorax. Lineage (NCBI taxonomy): Eukaryota > Metazoa > Chordata > Aves > Pelecaniformes > Ardeidae > Nycticorax > Nycticorax nycticorax. The sequence goes on from JAKFQP010000112.1 coordinate 1,066,824, forward strand.
AAAATCCTGAGGGGGAAGAGGGGGCTTTCTCACAACGAGTCTTGAAATTTCTGTCAGTCCAGGGATTAGTCAAAGCCTGGACCACAGTAGAAACTTGATGCTAAACTGCCTCCTGAGAAACACAACAATTTGTTCAACAGACAGCAGCCTGAGGGCTGTGGGAGCAATTTAGGCAGCCAATCAAAAAAAAAAAAAAAAAAAGTGCTTTTCCCAAAGTTGACAGCTATTTGTAGAAACTGACATTCCATACACTTGCTGAGCATATAAAGTGGAAGCGTTTCTGGGTATTAAATTCCTGCCTCGTTCTATTTCTGTTCCCAAGGTAACAGACAGCAGGCTAGAAGCTTTACATAAAATCACTTTAAAAACTAACTTTATCTCTTTCTTTAGCTTCTTCTCCCATAGAAGCTGCTGAAAATATTCTCAGCTCTGCTTTGAAGATCACCTAAGCTTTCCCATCCGCTCCTCCTGAGAATTTTTCTCTTATATAGAGATTAGGGGCTATCTGCTTCTGACCCCTTGGCGGTGCCGCTTCTAAAGGAAAGTCTGCGGTATTTAAGAATAACGCAACACCGCCGCTGGGTCTGAAGGGACTTCCCGCCGTCTGCCCTGAGGTAACGGGCGAGGGAAGCGCGGCGGCGGCAGAAAGGGCGGGAGCCCCCTCTGTCCGCGCGGCCAGGAGCCAATCGGAGGCGCGAGTTCCACTTCCCGCGCGGGCGGAGGCGGGCGGTGCCGTTGGCGGCGGAGGTGCTGTCGCCCTGAGGCGAAGGCGGCCGTGCCGGGGTGTGGTGGTGGTGGTGGTGGTGGTGTGTGGTGCTTAACGCCAGGTTAGTTTCCGCCTTCGCTGCCCTCCCTCCCTTTCCACCATACGTCGCCGCTTAGTCACTGCCGGCTCTCCACCGATTTTGAAAACTGCGGACTTAAAACGTTGGATGCCGGGAGAAATACCTCATACTGCATATTTCACTTAAAATTGGTGTTCCCCGGCAATGAAACAGGATCAGGTTCTTCTTCAGTTTTATTGTTTCCCCTTAAAAACTTAAAAGATTTTGAGTATGCTTGCATTTCATTGTATCCTGACAGACTAAGCCCCACTTCCCATTTTAAATTGGAAACTTGAAACATACCTGCTTGAGATGGTTTTGATGTCTAATGATTGAGTGACACACCCTTAACAAACTAGTAGTAATAGCTACAATTCTATTGCTTAGTATCCCTGTGAATGCATGGTTATATTACTATAAAAAAATCTTAATAGGTAATACACATCAATACTATTAAGTTGCAGTTCTCCTCCCTGTGCTCCTGCACTTAGTATTAAGGTACAAAACTATTCCTTCTTACAAACTCATTCCTTCTTGCTCCACCCTCCCACACCAAGTCTGTTGGGCCTAGACCTGAGGGAGGGTCCAGCAGATTGTACAAAGTGTTTTCCTTAGCATCCCCAGCCTTTTTGGTCCACTGGTTTGGTTCACCACTGCCTCCAACCATCCACACTCCTCCCACCAGAAGGTTCCCCTCTACTTCGTTCTCCATCTGATTTTATACCTTATCTCCTGTTTCTTTTCCTGAACCCTGCCTTTTACCACCCCTGGACTTCCTTTTCTCTGCCCAGACTACTCTCAAGTAAGCAACCAGCCCCTAATTACTTTTTCCTCATTGGTCCCAATTCTGTTACATCCATACCCAAATTTCATATTTCCAGTGCTGTTACGTAGGCAATTTTAGCCTAATACCATGTTACTTGTACCTACTGGTATGTATATGAAGACAGCCTTGTATCACAAGCTGCTCTTATGGCCCTGCAATTCATGTTGATTTCATTTCATTTACATTGTACACTTTTTGGATAGAATTGTCTTTAGCCTTGACTCTCCTACCTGATTTTAATTCAGAACAAGGATTCTCTTACCTTATGCATACCTGAGCAACAATATATCCTGTTTTACTCTCAACACCATATCACTGTCCTTGTATAGTTTTCATCTCACTCCTGATTCACATCAGAAGCATCAACTAATTTAGACCTGGTACTCCAGCAGGGCCTCTTGCTCTCAACTAGCCTATACAATCACTTTTTCCCTTGTAAAACTGAGGGAAAGAAAAAAATTTCCCTCATAAATACATGAAGCAGTGAAAAGTTAATAGTTTAGATAGCTGAACTACTCTTTGAAAGCTAATTTAGAATCCATAAAAATTAATCGAATCAGCTAAATTCTTAGAATTATTGCTTAGGGGAAGTAATTTGTATTGCTTACATTCACTTAATGGTTTGAAAGGTTTTCTGGGACACAAACAACAAAACGCATAGCTAAAAAAAAAAAACCAAACCAAAAGCCCAGTTCCTTTGGATAAAAATCAATTGTCCATGGTCTGTAGTTAGTCTGTTACATCCTTCCAAAGGAGTAATGCTACACGCTTTGGGTAGCCGCTTTCTATAGGAAATTCAGTCCAAGGTGCATGTGCTAGCAGAAATGAGGAAGTTATTCTTGTAGAAACTTAATTTCAACTTTATCTTTCACATTTTTGCATGTTATAGGAAATTTTTAATTAATCCATGTTCTGTATATCTTCTAGACAAATGAAGTGTTGAAAACATCACAAAGCAAGATGTTTGCAGCTTTAAAGTATCTCTCAACAGACTACTTATATGAGGTATAGTTTTATTATTTCTCTTAATATTCAGAAAAAAGTATGCCAGTAACTGAAGAAAAGATTGAGTGCACATTAAAAAGAGATATAGAAAACTACTTAGGAATTCTGTTTCAGTGAGGTTGTTGTACTCCACTTGCTGAGATAACATAGTGAAGTGATTACAGGGTTTTTTTAATAAAAAATTTAAGTATAATTTTGCCAAAACTGAAGAGCATCAATTTTTTTTTAGTGCCTGTTGCACTTATAATTGTGCTTTATAGCCAGCTTCCTGCTTAGAGCTTTCTTTGGAGAGTGCACTGTGCCTTCTAATGCATAAAATTAAATTAATTACCTTTTTGGAGAGCAAATCCAATTTTTGAGCTACTTTAATGCGTATTAGGATAGCGATACACAACACTGTATTCCCTACTGATGGTAGGGAAGAGGTTTTATAATGTTTTAGATCAAATTCATGGAGAGCAGACGTTTTCTCACACCTACAACGAATATTTTGGCTTTATAGATGTTGATCAGTTAAGACATAGAAACCTTATGAAGTCTTTTTTTCCTTCCTGTCTATATCTGTGTGATGTTACCAACTTCTTATCACTGAAGCACACTGTCTTACTTAATTGAGTTTTTACATATGTACATTTTCATAGAAAGTCTATGAGCCAAATGAAAAACAATTCTCTGGCAGAGTGGTGCTTTGCCAAGAGGGGACGTTTCTAGTGTGTGAGCAGAAGAATGAGGCAGCGAGACACGATGCCTTCAAGAGTTCGGGGACAGTGCAAGTACATACACAAGCACTCTTGGCACGCGGCTGGAGAAATGCAGCCTGCATACTTGCGGGTAAACTGAGATCCACATTACGAAACACATTGCCCGCATCCCTTTCCTTAGAGTGCAGGAATTGTTCTATATAGTACCTGTGTATGTGCCTAGTGTTTTCTTAGATTGTAGCAACCAACTTCGTTTTCTGTTGTAACTCCAACAGTATGCGATCTGTCATTTAATATTTGAGTGAAAACCTCCTCACAGTAGTTCCATTCAGTTTGATCTTCAGATGTTCCTGTGTTCCTGTTTTTTTTATTCCTGTGAATAAAAAAATATGTGTGTTAGCAAAACATGTTGTGGGCTATCATGCAAAGGAGAAGAACTACAATTCATAGCTTTTATTGCCTGAATTTTGAGGAGTAGGGCAGTGCTGACAGCAGGGCAAATGAAAAGTGGTAGAAGAGGAATGTTTAGCGACCTGCTGAATGGCTGCTCTGGAATGGAGTATGAATGTTGCTCTGTAATACTACCAGAACGGGTTAATGGATATGGTCACACATTTAAAGGTATTACAGACCTGACTGTGCAAGGGATATGCTGTGCTAAAACTGCAGCTTCTTGTTCCAGTCTTGTGCCTAACTTCTACCCTCCTGCTGTAAAGTACGCAATAGTTAAATTGACTTTTCAGGCATCCAGTAATCAAGTGCGCTTGCCTAATGCTTCCAATTCTTAGGAAATGCTGGAATTTGATGAGCGTATCAAACTGTGATTCCTGCACACATCTGGCTCAACTGGATGTGTAATCCTGCTCTTAATGTACTTGTTACGCATTTTTGTCAACCCCAGATAGAGATTTTCCAGTTGCTGAGTATAAATGTATCTTTGAAGAAAGGAGCCTTTTCAGTCATTAAAGACACAGGAGTTAGTTTCCTTGTGCTACTGAGTGTTGTAGGTGTGATTACAAAGTCACTTTAGAATTTCAACATTCTCTTATGTTATCAACTGACAATATATGCAAGCTGTGTGGAACTATAAAAATGCACATAATATCTTTCCGTAAGAAAAGAAATTTGCAGAGAACTTTACATTTCCTTGAGAAACAGGGATAAATATGCATTGATTAAATGCTACAGGCCTTGAAAAACATTCAGATATATTTGAGAAAAGCAAGAAAGGCTATGTATTAGCAGACTTTGTAAAGTGAACTAATTCAGCTTAACCTGTACACTTAGAACAAATCCATTTAAAATGTTCTGTAAAATGCACGGTTTTCCTGTTTTAAGGCCATTATCTGTGACAATAGCCCTAGGATGCATTTGTTCCACTTTACAAACATTAGTGATTGAAAACAATTTTAGCTATTAAGCCAAAGTTAACCTCAGTAAAACTCATTACTGGTGTTTAAAATTTCATTTCTGTTCTCTGTCATATTATTGCTTGTATTTACTTGTTCAGTAGTTTCTACTTAAACTCCAGCAGGTCATTCTTCTGTAACCTAGGAGTTCTTTGAGAGTTGTTATGTCACGATCATTACAGCTTGTTTTAATGAAGGGAAAGGTTAATAATCTTCAATATTTTTGTTCCTGTGATCCCTACTAGAAACTTCACTAGCCATACTTTATGATACATCACAGAATCACAGATCCACAGAATGGCAAGGGTTGGAAGGGACCTCGGGAGATCATCTAGTCCAATCCTCCTGCTGGGTTCACCTAGACCAGGTTGAACAGGACATTGTCCAGGCGGGCTTTGAGTATCTCCAGAGAAGGAGACTCCACAGCCTCCCTGGGCAGCCTGTTCCAGTGCTCTGTCACCCTCAAAGCAAAGTTCTTCCGCATATTCAACTGAAACCTCTTATGCTTCAGTTTGTGCTCATTGCCCCTTGTTCCATTGCTGGGCGTCACTGAGAAGAGTCTGGCTCCATCCTCATCACATCCACCCTTAAGATATTTGTTTGTGAGATCCCCTCTCAGTCTTCTCTTCTTCAGGATAAACAAGCCCAGCTCTCTCAGCCTTTCCTCATAGGGGAGATGCTCCAGTCCCCTAATCATCTTCGTTGCCCTCCTCTGGACTCTCTCTAGGAGTTCCTCATCTTTCTTGAACCAGGGAGCCCGGAGCCGGACACAGTACTCCAGGTGGGGTCTTACCAAGGCAGAGTAGAGGGGGAGGATAACCTCCCTCAACCTGCTGGCCACACTCCTCATAATGCACCCCAGGATACCATTGGCCTTTTTGGCAACAAGGGCTCACTGCTGGCTCGTGGTCAGCTTGTCATCCACCAGGACTCCCAGGTCCCTCTCAGCAGAGCTGCTCTCCAGCGGGTCAGCCCCCCATCTGTAATAAATGCAGTTGTTTTAGCTGTAACTTCGGTACAGATTACTTAAACTGATGTATGGCCAGTAATATGTAGAAGACCTAGGCCCAGTTGCCTGTAGTTGTCTGTTCCTGCCTTCTTTGTTCAGAATTTGTAAAGGAGTTCACTGTGGAAATGACATGCTTTGAAGCAGGTAAGAGGGAATGCATTGGCTCAGTATGATGTTTATCAGTCTTTTACAAGAGTCTTCTGAAGAAAAGGTGCTATGATGGCAGTAGTTTTTGTCTTTTTTTGTAAAAATTAACTGGCATTTACAGATTCTATCTCAAAAAGGATTAAAATGAAATGGAAAAAGGATCAGTAAAGGTGACATTTCCCAGAAGGGACAGTATTTATTCACATTGCTTCTCATGTCTTCTTTTTTTTTTCTTTTCTTTTTTTTTTCCTCTTTTCTTTTTCATTTTCTCTCTGCCTATACAGGAAGGTCTCAAAAGTGCACCAACAGCACTGTTGTTCTGGTAGCAATCCAAGTCAATGAACTATTTCTAGTTTGTCACCTGAGATGTCTAATGGTACAGGCTATAACTGGCTTGACAGTGTATGCTGAAATGGGTGGACATTTCCAGGACCTGAAGCCACAGAGCTGAAGTCAGGCGATGAACTTAGACCTACAGAGAAGTTTCTAGTGTTATTCATGATGTTCTCCCACATTTCCATAGCTACTTGCCTTTTCCAATATGCCTTTTACACCCCAGAATTTTTGAGGACAACTTCTTCCTAAGCTATAAACTTGTTAAATCCAAACCCCTGTGTAAGAATAATTTTCCTCGCTTCCTAAACTCACTGTTTGTTCTGTTGTTCTGTGCTATTTATACAGCACTGCACGCGGGATTTTGTGACAAAAGAACTGTTAGAGAGTTTATTGAAGGTGGTCTTCAGTGAAGAGTTACTGAAGTTGCCAAGTTGACTATTTAATTCTAGAATTCAGTTGGTTACTACCATGCTCCCCTGTTGTTTTTACTGAAGATAAAAGGATTTGAAAGGGCTTTTGTTAGCTCATAATGGCACATGAAAGCCGAGAGCCTTGAGAATATTATGAGCACTTAAAACGGCAATAGTAGGAAAGATTTTAATTTGTTTCTGGCCAGCTTATGCACCTGTCAGTTCAGGAGACCAATGCAAGTGTTAAGATAAGCACTTGTAATTGCACAGGCAAAGTTTAGGTAGGTGTAGCTAAGCATACATACAGTTTTGCATGTGCAGAAGAGTAGATTAAAAGCTAAGTATCTAGTCAGGTAAATTAATATCTTCTCTTAGTTTGGACTGCCAGTTTTACAAAAAGTATAAAGTGTCAATATAAAATATCATGTTCTAGTAGAAAACACTTGAAAACAGTGGGACTGTTTGAAGAGGTAGTGTACAAAGAAGAACAGAACTGTCTCTCTCATAATTTTATTGCGTGCCTTTTCTTCTGCAGAGCATGGCAAGGCAGAAGATTTCCATCTGGAGATTATCACTTTGCTTTCCTCCCTGTTTACATCAAGATGAAAAGTATCATCTCACTGGACTCTTTGCTGATGATAAGTATAGGAAGCCATGGACTAGAAGTAGGTTATATAGTCCTTAAGTTTTAGTTTAGATTTACTGTGGATTAAAGAAAAAGCTTGTATTTGTGCATAATATGATCAGTCTGGTTAAAAAAAAGTAAGTTCTTTCTGGAAGTAGCAGTATGTCAGTTCATATAGCTCTTGAAGGTAGAACATGTTCATTGCCTAAGTAGGAACAAATTGGCAACAGGTATTTATTTGTGTATGGCACCATAAATGAGGGTGATATTTGATTAGTTTGTAGATATCTCTGGAAAACTTTCTGTAGGGACATGCAGTTATGGAAGAAAAGCAATGATCAGAGATAAGTAAAATACTAAATCTGATTAGTTGGGAGAGGTTTGAAAGATGATGCTGAGGTTTTGTGATGTGGAAAAAAATGGGGATTTCCAAGCATAGAGGTAAACATATATATAGGACTATTTGCATCTTTCTGTGTGTATTTGCATTTACTTTTGCTAATGGAAACTAAAAGCATTTTTTTTTCTGTACATCCTGTGTACAGGTTGGGTTAGCGTCTGCTATGGCTTGATCAATACATAAAAATAAAAATAAATTTTAATAATTTCTTTGTGATTCTTTTTCTCTCTTTTTGTCTCAGTCACTTCAACACAGAACATGATTGATGTTTCGGTATTGGATCAATGGAGGAAAAGTTTATCTGTGGAAGATTTCCTGGAAAAGTCAGTAATCTTAGGTTAAAACCATATATGATTCCTTTGATATAATTCAGGTACTTTGCGAATCCTAAGCTAGTGATGATAACAGAATATGGGAATGTTTTTCTGACAGTAGCAACTGTGCAGTGTACTGGAGCTGTACACTGTTACAGATAGCTTAAAGATGGCTTTTTCTCTAAAAGTAGCATGTTGTTACAGAGTTCTTTACTCCTTTATCTCATTTGTGTAATGGTTGTGTAATCTATTTATGACATTGGAGAAAGTCTCTGAAATCTGTGTCTGAACATGAAAATAAGCCATGATGACATTTTTCCCCCTTCCTCTCTAAGTTCGTTATCTCATAACTGTAGATGAAGCTATTAGAAGAAGGGTATTTATAAATATTTGAAAAGGTGCCAAAGGCAAGTATAAAAAGACAAACTTGCATTATAGCAATGAAAGATAGGCATATTTGGTTTTAAATTATATATATAAAGTCAAAATGTGTCAAATGAACTCTGAAATAGAGTTCATTTTAAAAACATGTTTGCAACACAACCTTTACAGCATACATAAGTCATGAAAGAAAATGATTCAGTGTATTTCTGTTCTCAAACAATCATCAGTGTGAAAGAAATAGAAAAAATACATTTATGCTTTTACAGGCCAGTCTAAAATCTATGTTATCTTCATATCTGCATAAAAAAATGGTTGTGAAGAAAACTTGTAGTTGGAGAATTAAGTAATCATGTATAGAAAATGCCAGCACCAAGCTTGCCAGTACCTCACAGTGGCACTCTTCTGTGATTTCATTATGATACAGTTTTTAATTGCATTGCTATGTACTATTTTTCAGCATAACCCTCTGCTCATTCATGGTACAGAAATGATCATGCTCATAGAGTGGCTCAAGGCTGTGCAGAGAATGATGTGGCTGTCTGTGAAATTCAGCCTCTGTTGTAGCAATGGAGAGGTCTTTTTTCTCTAGAAGTGGTACTACATGAAAATGAAGTGCATAGCTCTCCAAAAGCATAGTTACTGCAGGAGAAGAAAACTAGAATAAAAATCACATAATGGGAGGTTTTCTGGAAAAAATAAACCTTTACCCTTAATTTCACACAGAATCACAGAATCACAAGGGTTGGAAGGGACCTCGGGAGATCATCTAGTCCAACCCCTCTGCTAAAGCAGCTTCCCTTAGAGCATGTTACACAGGACTTCATCCAGGCGGGCTTTGAATACCTCCAGAGAAGGAGACTCCACAACCTCCCTGGGCAGCCCGTTCCAGTGCTCCGTCACCCTCAGAGTAAAGAATATTTTCCTCATATTCAACTGAAACCTCTTATGTTTCTTATGTTTCAGTTTGTACCCATTGCCCCTTGTCCTGTTGCTGGACACCACTGAGAAGAGTCTGGTTCCGTCCTCGTGACTTCCACCCTTAAGATATTTGTATGTGTTGATGAGGTCCCCTCTCAGTCTTCTCCAGGCTGAAAAAGCCCAACTCTCTCAGCCTTTCCTCATAGGGGAGATGCTCCAATCTCCTAATCATCCTTGTTGCTCTCCTCTGGACTCTTTCTAGGAGTTCCTCATCTTTCTTGAACTGGGGAGCCCAGAGCCGGACACAGTACTCCAGGTGGGGTCTTACCAGGGCAGAGTAGAGGGGGAGGATAACCTCCCTCGACCTGCTGGCCACACTCCTCTTTAAAAGGACAGTTAACTCTCTTAGTGTTCTTCTGTGTAATTCTTCTATCGTTAGTTAATAATCATAATAGACTCTAGAGAGGTGGCATTTTCCTAGTGTTATGTAATTCCTGGAGCTTGGATAAGGAAGTCAAATGCTGCCTGAGGAACTGATTCTAGTTTTGGCTTTGTCAAAACTCCTGTGCGATTTTCGGCACGTCATTTGAACCAAAAACTCTGCAGTTACCCACTGAATATGCTACTCTTATTTTCTGGCAGACCTAAAGAAGTTGAGTACTCGTAACTGAAGTTGATTGGAGAGTACTAGTACTTAAATGTGGAAAAGTGCTGAATACTTTGGAAGACTCAGAGTTTGATGTCTTAGATTGGCACCCAACATGAGTATCTTGGTTTTGTTATAGAGAATGCAGATTATAATATTACCACTTTTATGGGAATCTTGTGAGTTCATTTTCTGTTTTTCTCACAATGTTATTAGAAATATCCAAGATAGTGTATATGTATTCAATGTGGGTTTTGTTAAATGGCCTACAGCCATGTGCTCAATAGGGAAGATAATAGCATTGAACAGTTTTCATTACTCAGTTAACCAGAAGATTTGGAAAAAAAAAAATTATTTATGATCACAGCTTTACCAAACATAGTACCCAGTAGGGCATAATGTAGTGTCCGTTTTTAAACAGGGTCAAAGTCCAGTTAAAAGTTTTGTAACATTTCAGTGACTTCCTTTGTAACTTTCAACATTATTTTGATAGGGATTTTTAATAAAACTTCCCCTTTTCTTTTTTGAAAAAGAAAAGAAAAGCAACAAATAACTGGAAAATGTTCTCAGCTTTGGTCCTTTGGATCCATAGTACTAGTCTTTACCTTCTGAACACAGTAGTGAGATAAATATTTTAGGAGGCTTTATGGGAGAATTGAGTGGGTTTCCTCGTGATGCTTGCATTCCTCCTGTGGGTTGGTGGGAAATGCTCTCTATAGGCTAGCAGCCATTGTCCTCATTTCATGTCTCTCTAGGTTTCAGGTAACTAACAGATGTTTAAGTGGCTAACTTTTAGCTGTATAGGCCCTCCTTTGCATCTTGTCCTCAGGCTTGCAGTACTAAGTGAAGAAATGTCTGAGTACTTTTAAAAGTTTAGACCTGGAGCCCTAAATCTCCCCTAATATTTGAGTTATAAAGAATGCACATTATGTGGAAGTTGGGCTGATTTTAACTGCTGAACATAAAAAATGGAAAATTTAAAAGAAGAAATTAAATAATATTCAAGAAAAGAACAGTTTTGCACAGATGCAGAAATTTTATTGTGCTATAGATATAGCAAAATCAAAAGTAAAAAAAAATGTACTTAGTTGTTTGGGTTGCCAAAACCAACCTGGACATATTACTTTGGAGACTTGCATTTGAATAGCTTAACTGGGGTTGGACTAGATAACCTGCAGAGGGCCCTTCCAACCTCAGCAGCCATTTTGTTATTCTGTGATCCTGTGAACTGGAAGCATCTGATGATATTTTCAGGTTTTAATTCAGTCCAGCATCTATCAATGTAACCAGTACACCACTGCATTTTTAAAGAAAACTAAACTACATAGATTTTTACATTTTATGACAAAAAGGTAATTACAAAATTAATTGCATCTGAAATTATTCTGCCTTATAATGAGCTTGAATTACAGGTTTAGATTAATACCAAAAGCTGCACTGAAAAACAATTGAAATTACATTCTGCATCATCAGAAGAAAATGAGACTTTTGTGTATAATATAATCATCTTTGCACCTTCAGAGAGTGATAAATTTTATGAGGATGCTGCAAAACCCATGCAAAGATATCACCCTAGGCATTGTCTAGACTAATAACAGTAACAGAAAAAGAAATTCTCAGAGAAGTTGTTATAAAGACACAGTGTGGTTTAGTGAACAATTCAAGAGTCGGTTAGATGCTATCTCAAGGGATATTAAATGCCAGGAATAAAGAAGTTTATTAGGCCAAACAGCATTTACTTTTACCTGTTGTTTTAGCACTTAAGTTAATCCTAACATCTAGATAAATCTGAGGAAACCAGTGCATGTATTAGACTCCAGTTACAGAAAAATTGAGATTATTTAATGTAATGTATTTTAAAATTAAGTGGGCTTAGTCTGTGTACCAGTGAAAAATTGGAGTGAGCCTAGGAAATAAGGAGCAAGGAGTTAAACCTACGAGGAAAGGATGTCTTTGTGCTTCAGGTCCTTCAAGTGCTTTGCATTTTGTTTAAGGTAAGTAAAGAGAATCTAACTTAGCTATTTTAGGATAGTGGTTTCCCTGTGAGTAGGGCTAAGGAATATTAATACTCATAATTCATCACAAGTCATTGTATTTCTGGTGGGAATACTGCCATGAATTTGCAAAGCAAGACACACCAAAAAAAAAGAGATAGGAATGAGCAGTAAATATGGTAGGTGGTTTATTTTGGGTATTTAAAAATTGACCTACAGCAAATATTTTTCAGTAGATTTATTGTTATTAAGGAACAGGGAGTGACTAGCGTGACAAGTAAATTTATAGATGACACTGATTTCTAAATAATAGTAAAAATGACAGATGACAGGAAATAAGCAAGATGTTATGTTCTTCTCAAAACTGCTTAGAAACAAGCACTACAATGTTCTGCTGTTGTCATTTAAATCAATGGTAGGCGTTTTTTCTGGAGTACAGTGTTTACTGCTGGGTGTGGCTTACCAGAGAAGTGTAGTCCCAGAGCTGTACAAAAAAAAGTGTAACTGTCTGGTTAAAAGATTCTAGCCTTACTAATGGTATGTCCCAGATGTCCTGATATGTAATATGGTTATAACTGAGTTCAGTATCTTTGGATTGCTTATCATAAGATTCTGTTCTAAGACTCTGCTCAGAAGATGACCGTTCTAACAGTAGGCACAAGTTTTTACTACTAAGTAGCGGCTTTGTGTAGATTTTTTTATGCTTTTCTGTGTGTCTAAAAATCTAGGTAACTAGATTAGGAGAGGTGATATTTTGACATAAGCTTGTCAACTTGGTTTTTTTGGGTTTGTGATTTTTTTGTTAGAAGTTCTTCCTGTAAGCCAGTGAGGAGTGTAAGTGTGAATGACTGATAAAAGAGGCCAGTGAAGTGGTCTGGTTTATTAGAGAGAACTGGCTCAAAGTGCCAGGGAGCCTAATATCTTCTTGGGGAGGCTGAGAAACAAAAAGAGGACAAGGAACAAGTGGGAGAAAACACTGAGTGGGAGAAAACCGCCAAGACAGGCTGCCTAGGCAGGGGTGAGAGGACACCTGGCAGGAAAAGAGATAAGGAAGTGAGTCTATAATTCCTAGAAACTGCTAAATGATTTAATTGGATAAACTCCCTTACTAGCTTTAGTACATGCAGTTAATTGCCAAGCTGCTGTTGATGATGGAACTCAACTGTCCATATTTCAAAGATACTGCTGAAAGTTTTACTTTGTATTGTAAAGATCTAACTGAAGCTAAGTACATTACATCTAATGTAGTGCCTTCTGTGTTCAAAACACTGTACAAGCATGACGATATGACTTCAACATATACTTCCATACTTAGACTAGTCTGTCATTTAAAATATTTACCATTTCCCAGAACAGCCTTACTGAGGGCTTGACTCTGGACAAAGGCTGGCCCATGTAGTCTCGAATCAGCAGCTCACTTAGGCATGACCTATCTATAAAACTATAGGGAAACCCATTGATTTCAGTGAAGTTGGCCTACGTGTAACTTGGCACAGTGTTCTAAGGTCCGTGGATTTTCAAAGGCTTATGCCATGTTAAAGTTTGAACATTAATTATTATCAGTACTGCATATTTATTGCTTGTGGACTATACTACATGCGGTTTAAAAATTAACTTTTGAGCTATAATCAAAGATGTGATAAAATAGTTGATTTTTTTTAAAAGATGTGTAATAGAATTTCCTCACTATTGCCACCTAAATGTGAAAGTCTATATTGAAATTCAGAGGGGCACTTATATACTTATTCCATTTATGAGATTTACCTCCAGGTGGCTAGCAAATAGCAAGACTGTGTAATGCAAAACATTGTTCCAGTCAACTTACACAGGTAACAGCATTAATATGACCATATTTTAATTAGCAATTACAAATATTTTGTCCGGATGCATATTTAGCTTAGGACTATGCTTTTTTTTTTTTTTCTGCAGTCAAATGATTTTGCTATCTATTTGGTAAGCAGGGTTTTTTCCTGAAAAATAATAGTAGTATTGAGATTAGTATGAAAAGTGACAGGAAAATGAAGTGGGTTTGTTTCTTGATTTATCCTGTCTTTTCCCTGTTGTTGTTACTTGCAATTTCTGCATGATTTTTGAAACACTACTATACATTTAACCCAGCAGCATATTTTTGTCATAATGTTATGACATCAATAGGCTCGATGCTTTTTTCCAGCCATTATTCTTTTGTGCAATTTAATGCTGGGGGTAAACTTAAAGAGCTTTTTCTTGGGGAAGAATTACACATGTAATTTGACCCTGGATCTAGTGAACAGTGATAACAAGTCTGTAATTTCTGATTTTCAGTGAATACAGTGATTATCAAAGTTCTTAGAGTATCTTTTTGAGTGCCATTGACTCACTGAAGAGTCAGGGAAGTTAGGACAGTCCTTTTACAACAGCTTAAGTCTCAGATATTTTTTTCTGCTTTTCAGGAAACCTATCTCTTCTGTAGCATTCAATATTAGTAATGAATCAATAGAAGTTATTCCAAGTTCAAATCCCTGCTCTCAGACTGACATAGAAGGACCTTTTTTACTTAGGAATAATGTTTTTAAGAGAGAATACACCCAAGAGAAATATTTGAAGACTGACTATGCCACTGAATTTAAAGAACAATGGCAAGGTAGAGTGTTTAATTCACTGTTTTCTAACATTTTGTGGAGTCAGCTTGTTAACTTCCATAACTTTTTGTGCATGATCTGTAGACATTGAAGGTGATCACAGCCTTTGCAACTGCAGAAGTTATAACCATTTAAGAGAGATTTATTCCCTGGAGAAGCAGGGTTTGTCTTAACAGTTCAAGATAGATGCAAGCCAAAAGAAGTTTCAGGGTGATCAAATATATGGTGGAAGGTGACAAAAAGTATTACAAGTAGATCTTATCAGGCGTTGTCCAAAATACTAATGATCCTTTGTACCCCAATAAAATTAGATCCCTGTGACATGTTCTTTTACTGTGTCAAGGAGGGAAAGAAATAAGCAGTTTCTGCTTTGTCGGTAGGATGAAGATAGTTCAAATTGGATAGTGGTCCTATGTGTTTTCTGAAATTTTATGATTAGTCGGCGCCCTACAATGAGTTCTAATCACAGAAAAAAAAAAAGTGGTGAAACTATTTGATTCAACTGTATTAAGATTTATTGTTCCAAGCTATCAGGTTTCTTTTTTCAATACCTTTTTTTTTATAGATATATATTTGTCAGTTATATTACTTTAGAAAAGGAAAGTAATGTAATCATTTACTAAGAGGTTTTTCCACAGTCACACAGAGGAGGTAGGTGGTTCTTGATACAACATTGTACAAGATAACATTTACTAGGAACATAGTATCAACAATGCAAGTACATTACAGTTAATAATTGAAAGACAGTAATCTTAATTCATCTGATTAAGTAATTACATGAGGCTTTTTTCAAAGTTAGGTGGCACATGGCAGAAGGTTTCAATAATTAATAAAGCTCTCCATATTGTGTGCTTACAAAGAGAATAAAAATAATTCAGATTCTTTCGCATGTCTTAGCTATTACTTTCTTAGGAACAATCAAGAGAGCTAAACTTCAATGGACAGGAGTCTCTGAAAGAAAAAAAAATACAAATTTCATAAAACATTTTATATTTTTTGAAGTTACAGATTATTATTGTGTTTAAACAAACATAGATAGGCCAGCTAAAAACACTGGAATTATTTTTTTTAATGAGAGAACATTAAATTATTCACCACTCTGGTGACTGGCTTATTGTATTAGCAGATCAATAATTATATTTCGATGTAACCGATGTGTTACTGCCAACCCTTTTTCTAACTGTCTATTTGCATTAAAGAAGGAAATGTTAGCAAAACAAGTCTGTTGACTTTTGAGGGAAGTATTAATTCTAACATTTTTAAAAGCTGACATTCTGAAAGATTTGCAAGCTATTTTGTGTCATTGAGAACCTGCTGATTAATGCCAGCTAGTCTGCTAACAGCACAAAACTGACTGTGTTTCACTAAAGGCATGAAGATACATAGAGTGCAAAAACATGGAAATTTACTAATAGATAAAAATTGTTAGAAGTGGAATATTATGGGTAATATGACATAATTATCTAACCTGTATTGAAAAAAAATATGAAAGAATAGGATTTGAAATGATAATTTAAAATCTGTATTCCCAATAGAGGAAGATTATATTTGAATTCTAAATAGCTTGATTTACTACTGCAGGAGTTTTTTTCTACCAGCTTGTGCATATTAAAATGTTTCATGGTTATTTCCGTTAATGTAACCCTGTTCTTCCTTTCAGAGAACAAAATCAATTTCTTCAGTCATTTAACTTTTTAAAGATGTAATATAAGAAATAATGCATATAATACTTACTAAGAGGTGGAGCATTTAAAGGTTCTTGCTTACAGCAATTAAGTTTCCAATAAGGTTGTGAAGTTTAGTGTGATAGGTTGTGCACACATTTAAAATGTAGCTAGTAAATTATTACTGGACTATAGCAGTGGAAAATAGTAAGAGAGTCAAAACCTGTGAAATAGGAAGCACATGGAGTGGGAAAGCTAAAAACTTAATTTGATTCAGTCAGTAGCTACAAAGTTCTAATCTTCTTCCCAGTTACATTTGATTTATATTAATTAAAAACAAGTTTTCAATATTTAGCATGCTGTTTAGCATGCCTTTCTGTTTTGCATAGGCTGTCTGTTATGAGAAAAAGGTCACAGTGGAATGACAACTGTGTTTGTACCATTAAGCTGAAGAGCACTGGCACATGATGGCACTGGCAGTAAAACCCGCGTTCAAACATGAACTGAATATTTGATCCCTGATTGATAAAGTACTTGAGCTCATGCTTAAGCCTGTTAAAGTTATTTTCCAAAGTGCTTTCATGGTCAGAAATTACTAAATCAGAGAAAGTGATGATACTCAATTCAAGTTACAATTCTGAAAAATTAGCATATTAAAAAATGTGGAACTGCACTTCCTAAAATCACAAAGTGGCAACTCTGTTCAGTTTTGTACAGATTTCGAACACTGGCATTTGTGAATTTCAAACTCCACCTATTGCTCCAATTATAAAATTATGTATTAGGAAAGCAGTTAGGTATATGATTGCTTGTGTTCCGCTTCAGGAGGGCACTTCAATAAATGCATAAGTGCACTCTTCTGTAAGCATGCTTTCCTGAGGTGGGGAGTAAGTAGTTAAAATGTGTTAAAATTAACAAAGAAATTCACTAATTAAAATATGTGTATCACAGTAGAATAATGAAATTAATTGCAAACCCCCTCCCTTTTCATACATATTAAGTACTAAAGCCATTATAATAAAAAGATACAATACAAATGAATATAATAAAAAAAATAAAAGCTATAGCAACATTGGGATAATAAATGCAAAACAGGGTGAAGTTGTGCCTTATTTGACCTGATTTAGGTTTAGGATATTAGGAGTTATTCTGCTTTCTTTGAAGTAACAAAAATTAAATGAGATATTATTTGAGGACAGCATGATCAAATTTATGTCATTGAAGCAGTTTGTATTTTCTCATTGATTTTAGCACCTAATTTTGCAACCACTATTTGCCTGAATATTGAGGTGCTTGCTACTTAGTTTTTCTGGTTGTCTGAAGAAAAGGAAGAATAAATCAGTGGTTTTGAAAATTGCATCAGAAAGCATGTCGATTTTTTAATTGGAGGTACTTTAAGCTTTATAGGCTACTAGAAGCCTTAGTAACCTCTCCTGACTTGTTCATCTCATTAAACAGGGACACTTCATAATGAGGCATTTATTTTTTAATTGACAGATTTCTGTAAGGGGATCTGTTTGTGTTAGCAGTGTAAAAACAGTTTGGGTGGAACATAATCCGTGTCTATTATTTTCCAGCCACTAGGAAGGAAAGGAGGGTTATTTCAGATAGGGAGTAATCCAGAGAGTGAGAGGGAGATGTGGGAATGAGGAGGCTTCCATGTTGGTAAAAAACAAGGAAGAAGAACAAAAAACTCCCTTTTCCCTTCTATATGTAATATATATATTTAATATATGTGTGTGTATTATGTTACAAATACAAAGGATTGCATCAAATAGAGTTGTGATTACTGCATCAGTTCTGTCTCAAGGGGAGTAGTAGTCTAAATTCAAAAGCAATTAAGGCCCGTAATGTCATCTTTCTTGAAATGGTAATAATTTGTAACCTATATTTTTTGTCTGCTTGTTTTGTAAGTAAATTTTTTGTTGGTTCGGAATTAGAGAATCTATTTATGTTTAGGTGTATATGGAGAGACTGCCTCATTTCTACATTAAAAATTGCACTGAGCTAAGATTCTCAGCCAAATCTACCTCAGAAGTTCCATTACTGTACATTACAATGCAAACAAAGAAATGAAAAGAAAGTACATTTTCTTTTTAACAGGTGTTATATAAGACAAAAGAAAAAGAAAAAGAAAACCAAAGCTTATCACACAAAGCATTGGAATTCTAGACTTTGTTGCATTTCAATCTTAAAATCCCTAAAATGTTTAAAGTAAAATGTAGTTATTATTTTGCTGACATTTCTGGCATTTCAACAGTTGCTCAACAATTCAGTTTATTTTGATAATTCTTATTATGTTTATATTGTTTGTTAATGTATTTTTTCTCATTTTTCTTCAGATTTATGTATGGAAGAGGAACTTGTTTTTATTGATAATCTTGAAAAATTTCGTAAAAATCTGCCTACTTCATCTGTACTTCTGAGCAGACTACATTTTTTTTTAGTGAAAGATCCCCTTTTAGATTCTGAAGGACAGAATTTAACAGAAGAGAACATTTTCAGGTATCTACAAATTGTTGTATAATATTAAACATAATGTGTAACACCATTAACATTTTAACATCTTCTGTTGTATGTTAACTTTTTAGCTAATTTATATTTGCAACAGGTAAAGACTTCAGCTTTTCTTCTTATGAAAAAGATGAGTAAGGTGGAATTTATATGCATTATTTAAGAAAGCTGGATAAATGAAATTATGTGATTTTTATATTCTGTAAGTGTGAAATGTGCTCAGGATTTTAGATCTGGAATACTGAAAAAATGTCCATCCTTAAGGGACCTGGTCCTCCCTCAGACCAACAGATTCCATATCAGTAAAATGCCACTAAATTTAGCTGGGCCAGGATTTTACACATACTTCCATGTTCCGTCTTTCTCTCCTCTCAGTCATCCTGTCAGTAAATCCATGCTCTTACCCTGCTGAACTGTATTTCTTCAAGTTCAAATATTAATTATTCTTATGTTTTTGCTGACTTTTATATTGCTCAGTTGATTGAATGTAATTGAGTGATGTCTTATGTCAGGAATTTGAACAAGCTGGTATGTTAAACCAGGTATAAGTTGTATTCAGAATGTGCCAAGTATTTTGTAAATATATTCATCTGTATACATACATTCATGTATTATCAATGACCTGGACGAGGGTATTAAGTGTGCCCTCAGTAAATTTGCAGACGACACCAAACTGGGTGGTAGTGTTGATCTGCTCAAGGGGAGGAGGGCTCTGCAGAGGGACCTGGACAGGCTGGATCGATGGGCTGAGGCCAACTGTATGAGGTTCAACAAGGCCAAGTGCTGGGTCCTGCACTTGGGTCACAACAACCCCATGCAGCGCTACAGGCTTGGGGAAGAGTGGCTGGAAAGCTGCCTGGAGGAAAAAGACCTGGGGGTGCTGGTTGACAGCCGGCTGAATATGAGCCAGCAGGGTGCCCAGGTGGCCAAGAAGGCCAATGGCATCCTGGCTTGTATCAGGAATGGTGTGGCCAACAGGAGTAGGGAAGTGATCATACCCCTGTACTCGGTGCTGGTGAGGCCACACCTTAAATCCTGTGTTCAGTTTTGGGCCCCTCACTACAGGAAAGATGTTGCGTTGCTGGAGCATGTCCAGAGGAGAGCCACAAAGCTGGTGAGGGGTCTGGAGCCCAAGGCTGATGAGGAGCGGCTGAGGGAACTGGGGTTGTTTAGCCTGGAGAATAGGAGGCTGAGGGGAGACCTGATCGCCCTCTACAACTGCCTGAAAGGAGGCTGTAGCGAGGTGGGGGTCGGCCTCTTCTCCCTGGTAGCTGGTGATAGGTCGAGGGGGAATGGTTTGAAGTTGCACCAGGGCAGGTTTAGGTTAGATATTAGGACAAATTTCTTCACAGAAAGGGTTGTCAGGCTCTGGAATGGGCTGCGCAAGGAGGTGGTCGAGTCCCCATCTCTGGAGGTATTTAAAAGAAGGATAGATGAGGTGCTTAGGGACATGGTTTAGTGGTGGAATGGCAGTGTTAGGTTAAAGGTTGGACTTGATGATCTTAAAGGTCTTTTCCAACCAAAGCTATTCTATGATTCATGAAGTCTGGCTAAATTTTGCACTGGTTTGCTCCATGTCTGGATGACTTGTATAGCTTCCTTTGCACTTCATAGGGTTGCATGATTCACAAGCAAAGCAAAGCAGACTTTGACTGATTTAACTCTACCTGTGTAGTAAGTAGAGTTGTTTGCCTGGTTTTTTAAACACAAGCCCTGATCTCACAGTGAATCTTGAACATAAGACTATGTGCATATCTGAGTACTGTAAATATCCAGTGAAGAGAACATGACCAAATTCTGCAATGACTTTCCGAAATACCAGTCACAGGAGAAAAAAGTGCTAGTGGGAACCTTTACAGAAATAGCTCTGACCTGTCGGTCCACAGTTTACTAGCAATGCCATCCACCTTCTCAAGGTGGGAGTTCATACCTCCTAGGGGAGCACATAGGGAGATGCATTTAGACAAGGAGATACAATTAGACCGACTTCTACTTCATATAAAATCCAGTGAGTATCCCAAGGCTAGGCATGGAACTCTTCAGTCTAAAGTATTCCTCCAGGAAAATAGCAGTGTCAGGGACCAATGAGGGAACTATCCCCCTAAAAAGTCATTATAGATTTAGTGCCTATAATGGCCACAAGAGGCAAGCCTGATGAGAGGTTTTCTTTCCACTTGAAAAATCTTCATCCCTGTTCTGCTGGTATCCTTGCTTTACAAGGCAAGTAGTAGCCTCACTTCTCAGTTTTAGTTCTTGGCATTTTAAAAGTTTGTCAGTTAAACCAGGGAACATACTTTTAGTTTTCATTTTAATTAATAGTGAGCACACTCTACCTTCTTTGGTGTTGAATGATTCCTGAAAATAGAAAAGAAAGGTGTCAAAAGATAAATAGTGTCAATGTTACAGATTACAGAAATTTTGTATATAGAAGAAAAACTTCACATTAGAAGAAAATTAGGTCTGCAGCTTTTGTAGAAAGCATTTTTACATGACAGGGCTTACGTGTTAAGATGATGAACAGTTTTAATGTGGGTTTTTTTTCTGTAACTTTTCTAAGGCAGGTCCCAATATTAAGTGGTTCTACTTTGCATATAATGTAATATTTCCTGAAAAATAATTTCAGTTTATTATACAGATTGCTACAGCATCCCTTGGAATTGATTTCTTAGAAAAGCATGGATTTAGAAAAAAAAAAACTTTTGCCACATACATAGCTATCAAAGCTACTGCTAAGACTTGCAGTCTTAGATATGAAGTAATATGAAGAAGTAATTTGCTTTATTTTATGATCTTTTAAAGGGAATGTTTGACTTTCGAAAATGAAATGGAGATGCAAGAGAGTAAAATAGAATTGCAGGGGATTAAAGAGAACTTCTGTACCATATCTGTAAAAGATGAAGAGGTATTATTATGTTGTTTCCTACTAATTATTATATTAGTGATTGCTTTATGTTATGCATAAGTGTTCATCTGCAAGTCATTTTACTGAATTCTTTTCATACTTGCCAAATATTTGTAGCCTTCATATTTCCGAGATTAGAAAACACTGGTATTATTTGTGGTTTTTTAATTCTTGGATGCTGTTGTTGGGAATCTCCACTCTGGTTAGCTGTTTCTCCTGGGACCTGATGTGTTGGCAGTTTTATGTAGGTACTGTTACAGTAAGAATAAAAATGAGCCAGAACAGGAAGCCATGACATGTGCGTGGGAAAGGGAAGGTTCCAAGGCATGTTCTGGGATTTGGGGAGACAGCTTGGCTTCTTTTTTTTAAAGAAGTCAAATCTATTTTTTGATCCAATTTTCAAAATTATAGAAAAAAACTTTCAATTAAATAAATGAGGATTCTATTTGATTAGGAACTGCGAGTTTTAAGATCTACTCTATACTCCACTGACTCAATTAGAAATACTCTATTTTTTTTCTCTGTAATGAGCAAAGCTTTGTGTATGCTCTGTAAATGTCATCTGACTTCTTTCTTAAAAGCTCTTAGATTGGTTTAGAATAAAGCTATTTCAAGATTTTGAAAAAGCTTAGACTGTACAGTAACATCAAAGGAAATTTACCTACCATTCTTAGCATTTGTGATTAATACTTTTCAGTACTTCATGTTGCCTGCTGAGTTAGAATTCTGCAAACCCAGCAATAGCAGACCAGATTCTGTTAAGATTCCATCATACTTAGAACTGAGGGAGTTGTTAAGTTTAGCTCCAGAAACTATGGCTGATGAGGACATGTGCAAAGAGGTGATAAAAGAAGGTGAGGATTCATTTTCTTAAATGCTTGACCTGATTATCCTTTCATTTGCACATATTTAATACAATCTATCTCTTTTATATTCAGTTCGCTCATTAATTACATCACAGCCTATAAAATGACAATTTCTTTGTATGAGACTACAAATGTGCTATACCCAGATTTCTGAGTATTAGAAATGTCTCATCAAGTAGCCGAGGGGAAGTGAGCTATTTACCATTTGGTTCAATCCATCGTAGTGTTGTAATCTTGGAAGCAAATGTAATGTGAGCCATGATTCATGATATCCAGTTTACCCTAAATATAATAATTCAGTGTTATGTTTCCTTATCTGTAATTAAATTTACTTTCAGAGACATCCTTCAGAGGATTATATGTAGTACAGTCATACCATAAAAATTGCTTGTATTATATTGTAATTGCAAACACGAAAGCAGATTTCTGATGAAAAAAAGGGTTAAATATTTCCATATATAACAGCAATATTCTAATTTTCTTCAAAGGAATTTAAGAAAAGTTACTTAAAGCTTTTATACTACAGATAAGTACAACTTTAATTACAGTTATTGACTATTGGATTGATATCTATGACAGTATTTTGCGTAGTTAAAAGGAAAAGACAGTGCCTGAGATTTTTAAATTTTGATTAAAAAAAGCACTTTGCATTGGTTTTGGCAAACAAGTGAGGAAAACCAAACCTTTGGTGGACAGGTAGCAGCTCAAAGAAGCAAGATCCATCCTTCTGAATGTGGTGGGTATGTGCTAAATTCTGCTTCTGATAGGCAACAGTCTGGAGTAATCCAGTATCTTATTGAAGATAGGAACAAAACTCTTAAAAGTTTACATTTGACGAAGGCAGTTTCATGTGCATTCCTCTGATGCATTTAGTACATCACAATCTACATGCCACGTTCCAAGCTGAATGACCCAACCTCCACTGCAGAGGTTTGAGGATTTTGTACACAGGTGTCAGTGTATTACTCTGTTTAGTTCTGGTTTAGTCCTTTTTAGTAGCAAGAGAATCTACATACACGAACTCCTGGTAAACTACATTTATGCTACCTACTTGCTCCAGAAACCACATCACTGTAGTCATAAGAACTTTAAATAGTTCAGATAGTGACTGTACAATATTGTATTTCTTTTCTGGCACCTTTAAGGGATGAGACTGAGTACTGCTCTGAGCAGCTATGGCTTTTGAGGTTACTAAGCATAACTGTAATTTTTCATAATATGGAGATTCAATAAAAAGATGAAAGGAAAAAATTTCCTCTGATAGGAAAAAGGAATACATGGTTCATTTATGGCACCTTTTAAAATCTGTTTTTTCAGATCTCAAAGCAGAAATTACATACAAAGTAGAAATTTCCAGGTACTGTCCTATATCACAAGAGGTTTGCTCCACTAATAGCAGAAGTATGGAATTCTGTGAGTCAGGTAGGAAGATCTACATAAATCAAGGGGTGATATTTAAAATAAATTCTTCAAATGATTGTCCCCATATTCTGTTCTTGGGAGTAGTTGCACCATATAGATATAAGAGAAGAACATTTACATTGTGTAATCTACTGGTTTTTACCTGCACCATAAGCAGGTAGAAGTGCCATACTCCTTTCAAAAGTTTTAGAAGCTAAACACAACCAACTTTACAGTTCCTTCATGTTGCTTTTGGCTGCAAGTGGTGTCTATATCTTTTGCACTTGATTAGCTTTTTAGATTTTTTTATCTAGCAACTTATCTACCCAGAAAGGGCAGAGGAAAGTTAAGGCAGGTTGATTAAAATTGTGGACTCAAAGAGCACAGTTTAAGGTTTGTTGAAGTCTTACATAAATGCTTTCAAAAGAGGGTGATGGAGGACAACCCAAGGAGAAGTACTGATTTTATAACTTCCAGAGGTTCAAAACTCCTGTGCAGACATTTTGGTTTGCAAACAGTGCAGTAATGCTGTGTGATTGAGAAATTAAGTCATGTAGTCACCAGAGCTGTTTTCCATGGAAATAAACTGAAAGTGTGTTGCATTGAAAGTGTGTGGAAAGTGAAAGTGTGTGCTAGTGTGTGCATTGAATCCTGGCTTATTCTACAGTGGCATCAGGAAACCCTTTATGCGTACCCACCTTTAATTAATTAATAGCTTGAAAACTCAGTCAGACATGCTGGTTACAACACATATCAATGCCAGACAGGTTTGGTGTCTGACTATTCAGACTGACTATCCAACCTCAGTTGGATTTCTTCAGGTTCCTTGTGTAATCTCTCAAAATAATGGATATTCTTGCCAGCCCTACTGTTGTCACTGCTTAATGTTGGCTGGCTAAGAGAGGCGGAAAAATGGCTGTGCTGGTGACATTTTTCACCTTCAATTTGACACAGGAAAGCCTGCACAAAGAGTGACATTTACAAATGGGCAGAGTGGCAATACTTGAATAAACATTTACCTCTCATCCTAATGTATATCTTGGAAAAAAGTCTATCCATTATTGCATTGGCCAGTAGAAGTATTACCCTCTAGTGCATGTTCACTTGGTTGTTTTCCATCCAGCAGTTACTACAATCCTTGAGAAATTTTGAGTTTTCTCCAGACCAAGACCCCTCTTCTTGTCTTCATTTTAATATGATTTAAACTGGTCTGGTGGTTGTCCTCTTCAGGCTATTAGCATCACACTCCTGGTACTGTATTGGAATGGGCTTTTGGTGGGAGCAATCATATCAGCTCAAAGTGTCTGATATAAAAGCTCAAGGCAAAACCACTATGTATTTTCCCACCAAGACAAAGTTAAACTTAGTTTCCATCTGGAGATTATTGCCTAGCATGGTTAACTGTGATCTGAATCTAGTGAGCTATCGGACTGCTCTTTACCTCTCAAGCTTATAATAAGCAGGAAGAGCTTAAGTGCAGTAGATCTGAGCGGTTTGGGACCCTCCTCCTGTATGGAGCAACAAAAAGTTGACTATGATCTTATCTAGGATATTGTCCATTCTTCTAGTGTAGATAAGTAGTCAAACCATCTTGAATTGTTTTTAAAAGAAAGTGATGGCATTAGTCTTTATTGCCAGTTTTCCGACTTAGCTCTGCCATTGAATCAGGCAAGATTCAATCATCGGGACACGGTCTTTTTTTTTTTAGGATATACTCAGATCTGTAGGATAGAGGCCTGCAAACCTGTACATGCATTGCTAAGACACTGTTTGATAATGGAAGTTACTGTACTGCGTGTCAAATTTCATCAGAGATATGCTACAGTCTTCTCCTTCTAATTAATTTTGCTGTTTATGAGTTACAGAAGTGAAATATGTTTGCTTGAACTCAGAGAAGAAACAGTCATAGAATAGCATTTTCTGTAAACATTTCATTGTTGGCCTTCCTCTTCTGCTAGCTATGGGGATTGTTTACTGTTAAAAGCGTTGAGGGACAAGAGATTTCACTCAGACTTTAATGCTCTGAGAAGGGGAATGGCACCCTGAGTGTAGGCAGAGTTTAACTAATGTAGCTGGTCAAAACGTTCCAATCTCAAAGGCAAAAATAACTAGACAAGAATGAGTATGAACAGTATTGCTCACAGAGAAATAGTTGTTCTTCTTAGATATATCGGGAATTTTTGCTGTCCTGAGATCAGCTCCTGGCCTGTTCAAAGAAAGGTGCTAAATTTGTTTCTTACCACAAAAAAATAGTTCGTGAGCTGAAGTTTGTAGCAGAAGTTCACTGAGCTTTTTTTGCCCTAAGTAAATGGGCAATAAGTTATACTGATTGGAAGTCTGTTTCTTTCTTTTGTAACCACTTCTATTTCTTACTTCCCCCCTCCCCTCCCCAATGTGTACTGTACATTCTCTGGCTTTCTAACACTGTCCTTTACCCTTCCTGCCATACAATCTGCTTGTTAGGTAGGATGAGGAGCAGCTGTAAGCAGCTGGGCAGGGGGCTGATTCATAGCCTGCTGTGTGCCAGTTGGGCAAACAATGTGTGTATGGTGATTGCAGCTGCTTACTGCCTGTTGGAATGAATAGGGAATTTGTTACAAGTGTTTTTCCTTACGGAGGCGCTTATTTACTTACAATTTTTCTGGCTGTTAGGTTTCACAGAGCATGGAGGAACTGTGGGTTTTATGACCTCTACTTTCTGGTCAAACTTAACAAGAAATATTATAAGAGTGACAGAGAGATGAATACCAGGGCAATTGTGTAAACCACCAATTATTATGGAATGATACCAAAATCATGAAGTTGCAATTCCTTATTAGGTTTGAATAAAAAGCAATAATCCATTAAAATGTCTGCATTTTATATGGTTGGCAAAAAAAAAATATGTGAAAAGTGACTTGTAGGGACTTTTAGCATGCCAGGTTTGTTTGTATACTGCTCTAAAAAACCTGATGTAATTCATTTCAGTGATCCCCCCCAGAAATTACAGTGAGTAATATTTCTGCTTGAAGGAGTAATTTTGTCTTTAAAATCCTGTCTGTTTCTGAAATTCCTGAGTCCATTCATCTGAATGGTACAGCCACCACAATATTATCTGAAGTCTCTCTCCCATCTAATTCACTTAAGTGGGAACTATCTAAGAAGGCCAACAGAGATGAACACTTAATATCAAAACCTCGGCCATAGTACCTGGTGATTTAACCATAAAAATCATCTTACATAGGAAGAGCATGTAGCAAGAACTACATTACAGAATGAGTAAAGGAATGTGATCTACACATTATTATCCCCAAACTGTCTGGAAATGAAATGTGAAGTATTTGAGTTTTATTGCTTAAATCATGAATTGCCCCATGAAAATATTTTGTATTTTAATCCAAAACTGTACTAGTATAAAATTGATAAGTATGTCTGTTTCATTCACAAGTAGCTTTGTGATTTAGATTTTTTTATTTTTGTTTTGGGTGGGGCTTTATGCAATTTCTAGCTAAATATGTTCCATATCTGAAAGATGAAATGGAAGTACCTTTAACTCCTCCATGCAGACAACAAAGATCATGGGTTAATTTTCTGGGCACAGGACTTCAAGAAGAACCTATTCCTCTTTCTGGTAACAGGTAATGAAAATTCTGTAGTGATAAAGGCTGTAATAAATCCTCTAAATCATAAATCCTCAAAATTAGTGCAAAAATAACTTTAGT
This sequence comes from Nycticorax nycticorax, assembly GCA_023375905.1. NCBI lineage: Eukaryota > Metazoa > Chordata > Aves > Pelecaniformes > Ardeidae > Nycticorax > Nycticorax nycticorax. The sequence continues at coordinate 1,094,441 of JAKFQP010000112.1, forward strand.
CTATTTGTGAATTGGTAGTTATGTTCTTTGAGACAGCTGCATATATTTTGTGTTTTGTATGAAAGAGTGAATGGAGTGCATGATCCATATCTGTGGCTTCTCAGGGGAGCTTGAAAAAGGAAATGACAGTCACTGCTGTAGACCTCTTTCTTGTGGGGGACTTAATAGCCTGAAAATCCAATCTCCTTTTTGGAGTAGGCAACAGTAAATAATTATGTATATGTCAAGTATGCATACATGTATATGCATATATTTATACAAAAACCACATATGTGGAGCAAATGTCACTTACAAAATCTGCAGAAGAGATACAGGAAGAAGGTATCATCTGTATTCTGGGAATATCCCCCAACAATGAAATTTAAGCCTTTTCATGCTGACATAGGATCAGGATTGCTTCACCCTTCCATTCTCATTTTGTTTGCAAGACTAGCATTTTTTGCCTTGCTGTCTTTCTTGCATATGCACAAAGAATTTAAATATCCTTTTTGGGAGAGAACCACAGTCCAAATAGAATTTTCATTCAGTGTTTCTTTACTTCGTGAACCAGCTTTGATGGCTCTTATCACTCCTTCCTGTTCACTGTGGTTTTGCATGAAGCGACCCTCTGTATGGACAAGAAAAATTTTAATGAATGAGTGAATGAAGGAATGAACTGAAAATTTAGAGAAAGTAGAACTTCTAAAGGTAGTTTTGAATAAATCAAAATTCAACAGATAATGCTGTTAAACTTCACACCTCCAAGTCATGTTTTATGTTCTTCTCAGTATTTTAATTACAGAGCCCTCTAGGGAATACTTAGAATGTTTGGTATGGCAATCAGAGAAGTATCGGGATAATATGAAATCTCTTTTGCTTGTCGGTAAGGATTTCTAACTGATGATTGATTTCTAACTCGTGTTTAAGAGTTCCATGTGCATGGAGAAAATATAGCAAAAAAGATAGTGTTATATTACAGACCACATCTTTTGAGCCATTGAAGTTTATCCAACTAATGTAATCTTCTGAAGTTTGGATTATCTGATCTTTTAGTACATATAAGAAGTTACAATACAGCAACATAGCAGTTGGTATGTCATATATACTTCTGTGGAGGTAATTTGAATGAAGTGAGAGTTTTATTTCATTATGAAATGTCCAGCTTACTACTACTAATTCTATTCAGTAACAGTGGTAATTTAAATTCAGTATTCTGTTGAACTCTTGTCTATGTGCTATTTTTCCTTAAATAATGTTTCAAAATATGTATCAATCAATAGAAAAGTACTATTAATGGAGAATAATAACTTGACAAGAGCGGAGTTCATGATAGGAAGCAAAATATACAAAAGCAAAATAAGCTGCATGTTATTTCTGATAGTACCAGCATACTCGTTACCAGTGCTCTTTCATTTCATCTTGTTTGCCTTCATTTTACAAGTCTTGGGATTAAGTTATGTATATTGACTTGTGATGTTGTCCAATTCATTTGTACATTCATTTATAGTTGAAAATAATGTATGGTAGCCTCATTACTATTTAGGTTCTTTTTCTTTTTTCAGTTAGGGGTTATGTTAAGTCTTTGTAAACCTAACTAAACCCACAGATGATGAACAAGATAATTTGTAACTTTAGTAATGCAGCTACATATTATTAGATCTGAAAAAAATTAAGCACACACACACCCTTTACGTATACACTCAGTAAGTAAAAAGCACACTTGCTCTGATAACACTTAACTGCTTTGCTCTTAAGTCTATTAATGGACACTGAGTTACAAACAGAAGTGTAAAGTATGGATATGTGTAGTAGGTCATCAGTACTCAGGAGCTTTCATTTCCAAAATTACATTGTTTTCATGGGTCTAGATTATTAATATGGTATTTTGATTTCTGCTTTTTGTAGAGCATCAGACTGTTAAACTTGTAAATCAGCGTCATTCGCTTACAGAACTGAAGGAATTGCTACCAGTTGAGGTCGAAGTACCAATGCTTAGCTCACTGGAGGAGGGCTGGTGGCTTCATTTGGGTTTAAATTCAGTCTCCACAGAAACATTGGAAAAATTAAATATGGATGCCAGTAATGCAAACAGTTTGCTTCCTACAGAAGTAGAAACATTCACACAATTTACATCACATCAGTTAGAAAGTAAGTATTGTCTTTTTAAAAAAAAAAAAAAATAATAAAGAGGCAAAGATAGGTACTTTAACAGAGAATCTCATGGTGACAGTTACATACCTCCAAGAAGGAAGGCAATGGAAGATTTCTTATGCTCAAGAACAAAATGTTTTGTAGCACTAAGTAGCAACGCTGCTACAGTTAAGGTAACTTTCACAAACTTAGAACAAATTGTTGGAACCAAAGTGTTTAACTACACAAAGTTATCTTTTCTATCAATGTGCAGATGAAAAGTAGCCTCCACCAGCCATATTATTTTTTAAAATAGTTTCATACAGGAGAATTTCTTAAAAAATAGTAATTTTGCACTGGAATATTTTAACAAGGCAGATATTCATATAGTCCTATCTGCAGAAGGTCAGTGGGGAGAGTAGGTTAAAGTGAAATTGTTTATTTTCTGATGCTCTTCAGAGGGGGTTTTATGCTGGCTGTGGTTCAAATGTGAACCACTCATAAACTTCAGAATTTCTGATGGACCATTATGCATACTTATAATCAAACTTTAACAGAAAATGCAAAAAGTTCTTTAGATTTTATTATATAATTATGGCCTGACTGCAAGGCACCAGTTGTGGTTGTAGAAGTCCAAGGATTGACAGTTACATGCTACATTGTGAAACAAATAGGCAGAGCTCATGAAAGAACATTTCCACTTAACTGCTTTTTAAATATCACAAAGTGTTTAGCTACTGCGTTTAACATGGTTGTGCAGCAGCAATGCAAAAAACTGCAGGTCTAGTGAAGCACATCTTTAGAGGGAGCTAATTGCATGCTTACTTCTTTTTTTCTCCTCTAAAAAAAAAATTGGTTCATCTTTTAATCTTTCTTCCTATTGAAATGTGTTGAATACCACTTCCTAGAAATCTTAACACCAGTAAGCACCATGCAGATGGTGAAAACTTCCCCAAACAGTAGCATGGCCTTCTGTTTGTCAACATTGCACATTTTTACTTAGGACCAATCAGTACTAATTTTCTAAAAGTGGATTCTAATGACCCAGGAAGACCAAAAGAAGAAATTTTAAAATGCTTTGTCTATAATAATCCAAAATAGTTAACTCCAACCAGGAGGAAGAAATAAAAAATCTACATTACAACGGAGAAATTAAATTTTATTTTTTAGGATCGCTTGAAGAGAAGAATTCCATGACAAACCAGGAGCTGCTTTCTGCTGAAAGACATCGATCAGACAAAGTAATTAACTATAACATGTCACCGCAGACTCAGTTTGCCCTGAATATGAGTGCTGCATCATCTGCCGAAATTCACAGTAAAAAGACATCTGTGGAAGAGCTTACTGGAGGAAGCATAAAAAAGAATAAAGTAGAAAGGGCAATTTATTTATTAGATCAAGACAACAAAACCCCCAAATCATCTGAATCAGTCAGCTGTAAAGATGTGTCTTCTAAGCAAGACAACTCATCCAGTAGTGAAAAGCCTGAATCATCTGCACTTGCTACAAAATGGGATGATGATTCTGATCTGAGCAACTTCATCATGCTGCGATCTAAACATACACTCACCCAAAGAGAAGAAAAAAATTATGTAGGTAGTCCTGCAAAAGGTATGTGAAACAGTTTATTCTGCCATTTTTCCAGGTTTAATTCTGCTCTTTTATACCAATTACAATTGGTGATAGATCATGCTAGTAGATTTGTGGGGAAAAAAATCCTTTGAAGTCAATGGTAACATTTTTATGATCTTTAATGTAGCTGAATTTTTCAACCTTTTGTTTTTTCCTTTAGATATCGTAGGGGATTTTGTTTGGTTGGTTTGGTTGGGGTGAGGTGCTTTGGTTTTGGGTTTGGGGATTTTTGGTGGTGGAAGCGGTTTTTAATAAAATAAATATATGAGTTCCTATTCTGACAACATATCTCTAAATAGTACTTACCCCAGAAGATCTCTTCTGTCCATATGTTGTGAATCAGATCTCCTGTCCTCTTCAGAGAAATAATAGTTATTGATTGTAGTTATCTAATTAATTATAGTTATCAAACAGTAATTATCAATACTCTTATTTTTGTAAAACCAGCATAGCCTAGGCAATGAACAAGACTTAAAGTTCTTCACTGGAAAGAATCATTCAAGCCAGTTACCTTGGTGCAAACCCCACCAAACAATGAGGCAGAACAGGTATTAGGGAGAATAGAAGGTTGTTGGTAGCCCTGTTCTTGTTGACAACAACTTTTACTGAAGAATCTTAATCTATGCATTGAGCATTGCAGAAATGCAAAATAGTAGACAGGAAAAAGTAGTAGAAGAAAGTCCTTATTTGTTTTAAAAAAGAAATATCAGGAGACACTGACTTATTTCCAGACTCACTTTTCAGGATAAAGTTGTATTAAAAAAATATTTTTCATTTTTTGGACTTGAATGGCAGAATTTTGACAATAGCTTTTATCTGTGTTTCAATTATACGTCCCAGCATTTAAAAAAAAAAAAAAACAATTAAAATTGCTACATAAAAACTTTCAGCAATGATTCCTATAGAACAGAACTGGAATATGTATTTAATTGCAAGCTTATGTAATCTTGTGGAGGAAATTATTTTTTGGTAAAATTAATCTGTTACTGACACTAGTAGACATGCATAAAACACTTCCATGGCTTCAGAAAGCATCAATCCCAATTTTAAAAGTAGGAGATCAAGGTACCTGAACTGAAGTTTTATGCTACCATCTAGTGAAGTCTGACTAGAACTGCATCTCCTAATGAAATCCAAATGTATTGAAAGACAAGCCATGTTACGCTTATGAATAGGCTTGTGGAGGTTTAAGTTAAATGCAGTTTAGAATATGTTTACAGGTAGACCCCAGTGTTGCAGATGAGTTATGTCTGATATATAGAGAACCCATTAAAATGTATAGGTCTTGCCATGTTGATGTAAAGATGATGTAAATTATTTTATTAAGGGTCATTCTAAATTTCACTGAAAACAAGGAATGCAAGCATTGTTTGTAGGGCTCTTTCTCTGTTGTGTTTGTTGTTTGGCTTACTTTTAAAAGAGATCATTGTGTATAACATTTAGTTCAGAAAATATATAGAAGGGAAGTAGTAGAAACAGTTAATTGATCCAATTTTGAACCCTGTATAGCTTTTCAAAATCAGGAATATTTTTTAAAATTAATTACCAGAAAAAAAGTATTTTTTTCTTTTCTTTTGTGTCTGTATGAGCAGGTTTCTTTTCTAAGGAAACTGACATTCTTAACTAGAAAAAATCAGCAATATTTAGCAGACACCTATTCAGCCATAACCCCTCTCAGAAATAAAGAGGTAGAGCTGCCAAAGGAAGCTTTGTGGGCAGAAGCTGTAGCTCATGCATCAGTATTTATAAGGAAGAAGGGAAGAAGACTTAGAAATACAAGTGGCAGAAGATAGCTATAAGACCAGAGAAAAAGTTCTTTTCCATAAGCAATTTTTCTTCTCCCTCCCCTCCCCTCCCCTCCCCTCCCCTCCCCTCCCCTCCCCTCCCCTCCCCTCCCCTTCCCTTCCCTTCCCTTCCCTTCCCTTCCCTTCCCTTCCCTTCCCTTCCCTTCCCTTCCCTTCCCTTCCCTTCCCTTCCCTTCCCTTCCCTTCCCTTCCCTTCCCTTCCTTTCCCTTTTTCTTTCTGCCATTTGCAGCTTCCCTGTTCTTTCTGGGTCGCTTACAGTATCTAACCTTTTCTACTCACACTCACTGAGATATTCTTCATAGTTTGAGCTCCTTTTAGTCAGCAGCATCTTTCCTCTCAGACATGTTTTTCCTCTGTATAAAGGCATATAAGCTTTCCTATGGAGCTATATTATAGAGCTATAGTACCAACTCCTTAAATTTCCTGGCTCTGTATTTCTGCCCTAAGGAAGAGGAACCTGGTAATGCCTGACTTCTTGGGCTGTGAAGGCTGACAGGGCCTCATCTCTCTTTGTGTCTAGATGTTTTTTTCCATACTATATGAGCCCATGAAAACCATAAAGGAGTTCATGAAACAAAAATGTGTGTGTCATAGAGACTACTTAATTCAGAAATACTTTTGCATGCAGAGTAATTTATAGAACAGTTTTCTTATTCATTGAGCTGGTTTTGTGATATCTGTGTCTAAATGTTGACTTGTGGTTTAACAATTTAGTGCTACAACCTGAAGAACAGCATATACATGTTCACAAAGAGGACAGTTCTGTTCATGAGACTGTAAGAATAGAGGAAAAAGAACAAGAGAATGAGGACAGTGTCATAGTCTATATTCAAGCATCAGGTATAGTATTTTTGGATATGCTTTATTTTATACAGCTTTGCAATATGATTTTATATTAAATAGTACTACTCAGACAAATATGGAAATTACTAAGCTTAGTCTCTACTCCTTGTGACTGAAAAAATTCCAAATAGATTGATAATTATTTTGACATAGGTGTGAGAGCAGGCTATGGAATTCTGTCTTAAGACTAAAGCCAATAGCATTCAAACTAAGAAGTACAGACTTTGAGTTGCGTCTGATCTAAATCAGTGGACATGAAATCTCTTCATGACAGTCAGTACCCTCATATTATCATTCTGCATTTTTTTCTCTGACAGAGTAAATGAGAGAATTGGAGATAGAGGTGATTGGCAGTCATTTTAGTTGGAAAGGTCGTAGACAGTTGTAGGCCTAGCACAGATTAGTTTGATTTTCCATGGAAATGCATTCACTCCAACCATGTGCTTAATGGGAGTCTCTTTCAGAGAATCAGTGAAAGAGTAGAGCAGTATTTTAACCTGTTCCCATCTGAGATGGGAATCACATAACATCTATAAGCTTTTTTTTTACTTTTATTTAAAATAAATTTTGAAGCAAGGCTTCTTTAATGCAACTGGAAAAAAGCATTTAAAGCTTTTCTGCAGTCAAAACAAAAATCAGCATTTTGAAATGGTAGTATTTGTTGGGACTGAATGTCTTATTACAGTCCTTGAAATAAAGTGTGTTTCACCGTGGTGGCCTTGCACATGAAGGGAAGGTAACTTTCTCAAAACCAAGCTATAGCCAAAACAGAGATTAGAAAGATTCACACAAGTATTTTACTTAACAGTGGAATATAGAAGATGCATGATTAGAAATACACTTTGAAAAGAAAAGGAAACATTAATATAGGAGTGCCTGAATGAAATTGTAACATGGGCATACAAAATACAATAGTAAGTATCTGACCTATTTCCACAAAGGCTGAAATACTGGACATATTAACATTCCTTTTTTTTAGAATGCTTAAAAATATGAAGTTATTAATTGCTCTTATGAAATAGTGCATTGACCAAGTGAAGTTGTCAGCTGCTAGTCAAATAATTTATGTAGATCAGTTGAAAATATTTTTGAAAAGTAATAGTAAATCTTTGAAAATGAAGAATTGCAGAATTCTGATCTTGTTGATGTGATCAACTCAACTATAATTTTAAAAAATGGGTGTGGAAGAGTTCCACCTTTTTACCTGAGGAAAAGGACATCCCTTTCAACTCATTCAGCAATTGACAGCTCTGCTAATAGCAAGAAACTCAGTTGTAATTTGTAAAGAATTGTAAAAGAGCCACCCAGAAGGTACTAAGAGCTGTTAGTATGAAAGAACAAAGAGACTAATGGATTGGCCTTGCTGGACAAAGACATTAGAAGTCAAATACCAGGGAAGGAGAAGGGCTGTTTAAGTTGAAGTTACAGTAACAAGTGGATATAAAGGGACTAAGTCTAAGTTTAGCCTACTAAGTATTAGAAGGCTGTAGAACAATGAAATAATAGTCCAATCTTAGTGAGAGTCACAGGAGCAGAAAATCCTGACTTTTCATCGTGGGATTTGACCACTTCATGAAATGCATGGAATAACATGGTGGCCTGCTGTGAGGAGGTGCTTAATTCTGCCACCCAGGAGGGTCCCTGTCAAGCAGCTGTTTTTCTATTAATGTTACAGCTTTCATGAAGAAGACAGTGTTCTTTATGTTTTGCTAGGTCTTTTGAATATTCTTGTCCAGCAGTAGTATATGAAACCAGACTTTATTATTATGTTTTATTTATTGTGCTATCCAGAAAGCCAATGCCAAGCATACTGTCTCTTGGAAGAAGCAGCCACTCCTGTTCTAAAAGACTTGACACATCTGCATGTACTTGCTTCTGTAAATTGGAACTTTGACAGTATTAAATTTGATCACACAAGGTTTTTCTTAAAACAGCAAGAGAAACTAATATGTGATTGTTTTAAAGAAGGTATGTTTTTTTAAAAAAAATTTTCTTTTAAATCTTCAATACTAATATGGGTTTAATCGGTGAACACAAAGTTCAAAATGTTTGATAAATTAATGATAAAACTTTCAGCAGTTTATCTTGTAGAGTAACAGTAATTAATTTCCTCTTTTATTTTAAAAAGAATGTCTCCTAGTTCTTCAGCTTTACATTTATTAACCTGAATATTGTAATACAAAAGTATTCTAATTGAATTTCATTTTAAAATATTTTAGGTGTGCTTCAGAGGTGTTGCTTCTATATCAAACAATGTTTAAATTTTTTTCATGTTAGATTTTAAATTTAAAAGCTGTTTGCGTGTTTTTGTTGTTTCTCTCCTTTTAGTAGCTGTTGTTTGTCACACCTGCATGATGAAAAATTCTAAGCCTATGTTAGAAATTAGGAGAAAAAAAATCCATATTAATTTGGGTTTTTTCTGACTTAATTTCTCTCCTGTCTGGCATGTGAAAACCCTATAGAACCAGAAAAATGAAAACAAAAGCAAGCAAAATCAGTGTCCACTTATGAAGATTTTTGGCAATAAATAAAGAGAGGGGCAGGAAGACCCCACAGCAAAATACAGACTGTGTTTGAGGAAGATTTAGAAAGCTATTGGGTATTTTGGATTTTTTTGAGTTGTACTGCTCATAGTTGAGAACTAGTTGTAAGTACAACATAGCAGGCCATCTACTACCTGCCAAGTTTTTATATTATGTCACAAGTTATGTGATAAAGTTTAGCTATCTAAACTTTATTGCTTCCTGTGCTTAATGTATTTTTCTCAAAATAAAACTGATGATAATGAAATTACATATGAGAGAGAAGGCAAACAAAAATATGTAGTGGTCTCTGCAGAATAACAGACTGTAATCTATAGAACTACTATATTAAGATTGTCTGCAGCAGGGTTCTCTTTAATTTGAGGGAGCTTACAAAAAAGGAAACACCATCTTCACAAACATGAGGGAGAAACTCTAGCTATATCTGTATCAGTGAATCACAGGAAGGGAAACATTGCTGAGAAAAGTATACAGAGAACTACTACTGCTTCTCAATATTAAGGGAAAAAATAATATTTAAAAGTCTGCATTTTAATTCAAGATTAATTTAAGAAAACTTATGTCCTTTCAAATGCAGTTCATGTGCTGTAGAAATGTAGCCTAAAATAAGAGCTGGGATGAGCGGCATGCTTATTCAAACTTCAGAGCCCTCTTTGCTTTTAGATTAGCTGTACAGTATATTACCAATTGCTAAAATTACAGCAATGAAATAAATGACAATGCTTAGTGGCTGAAATACTGATGAGGCAAATAATCATCTATATATTTTAAGGGCAAGTGTTTTCTGAGGAATGGATAATATTTACCCATCCCTTGTTATACAGAAATAACTGTTGTTGAACTCAAAATTGACGTGAAATTGGTGCATCTTTAGACTACAGCTTATGGAAAGCAGTAAAAACTTTTTGCTCTTGGTTTAAAATACTGAAAAAAGTCAGGTTAATTTAGCTACTGTTGTCTGCACTGAGGAGACAGAAAAGTGCAAGGGAGGTCTTGAATTTTGTCTCCAACTAAAGAAGCAGAAGGATAGAAGAATTTTCTTGCTGGAAGGTCCATAGAAACATAGAAATGAGGAAGGCTCTAACATATCCAATCCATTCCTAATGAATCTTTCTCTAACTGTATAGGAGATTCCAAAACCTCTCTGGTAACTTACTTCACTCTTTTATTGCCTTCCTGGTTTTAAATAGTTTCACAGTATCCAATCTCATTCCATTTTACTCCAGAGTATGCTGATGCATTTTCTCATTAATCCCCCAGTGAACATAGAAAACAATCACTTACTATGATGGTATTGATCTATTAGAATTTTAGTATTCCCCTGCTGTTCTTTTCTTTCTGCACCAAATATCACCAAATGCTCCAGTCTTTCATCATAAAATGTGGTTTCTTACTGTCTTGCTTTGTTTCTAAATGACCTGTGTTCCTCACTGTTTTATGGTGAGTGGTGTCAAGAACTGGACATAGTCCTTCACTTTCAGCACCTTCACTGGCAGAGATGAACAGTCACTTTCTGTCTTCTGATACAGAATTCTGGCAAGATCTTTGTCTTCCATGCTGTTTCCAGCTAATTTTTCTGTATGCTGTGTTTGTAAGTTTGATTTTTCCTTCCTAAGTTCTTCACTTGCCTTTTTGAATTAAAAGCTATGTTGATCCCAGTACACAGAATTATCTGATATTTTTCTTGTGTAATGCATCTCGTTCAGTAATTCCTTGATCAGCTGTAGTCATTTATTCTTTAATTATGTCCCTCAACCATTTTTTAGCATCTTGAAGTATTTTACTATAAAGTCCACTTACTCTGCAGCAGTCATGTATTTCCTCTAAAATAATGAACTACACCACTCCTGTGTGCAATTCCCAAAAATGCCTTCCTTCTTCAGACTAGTAATTCCTTCCCATTCAGTCAAGTCCTTGAAGTTTTATTCAAAATGGGTACATAATACAGAATAGGTAGTCTATAAACTCTTTGATTTACTCTGTGAGTCCAAGAAGAAGCAGATGTCCTCCAAATTTACCTTCTCAGAAGAAGGTTAAGATTCTCATCAGGAGAGGTCAATTAGGTGTGAGGAAGGTAACATCAGAGGTTAAGACTCCACATGGATCATTATTGGAAGACAATAGGAATTTTTCTCATAATATGTGTAAAGACTAGCTGGGTCCAAATAATTTGCCATGAAGAATGTGGCTTTTATAGTCTAAAATTTGTTGAAAGGTTCTGTGAAAAGCTCAATTTGAGGTTATCACTACTTTAAACTTGCTTATTGATTAGTGGATAACCTGCCATTTTCTTGGAAAGAGTTCTGAAATGTTTGGAAAACAGGTTAGATGGAAGTACAGTGCTGTTGAGAAATTTAGTGATTTGACTAGTCGGATTAGGAAATAGTAATGTGAACAGCTGGGCTTGTATGACAGACCAAAAGATGGGAAATTTATCAGTTTCCATGTACATTTAAGGATTGTCTTACTAAAATCAGTAAGTCAGTGTGGATTTAATGGCACACTTGGGGAAACTGTTATCCCCTCCTCCAGCAAGCACCATCTATCCCTACACACCTTTCAAAAACACTTCCCTGTGCTCCACTTGCTCTGGGTCAGATGACATGGGAAAAGTTATGCTCTATCATAAGCTATTTGCCAAGACCACCAGATCCAACCTTTCAAGATTATGCCTGTTTAAGTGTGTTTAATGAAAATTCTGAGATACCATAATTTTTTAAATTGATTACACATGTATAGAGTGATTTCTGAAATTTTATACAGACCACACTTCTGTCTTCTATTTGTAAAGGTAACATAGATGAGAAAGAGATCATGCTGTTCAGACATGCTGCTCTGGTGCACCTGCTGGTGACGGTTCGAGATCTTCTATTAACGTGTGGCTTGGACACAGCACTAGGTTTGTTTTTAGTAGTAAGTAATGATACCCAGAAACCCAATGCTTTGCGTGTATTCTGTACTATGTCCTTCATTTTTGTAGGTTGTGATTCCTTGCCATCGGTATACGTCCAGCGTAGCTTCAATATGATATTCAACCCCCTTTGCTTCCTTATTTCTGTTCCATCATTAGAAATTAATTCACTGCGGATTGTTCTTTCGTGGTGTATATGCTCAGTTCATGACTAATATACCACTGTTTATGTTATTACATGGATTTTCCTAAGGAATATTCATATGCATTTCCACATATATAACATGTCTTGTATCTCAGAATGACAAATTTTCATTGGAATCTGTGTGTGGAAACTGAGAAACATGCAAAAATGGCAGCTTTTTTGCTATTTACAATTCTCCGTCTGTGAGTGTGGAGCACTTTCCACCTAAAAATATTCTTAGGCTTCTTGGAAATGAGGTGCTTAAAACTGAGGGCATCTTAAGCAAAATCTGAAATATTATCTAACATATCATGAGGCAGGAAGTTTGAAGTTATGGTCCAATTCTTAGCACTGGACTCACGCAGAACCTTTTTTTGAGCTTTTTCTGGTCTTATGCTGTTCAGATTTGGAATATGAAAATTCGTTGTAGCTCAATTTTATGCCTGAAATGATAATGCCATGCTTGTCAAGTTCCTATGGTTGTATATTGTGAATTTTCAGAAAGATCTGTTGGAATAGATTCAGAAGGAGCTGAAGTCAGCTTTTATGAATGCCCTAGGAAAGTAAGGCTCCCTCTGTCTTTATAGGAGATAAGGCAGTTCAGAACATCTAACTTCAGTTACCCTGAATTATCCCTTAATGGAGGGTGTTTCCTTAAAATTGATGTAAAATGCAAAATATCGTCCATAAACCAAACTGTGGGGAAAAGAAATTATTTCATATCTACTTAAATGTCCCTTGCCATAGAAGAGTAGCAAGAAAAATACAGAATGAATATATAAGTAGAATCCTAAGGAGAGTTTTTTTCTACAGTTACCATAAACAATGTAGGAGGATGGGAGGGAGACAAATGAGCAGGTCTTCCTCCTCTGTTCTGTTGTAGCAAGAGCACTCCTAGATGGTATTTCAGAATTACACAGCACCTGTCCTTCCAGACCCCAGCAACACCTCACAGAGGAAACTGCACACATAAAAAGATCTGAAAAAAACTTAGAAAATTGAGCCAGATACTAAGTAGGCCCTGTAGTCCTCACTACTGTTGTGATGCTGTGCTTTGCTGTATGATTCATCACAGTTATCTTAGATGTATTTTTCTTATGCATTTTCAAGTAACGCCAGCATCATTCACCATTTATATACAAAAGGCATCATTCAGAGTTGAGAAATAGTTGTGATAATATGAAGAGCGGTGAAAATACAGGACAGGTAAGACTTTGGACAGTGGGAATATAAAATTGTTATTTAGTATAAACCATATAGACCAGTTAAATATAATGGTGCTGCTTGCTGGTATCTGCTTAGATACCAGAGAAAGCTATAAAATGCGATGTTCTATAATTCTCGCTGGAGTCGTACAGCAGATACTACAGGAAGTAGAGCAGTTTTAAAAAGGCCACTTATGTACCTCATTAGTAGTAACTATCCTTCCATGTTGGTGAGACATTAAATTTTCATCTTTTTCGTGCAAGATACCTTCACATAAATTTTAAATTTATGTGTAGATTAAACACAAACCCTGGAAATTATCTTTTGTCACTGCAATTATTTCTTTTGTTGCTTTATTAACAGGTTATTTGTCCAAAGCAAAAGATATCTATAAAAGTATCTTAGAATCCTGCTTGAATAACATCTGGAGGCAGTTGAAGATTGTACAGTACAGCAGCCAGAAAAAGCATGAAACAAATCCCAAAATAACAGTGCTTCAGTGTCAAATGTTAAATTGGATGCAAAGTTACGGAAAGGAACACAGTGTCAAGGTTAACAATATAAACAATTTCCCTAAGCAAACAGAACTGCTCCAACCTGTGAATAATTATAAAACTGTCTTTCAACAAGGGTTGGTTTATGGAAGAAAGTCTTATAATTACCTTTCCAACTCGCAGTGTCTGCTAAGTAAGGGTAACATAAAGTTTAAGACCTCTATCAGGAGCAGTGCAGGTTTCTGTTTGAACAGATCTCCCCTTGTTGCATGACTGAAGTAACATGCATATCAGTTTTAACATTGCCAGGGCTACATCTTGTTGTAGGTGGTTTTGTTGCCCTGGTAAGTGTATCATATCATATCACTTACTGAAAATTATAAACTTTTACTTGAAGGCCTCAGTCCTCTGGTGCAAAGAGAATCATAGCACAAGTCAAGAATGTGTACTTGTACAGTGTGGCTCAGAGCACACACACCATGGAGTATGTGGGTATTGTTATCCATAGATGACCTCTGCTTAACCCATTTATCAGGCCAATCTCCTGGCATTATAATTTTATAGGAAGCAAATATCCATAAGTGATAGTTATGGCATGGAGGATAGAGTTATGGAGGAGGTTCAAGTTATCCAAAGATTTTTTTTTCTTGGATATGTGAATATTTTGGGTCATACTATGCAGTGCAAAACACTACTTTCCTTTGCAGACTAATTATTATTTATTTACAGAAAACTTATCACATTAAGAAACAGAAAGGGTAAAATACGTAATTTTTTAAGTGTCCTGGCTGTTTGGAATAGAGTTTATGCTGCTGAATGCAGCCAAAAAAAAGATGACACTCAAGGTTATTTTCACTTATTTCAAGTTCTTACCATACTTCACTTCCTGGAGCTTTCTTCCTCTTTTGTTTCTGTTAAGGGTTGCACTAAGAGCTCTGAACATATTTTGATTAGATTTTTCTTAGAAGAAAAAGATAATAGCTTATTGTTCAGCCTTTTAGAATTTAAAATTGAAATGAAGCAACCAAAACAAAATCATGTTTATTATCTTGGTGTCTGTCCTTCAATAGACCCTCTAAGCTGCTTTCAGCATCATTTTCTTCTTCTTAAGGGTAACACATTTTGCTTTTTGATATTAGGATTATGCTGCACTAGGAGACATATAGCAACTTTGTCATCTTAATGTCAGCTCAGTGACAATTTTGCTTTTCTTCTGAACTCCACTAGATAGGATTTTTAGATTTTTTAACTATAACTCTCCTGAGTTTTGACTTGCTTGCTTAACTTAAACTTAAGGTCATGCACAACAATGCATGCAATCTAAGAATATATATGATTTTATTCACAATTATAAGATTGTTTACTGTTCCCTAGCATTCAGAGACATGTTTCAATGAGCCAGAATAGGCAGAAGTTGTATTTCTGTTTTAATAAGAAGCATTGAATAAGCCATTTCCTGTTCTGTCACATCACATCAGTGAATATGATGTGCAATATGATAGTCTGGTTATCCTTTTATTAGCCCAAATTGTCATTGATGCAGGATTATCATGGGACGTTTCCTTTTTAAGCAAGAAGTTGCTAATAGAACAGAATAAACTGAACTTTACTCTTTGTTTTATTATCTTTTTTACTCATGATTAGATGAACATGACTTAAAATGTCATTTAGCTCACAACTTGTAACGAGCTGTATGTTGTATGAAACGTACGAAAAAGCAGGTCTGCATTTTAAAATGCAGTTGTCCAAAACTGGTTTGAAAGAAGCCAGTGGGTTGTCAGGTGGCAGTTCTGTGCACCAATATATGGAAATGGAAATCTGCCTTAAGCCTGTCAGGCTGACCACTACCCAGAAGTTCTTTTCTGACAAGGTCTAACACACTATTAATATTTACATACGTAATTATCTTGCATCTGTCAGTCTTACGAGCTAGACAATGCCATGTGCCTCCTTCAAAATCTTATCTCAGGTACACCATGAAAAGTGTCTATACAATGGTATAAAGGTTCAGAGTTCATCCTGTCTGAAAGCATGGTTTAAATCCTGTATGTGTGTATGTGTTCTTCTTTAAATACTTCAATTATGAAGAACAAGTTCAGTTTGTATCAGCTAAAATGGTGGACAAGGTAAACACCTTCTCTGGTAGTGATTCTTTTTAAAACTATGTCAGTTTGGTAGATTCTAATCCTTTTCAATGTTTTCATCTTAAGCCTCAGAGATCTCTGGCAGGAACACTTCAGTGTACTCCATCTAAAGTCCAGAAAATCTTTCTAATTAATTCATCAGTACATCTAGTATCTCCCCCCAGTACATCACCATCTTTCAGCCTGAATTCTCAATATCTTCAGTTTAAGTTTTGATTCCATAGGGATAATTCCTGTAAAGTGACAGTAATAATCTGTCTAGTGCAACAATAATAATGTGGTATAAAGTCTTTAGATAATGTCTTTAAATAGAATTTTTACTTTGAATCAAATATTCCAGTTTAAGAGTTCTTCTAGAACAGCTTTGTTCATAAAACTGAATTCCGATACTGATGTCTTCTATAATATTGTATATATTGTATATTCTATAATATTACTCTTGTAGTAATGCACACATGCACCTGCATTTCAAATCATTGGTGATAGGAGAAAAACTGCCAGCAAAACTTTGACCCAAAATATGGGGGAGCAGACTTCAGGCTGCTGAAGGACCTTATTAGTAAGGTCCCCTTGGAAACTGCTTTTGAAGGTATTGGGGTCCATGAATGCTGGTCACTTTTTAAGAGCTATCTCTTATGAGTGCAGGAGCAGGTAATTCCAAAGTGTCGGAAGTCAAGCAAGTGAAGCTGAAGGACAGCTTGGCTGAGCAGGGATCTCCTAGCACTTAGGCAGAAAAGGAAAGTGTTTGGACATTGGAAGCAAGGACAGGCAATGTGGGAGGACTACAGAGATGCTGTTTCCCACTTTAGGGAGAAAATTTGTGCAGCCAAAGCTTGATTAGAGTTCAAGCTGTCCAGCATTGTGAAGGACAACAAAAAAGGCTTGTTTAAATATGTTAAAGCAAAAGGAGAATCAGAGACAACATTGATCTGTAGCTTGATGAGGTTGATCACCTCACAAATAGAGATGTAGACAAAGCAGAAACATTTAATACCTTCTCCGCCTGTCTTCAAAAGCAATGATGGGCTCTGGGACCCCCAGAGCCTTGTGCTGAAAGACTGTGACTGAGGGCATGATAGCCGACCCTGAGTTTATTTAAGACTTACTGCTCCAGCTGAATGTGCATAAATCTATGGGGCCTGTTGGGATTCACCTCAGGGTACTGAAAGAGCTGCTGATGTTGTTGTGGGACCTCTCTCCATTATTTTTCAACGGTGTTAGGAGTCTGGAGAGGTCCCAGTCAAATGGAAGCTGGCAAATGTCCCAATTTTCAAGAAGGGCAGGAAGGAAGATCCTGGTAATTACAGGCCTGTCAGTCTTACTTCAGTGCCTGGTAATATTATGGAGAAGGTTATTCTGGGAGTTGTTGAAAAACACTTGAGAGACACCACAGTCATCGGCCATGGCCAGCATGGGTTCACAAGGGGAACGTCCTCCTTAACCAACTTAAATTTCCTTTTATGACAAGGTCACCCATCTAGTTGAACAAGGGAAGCCAGTAGATGTGGTGGGTTTGCATTTTAACAAAGCTTTTGATACTGTCTGTCACAGTATCCTGGATAAAATGTCCAGCACACAGCTAGACAAGTCCATAATGCATTGGGTGAACAACAGGCAGCAGTCACCAGTGGGGTTCCCCATGGCTCAGTTTTAGGGCCAGTGCTCTTTAATGTTTTTATAAATTATCTGGATGCAGGAGTCGAATGTACATCAGGTAAGTTTGCTGATGATACCAAACTAGGAGGAGCTGTGGACTCCCTCAAGGGCAGAGAGACCTTACAGAGAGATCTGGATAGACTGGAGAGCTGGGCAATCACCAACCGTGGGAAATTTAACAAGAGCAAATGCCAGATTCTGCACCTGGGACAGGGTAATCCTGTTTATACATAAGCATCGGGGGAGCAGAGGCTGGAGAGCAGAAAGTGATCTGGGGGTTTGTGTTGATGGCAAGTTGAATATGAGTCAACAGTGTGCCCTGGCAGCCAAAAGGGCCAAGTGTGTCCTGGAGTGCATCAAGCACAGCACAGCTAGCTGGTTGAGGGAGGTGATTGTCCCACTCTACACTGCACTGGGGGGGGGGTGCCTCAAGTACTGTGTGCTGTTTTGCGCGCCTCAATATAAGAAGGACATCAAACTATGAGAGTGTGCCCAGAGGAGGGTGGCCAAGATGGTGAAAGGCCTCAAGAGCAAGACTTATGAGGGGTGACTGAGGTCACTTGGTTTGTTCAGCTTGGAGAAGAGAAGGCTGAAGGGTGACATCATCACAGCCTACAGCTTCCTCGGGGAGTGCAGCAGAGCAGGATGTGCTCATCTCTCTCTGGTGACCAGTGATAGAAAACAAGGGAATGGAATGAAGCTGCATCAGAAGTTGTTCAGATTGGATATTAGGGAAAGGTTCTTCACTGAGAGGGTGGTCAGTCACTGGAACAGGCTCCCCAGGGAAGTGGTCATGGCACCAAGCCTGTCAAAGTTCAAGGAGCATCTGGATGACACTCTTAGTCATATGGTTTAGTTTTAGGTAGTCCTGTGAGGAGCAGAGACTCTACGTGATGATCCTGATGGGTCCCTTCCAACTTGAGATATTCTATGATTCCATGATTGTCATTCTGGAAAAATCCGAGGCTTCCATTTTGCCACCTGCTTAGTCAATCTCGTGCTTTCTGTGCAAAAGAGAAAGATGTATGCAGGCTGAAAGAATTTTTTTAAAGTACTAGAGTTTCTTTTACTTGTCTTCTTCCAGATACTAATCATAACAAGGATGGACTCTGAGAGAGAAAAAGCTGCCCTCATTCACACTTTATCTAGAGTAGAAGGTAAGTAATTTTTTTTATGTGTATTTTTGAAAGAAAGACTGGCTGCTATTCTGCGCTTTGCTGCATTCCTGTTTGTATGCTTTGTGCAGGTTTTTCTCCCTTTTCTCCTCATCAGGAATCTCTCTATACTTTTCTCACTTTTTTTCTGTTTCCTAACTCTTCCATCAGGCTTTTTTCTTTATTGTGGTTTTATTTCCCCCTGATTAGGAGTTTTGGTATGATGTTTTCTGTTGCAAGACACAAAGGAGATGTGGGCAGCCCATTGCCTAATTGCAGCTGTTGTCTTGGTCAGATTGGCTTGTTTTTAGCTGATCAGTGCTCACAAGTTGTCTTCCTTGCAAGCTTATTCAGAACAGTTAGAAGTCTTATCTAAGCATCCTCGCATAAAACCTTAAATGAGTAGTTAGGCACAGATCATGATTTCCCTTAGCCATCTGTTGCTGACCTTGATTGCTAATGTGCTAAATATGTAAGCATAAGCTGTAGCAATCTATTAAACTCAAGGAAAAGAAAATGCTGTTTCCAATACCCTGGTCCCCCACTGATACAAGCAACACTTTTATCAATTCATCATTTTACCTGTAATTTTTGTACAAGCTTGTTCAATGTCGCAGATTCAGCTGGTAAAACAATCATGTTTCAGGAAGATTATTTGACCCTAAACTTATGTTTAGAGCAAGCCACTAAATCCTTTCACATTGCTTTTTAAAACACATTTTTGTAACTCCTTCTTGCTTGAACCTTATCAACAGTGTCATGTATTGTATTGTTCTTTTGCGTTTAAAAATAAAGTTAAATTTCCTGTGCTCTGAAGAAAGCAAGCCTGTCTTTTAGAATGTTTTGAAAGGGAGGACACATGTTCAGAATGCTCTTACTACTAATAATATTTAATGACAAGCATTTTATTTGTTTTAAGATCTTAAGACTTCGTTGCAAACACAGGCCAATCCAACTAACTAAACTTTTGGAGAGAGGCATTTGTGTTATACAAATAACCCTTTGTAGCTACATCTTCTAGTCATACTTGTAAAACTCAAAGTGTACAGAAAGTGTAAAGGAATTTAAATTATATAGGGGCAAAGACGCTCCATTTTGCACTAGCCTTCAATTTTTCATTTTAAGGTAACTGGGTTGTGAGTTTGTGAGACATTAAAGTTGTTTGCATTACTTCTTCCTTGGGTTCAAAAATGGAATTTCTATATAACTATACCCACCAGTGCAATACAATCTGAAATTGTGTAGGACTTCATCAAGACAGACAATAAAATACATAAAATTCTAATATCCTATGTTTTTCCACATTTGCTCCATACTGTTGTGCATTGATTCATACTCACAGAGGCTCATTTGTTTGAATAAGGCTTTAATTCTTTTTATGCAGGTTTAAAAGCTATGGATTTGAATTCTGAGAGGAAAGGAACCTTTTTAGGTTGTAAAGATGTCATAAGCAAGTAAGGTTAATTCGTGATTTTGAGGACAAAGTCTTTACTCAGGACTAACATCAGTGAAACTTTTGTTGCTTTTGTTAATTTCTATGGGATTTTCCACTCTGGAGTAAAAATTTCAGAACATGGATCTACAGCTTCCTTCTGGGAGGGAAGAAGTTTGTCTACTTTCTAGTAAAATGCTTAGTTGGGAGGTTCAGAGGAACTTCTAGAAAACATGCAATTGGATGTTTTTAACTTTTAATTTTGTTTTGCATGTTTTAGAAAAACTAGTTTAGAAAAATGTGTAGAAAAATGTTTGGTTTGCATGTTTTAGAACAAGGTGGGGGAAGGGCATAGGAGATATAATGACAAATTATGACACTGCAGGAAATTATGAATACTTCAAGTAGATAATGGGGGGGGAGTACAGCTTTTAATTTTAAAAATATTTTTAAAAGAAATTACAGTTTTAAATTCAGGAAGGGTAAATACTTTTTTTGTAAACAGACTTTAAAGAGTGACAATTCTTCAAAGTAAAAATGTGTTTATTTTGTTCTGAGAGTAATTCTACTTGAACTTAATTTTATTAATATTTTGTTGGGTTTTTTAAGCCTTAGTAGATACTCCTGTGTTATTGTGCATAATCAGCAAATTGGAGCTGACTTCCCTTGGACACACTTCTCATTAGTAATGGAATATGATTATTCTGAAAATTCTTGCTGGAAAAGTCTGTGCAAAAATCTGAATGTTAGTTACATGACTTTTAAAACCACCCTCCCTGAAACAATACAAATGGGTAAGTGCGTGCTCTACAGAGTTGTAATAAACAATTGGGCTTGCATATGGAAGGAAAGCATTTTCTGTTCCTTAAAATGCTGCATTCATGTGCCTATGGAAGAGAATGAGTGATAAATTGTGAAGACTAGAGCTGGGCAAACAGAGCTGATTTATCTATACAGCAAGATAGGAAGGTGTTTTTCTTCGGTTGTGAGCTTAGTTTTGGCCAGGATGTAGTAGTAAATGTTGGTTGCTAAAAGACTTGTGCCAAGTTTTCAGGTTGTTTACAGTTACTACAAGCTGTATCCACTCTTCCTCATCCTAAGGGAATGTTGCTGTAGATGTAAAGTAATATAAATTAAAGCTTAATTTCAAAGAGAGTCAGAAGACTTTAATTCTGGGGGAAAAAAAAAAAGCATATAATGGAAGAATTTTAATGGGGATTAATAAAAGGTGCATTTTTAAAAAATATGTCTATTTAAATACCTAAATGCTAAATGTATCTTTAGGTTTTTTATTATTTATTATCTTACATACACAAAATGTTTCAGGGAATCACTGTGGTTCCTTTCTTCTGGAAGTACAGATTCCATATGTATTTCTGACAACTGAAGGTCTTCTTGATATGCCAGATATTCTTCAGCTTTTGGAATCCAAGTGAGTGAAAATAACCTATTTAATCTTATTGACAATTTATTTTCATTTTTCCAGGACATGTATCTTGTCCTACTGTATCATGTAGTAGCCAACTACTTGGCTATCTGGTACATTACTGCAATTACACTATTAGCATTTTAAGAGACAAGAAGATAATTTTCTGCTGAAGTTGATAGCTCAGTTCTGTAGATTCACACAGATGTCAACCAGAATGGAATTAGCCAATTTTTTAATTTTAATAATAACCTGGCACTTTGAATCAAACCAACTTTTTTAGTTGTTTACTTTTTCCTGAAAATCATAACGTTACCCCAATGCATTTTTTGCTTTAGTGCTTCTTGGTGCGTGGAAGACTTTGTATTTAATTCTTCATAAAAATTGCTTTTGGATTTTTTTGTTTTTAAGTACTGGAGCTATGCTAAAAAAGCCCAAAACAAACAACAGTAAAACAGTCTCATTTTTCTGATGCATCACAGCTTTTGGGAGAGGCTAAGCTAAAAACAAAACCTAATTTATTTGTAAAATTCAGATCAAATATTCACTTCATTTTGAATACTCTCTAATCTGTACAAAAATACTTTTGTTTGTAAATCATTGTACATGTGCATTATTTTCTTTGACATGATTTTCTTGCGTTTTGCTTTCACAATAATAAATACCTGATAAAAGTACCATCACGAGGAGAAAAAATAAATAAATATGGGACAGAGCAGCAGTATCTCTTAAACATAGTGCCAGAGATACAGATGGTTGATTTCACCACGTTGCTGAAGAGACGTGCCAGTTTTGATCCTTGCTGTATCCCCGAGTCAGGTGTGAAGCCATTTTTGAGCTGTGTCTAATTACAGTTCAACAGGAGAAAAAAATATATGTTTGACATTTAAAATTCGAACATTTAATTTGACATGGGCTTTTAAACTCTGACTTGTTCAAATTCTCTGGCCATAAGCTAAATAGCGAGGAATGCTTTTTGGTACTTTCTCACTAGCTCCCTTTAGCACTGATGGAGTAATTGAATAGGTGAGCAAAGAGCTATATAGTTTCGAAAATCTTATAGTTCACTTTTTTGTTAATGTCTGAATACACTCTCCACACAAGTTTCCAGAGGACTTACTGCTGGCAGATTCAGATTTAGGTCTCTTGTGTTCTCTAGGGATGAAGCCAAGTAGTGAGACGATTTTCTCTTCTCAACTTCCCCGCTTAGTCAGCCAAGACTCCCCAAAAACCCTAAGCATGTGATGTTCATTCATTGAGTCTTTGCTAACACAGCTGGCAACAGGAGGCAGTTCTCCTTCACTCAGAAAAATCTAGGTTCATACAAATGGCAGTCAGGGAATTTTCACTCCGTTTGCTTTCCCTGTGCTGCACAATCATGAAAGGAAGAAAAAAAAATGCAATATACATTTAATTACTTAAAAGGAGTATCTATTTTCTTGATTTATCTATCTTAGTTTCTGTATTACATCTTTTTTTGTAAACTCAGAGGCTGTATATCAAGGTCATATTTGGTACAGTTAGCAACATAATTTAATTAATCCAGTAATATTAAGTCACTGATACATTGATGTGTATTCTTCAAATGTGTCTTAAAATGAACTTGAGCATTTGAGAAAGATCAAGGTAGTAAAATACTGTGTAATTTGAAAAATTGTATTAAGAGATGTATGTTATTCATTTTCTTTAAGAAAATATTATTATTTTATTTAACTGAGATTTAATAAAATATTTTGACTTCTTCAGGTACAGCATTACCTTTATTGAAAGAAGCAGCAGTTACTCCTTAAGGGTCTTTGGAAGTACAGATCAGTATGTTGTGTTGACAATAGATGAATGTACTGCTATCTTTTTGCAGGTACAAAATGAAAACAGTATGCCCAAATTCTGTTATTCTTTGGGTCACTTCTAGGCCATATCTGCAAGCTTCTAACATATCTTTTCTTCCTCATAATCATACTTACTTCATGCATTGTCTCACGACACAAATTACTCAAATTCATTAACTCAAAAATTCTGTCTGTGCCAGTTTGAGTACTTTAAAATATTCTCATGACTGTACCTACATTTCTTCACAGAAGTGTGACATTTGACATGAGATTGGATTGTATTAAATATAGTTAAAGGATGCATACTTGAAAATAAGGTTGTATAAAGGAACATTGTAATAACCAATTAAATGTATCTGTGACTGTATTCTCTTACCACTGTACATGTTAATTCCTGCCATTTCAGATAGTTATCTGAATTAGTTTAGATAATAAATTGTCCCACTTCTAATAAAAAGTAGTAGTTTAGATGATACTTAAATTCTGGTGTGCGGCAAGACAGATGACTTTACAGGTAGAAAAACTGCTACTGAAAGATAGATAAAGGATAAAATAAACAATTAGTGTTGTAAGCACAACACAGAGAAATATTCCTACATGCTACTGCAATTAGTGATGTTGTACTTTATATATTCAGTGTAGGTATAATATGATTTGTATAGGTTAAGTTACTTCAGAGGTTTATAAGAGTATTTTGCATTATTAAAGTTCTCAAAAATCTTAAGACCATGTTAAAAAGTTAGTAACAGTGTTCCCTTTTTACGGGAGGGAAAAGGAGGCATGAAGCAGTGAATCAGGTTTTTAAAGGTCAAATAAAATAGACATTGGGAATAAAACCTAGTTTTCCTGCCTCTCAGATGTGTCTTTAATACCTATATTATTTAGCTGTACTTGATCTAATTTCTGCATAATACAGTGATGCACATTAAAAGTTTGTGACAGCCATGGTAATATATTTATTTAGTTTTTACTTTTTATATTAATCTTATGGTAGAGTATGGAAGAACTAAATTACGAGAAATCCTGTGACAATGTACTATCGAAGCTGATGGCATTGTCGCTCCAATATACACGCTGTTGGATTGTTTTCTATTCCAGAGAAAGACTGAGTTTAGAGTAAGTTACGACATTCTTTTGTTATCTTGGTATTTTTAAAACAAACATCGCTAAAGGAAGCTACTTATTAGAACAAGCTAACACTCTTTGTTCTTTGAATTTCTCTGTAGGAACACATTTCTCTTAGAACAATATGAATATTGTAAGCTCATATTTCTAGCATGTTTTGGACATTTCATTTAGTTACAGTGCTGTCATGCTCCTACTGAAAAACTCATTGAAATATAGAACTAACAGCAATCACTGGAGACCTCCAAAAAAGTTAGCAGAGGTGGTTTTCATGTCTTAGGATCTTTTTAGTCTTTCTTACACAATAAATAAATAAATGGTTATTATAAAACAACAGGATTTGAGGCAGGTAATGCTAACGTGGGGTGTGTTTCAAATCAACAGGTCCTGAAATTTCTCAAGTCTAAGGATATTAACCACTGGAATTATTCTTTACAACTGTTTGAAGTAAATTAACCCCTACAAATACATGGTTATGAATTACTGTTGTTAGCATCACTATACATCATTTGCAACAGGGAGACATTCTTCAAATGTTGTTCCAATCCATCAGTAATTCTCCTTTTGCCGTTGGAGCACAGCTTTTGTTGATATAGTTCATAAGCATTCCTTTATTACCTACTGCGAGACTTTTTTCTATGAGCAAGTGATAAATTTTCCATGCATCACCTCTGTATGATTTTTCTCCAGTGACTGACCCTGATCCAGTCCTTTTGCTTCAGGCCAGGCTTGCTTTGCTGTGGGCTGACTCCATTTTCTTCCTCACAGTGCATCCTTCAGCAATCAGTCACTTAATGCGTCCTAGTTCTCCTTTCACAGATATTTAATGCTCAAACTGTACTAGTATTCTGAATTCCAGAAAATTAAACATAAATTTATTAACATATGGAATAATTTTTAATTATTACATGCGCATATTAAATATTAATGGTTGAATCAAACTGTTTTATAGATACAGTCTGAGGGGATATACTCTGCTTAACCTTGTCTTAATTTATGCCACTCTAATTGAACTTACACAGGAGTCAGAAGACTTTGAAGTGAAGGTAATTTTTCTTATAACAACATTTCTGTTTTAAACTTCACTGTATGATATTTCTAAAGTGCTTAATCAAATATACATTTTACATCAAAAACATAAAATAGCTCAAAGTTACTAAAATAAGAGAGAGGAGCTTAATTCAGTGCTGCTGAAGTCAGGGAAAAGACTGCGTTGACCCCAGTACAAGTTGAATCAGTTTGAAATAGCAGCTGAAGTGTTTTTATGACTAGGAGTCAAAAAATGAGATTGTACCTTTAATTTTATAGATTATGAGAATGTGGATTAATCCTGCTTACATCTTAATTTGAAGTTTCAGATTAGTATTGTTACTAATGTAGTAGAAGAAAAGAAAGTGTAATTTTCTCTGGTGTCAGCTAATTTGCTTTTTTATGTTGCAAGATAAATTAATTTTTTCATTATCAATCAGAAAATGCAGTATTAGAATAATCAGCATTAAAAAATTGGGCAAAAGTTTCATTTGGCTTACCAAATTAAATTACTTGTTTTGCATGTAGTAGCATCTTTTTAGGCAATTTTTTACTTATTTGCATATTAAAATGTGTTTCAAATTTATCTGGTTATATGAAGGTTAAAGAGAGAGGACAAAGCTTTTTTCATTCCAGGTATTCAGCAGTGTAGTTCACATGGAAATTACTTACACCTTTGAAGTGTTACACGTCTTCTTAAACTATCTTAGGCATCTCAGAATTACCTGTTTTATTAGGAACTCATATTATACCCATAAACTTGATCACATATAAAAGACCTGTAGGATAAACTAATTCCACCCACATGGGATTTGCGTAAATAAGGAGTCTAATTTGCAGCCAGGCTAGCGGTCAGAGGTTGGAGTTCCTTTGCATGATAAGCACGGATCAGGTTTAATTACTCCACATTACCAGCTGTTGTGTTCAGGGTCACCTTTAAGCTTTCCCATTTAACTACTGTAGCAAATTAAGTCATTCCTTAGTATAAGTTTTAACCAAAAATATTTTGTATCACTTTTAGGTAGTTCTTATGCCAGGTATTGAAGAGACAGCACTGGTAATTCGTCAGATTGCTGACAACATTTTGATAGCATCTAGTATCAGTCCTCATGAGTGGTTGGATAAATCCTGGCTTTCTGTCTTGCCATCAGAGGTTTGCTTATCTTTCCGTTAAATTACATTGTTTTCTTCCTGTTTCTCAGACTCCTAAAGTTCCAGCATTTTTTGTTGTTCTCTTAAAATATATTATTCAAATAATATTATTTTATATTCTTTTTATATTATAATATTATTTTGTATAAACATAAATATATGCATATATATGTACACACACACATATATGTAAAGCTTCTGTCATCATTGCCAGCAAAATTAGGTGCAACTTGGACTTTCCCCAAACTTTCACAGTTAACCAGCAGACAAGTTTATCCTCCGCAACCGCCAGCCATTGTGTACGGTTCTACAGTTCTAGACGCTAAGTTTGAAAAACTATCCAAATTGTAAAAGATAAACATACAGTGGCTCACTTGGGCCGGAAGCCAAATCTGTCAGTGCTGATCCATTGCTGAATCAATGGCATTGCTTACAGACTTGCTTTAATAGAAGGTAGTAGAAATTTTTTTAACTTCTCATGCAGTAGTTGTTACTGGATATTTACAAAAAATGCTGGAACACATCCATCAATCACAGTCAAATATATGGCATTCTTTAACTTGTGTATTAAGGTTTTCAAATTAGACATACGGATTTGTTAATTTTATAAGGAAGCTCTGAACCCTTGTAAAGCCAAGATCCTTTTTGGCCTTCGCAAAATTCAGAAGCATTTTAAAGCAGGTATTGGCGTGGCCTTTCAAGTGTGGGATATTGGATTATAGATTTTCCAATTTAGAGATTAAGGATACAGGTAGGAGTCATTCATTGTATTTTGTCTCTGTTAAAGGTATTAGATAGTGGCATCTGTTGAGTGCAGAGCTTTATGACAGTCAGGAACTGGAAGCTGATATTCTGAAAATGCTACAGCTCTCAACTTGCTGCCCTTGACATTCAACCTCCCCCTAGCAACTCCTGCTTTTTGCACCTGTCTCACTGCTGTTTATGTAAAACAAACCCAGCTTTGTCAGTTTATCCTGACTTAGGTAATTCCCTTCAAAATGGAGATTAAGCGGTAAAGCTGGTAACATGTTTTCCAATCAAGTTTACATGATTCACTGGTTTCATCCTCTAGAACAGAAACATCTTTAGACTGTGCTTGCTTTTTATCAAACTGTTGTGCAGAACTTACTCTTTTGCAAAAATTACACAGTTATATCTGTAGTTTAAAAAAAGCTCTATTTCTGTAACATAGTATATGACCTATTCATAGGGCTGCCATTCTGTAGCAAAAAAAAAAAAAAAGGGAAAAAAAAGTTTGTCAGATATCAATCTAAGAAAGTAATTTCCATTTCCAGACAGAGAAGTGCCTGCTTACTTTTCCATGTATCAACCCTCTGGTTGCTCAGTTCATGTTAAAGAAGGGATCTTCGCTGAACAAGTTGTTTCTTGCAAGCTTTGATCAACTTCAGGAACTTCTGCCAGAGGTTCCAAAAAAAGTTTTAAAGGTCAGCCAAAATTAATTTATGTATTAGATCCATCTTTTTGCACTGTTGTAATACAGGATTTTTTTATCTGCATATACATGCACATTTGCTGGTATCATCTACCATTCATATCTAAAATGTTGAGCCCACTAATTCTCAGCAGATTTTGTCAAGTCACCATTATGTTTGTGTGAAGATGATTAGAACATTTCCTTAACTGGAAAAACATGCATTTGATAGGCTTCCTCTTCAAACTTAGTTGTATCAAGTATTGTATCAGCATACAAGCTTATGTGTTTCCCTAATGTAAGAAATGTTTTCCAATTAACTGTTTCCAGGACTTTTGTCCATCCTTCCCTCCTTCCTTTCCCCCCTTCCTTCCTTCTTTCCTTCTTTCCTCCCTTTCCTTCCTCCCTTTCCTTCCTTCCTCCCTTCTGCCTTCTTACACAATAATAAACCCACCGCTTCTAAATACACAGTACTAAGCATTTGAAAGAGCCCTAGAGGTTAAGATGAAGATTTCCACTCACTAAAGTGTCTGCTCTGCAGTTACAATTGCGTGCTCCTACTGTTTCAGTTGGGCCAACTCTGGGAAAATTATAGACTGATTATAGGCAGCTAGTTAGGTAAAAAATGCACAGCTTTTATCAGTCAAGAAAACAGGAGGTCAAACTTCCACATCAGAAGCATTCAGTTAAGGTGAAGGAGCAAGTTAACTGGCACTGAATATCAACTTGTGCATGTTATTGGAATAACTTAATCTGTGTAAAGCCATGTTTACTGACTGAAAAACAGAAAAAAGATCTCATCAGTTTAATTGCTCTTTGATGTATGATATGTGCCAATCCATTGCAGACACTACTTCCTCAAGTCCTGGGCTAGTGAAAGAGAATAAAATATATTAAGGTACTGATATTCCTGTGTTTTGAGAGACAGGCTATTACTTACTCTGATTATAGATTTAAGACAGGTGGCACATTGTCTACTGTATATGCCTCTCCTGTATTGGTGAGTCTTTTTTTTTCTTTCCAGTACACAAAAAATTACACAACTTAGAAATCCTAACAACTGGTTTAACTTTTCATGTTTGACAGTGTGGACATGTACTACAAACACTCCTCAAGTATCTTTTTTTTTTTGGTTTCAGCATTTTAGTGACATGACATCTTCATACAGCCTAAATGCCACTGCTCCACTAGAAACAGCAGTGAAAGGTGAATCACCCACAGAAAACCGTAATAACTTCCATACAGTCTATCCAGATTATAAACAAAATCATCATTCTTTAGAGCTGCTTGGTAAGGCACAAAACAGCACAGGTAATATCTTGAATTACTGGAAAATGTGTCTCCTTTGAATCCAAGTGAAAATCTGAGTGTGTTAGAATTTTTATCTTCTATTTATGGAAAGGTCAGTTATTCTGAGGAGACAGACTGCAATCAAAATGCTCAATGACATCTTGGTTTTCTGTAAAATCTAGAGAAATAAGCTAATTTTTCATTCTCCAAACAGAATGCTTCAAATTTTTCTCCACCAGGACCATCTCATATAAATTCTGAAGCTATAATTCATCCATTGAATCATCATCAGAGTTTTTTTGACCCTGATCTTCCAAGCTACATGCAAAAGAAATCATGTTCCTCAGAAGTAATTATGGGGAGGAAGCAGAATTCCTCTGCTGTGCCAAAGGACTGTGAAGATGTTGCTCATCTAGATGTTATGAATTCTCTTCATGTTCAAAGACAGCACTACAGCTCTGATCATTCTTCCAAAAACTCTGAAAAAGTGGATTTCTTTTCCAGTGACTATGCACCTCAGGATTGCTCGAAGAGTTTTCTAGAAGAATTTAGAGACACAACACTTAAGAGCCCAGAAATTCTGTTTAACCAGACCCTATGGAATGACTCTTCATCCACAGGCCCATGCGATTCATTTGTATCTGAGAGTTTTCTCTCTGATTTGTTTGTTGACCCAGATGAGCTTCAAAGTCTGAATTTTCACCAAACAGGTAGAGAATCTAAAGGAAAGAGAAAACAAACTCCTCCATTCTTGTGGATAAAAGAAAAAAATAAAACAGGTATGTCCAAAGCAAACAGAATTTGTTGAAATTCTGTTTGTAACTCAACTGGAAACAGGAGTATCTGCAAGACTAGCTTTTGTATTTTCTTCAAATAGTTGTTAAATCCAATCCAACCCAAAAGTTGCATGTTGCCTTTACTAAAAACTTACTTACATATATATTTATTCTGTGACAAAAGATCCCTAAACATTTATTTCCTGTTTTGAGCATAAAGAGTATTAAAAAAAATAGAATTGTGTTACTGCTGTTATTTTTTATTGGTAAAATATTGAAAAGTGCAGTTCTCCAACATTGTAAGCTTCAGCCTCTTCTCTCTTGCCTGACAGTGGCTGAAATGCACATAATAAACATGCCAGAATTATTTTAAACTTTATGGGAAAGGTTATTTTGTAAACATAGGTTTGGGCAAAAGGGGGAAGAAAAGACTAGGAAGTATTTTCTCTAAAGGACAAGAAGTAAATTCAGCAAACTCACAGTGCAATCTAGATACTACTAATGGTGTTTTTCTGTTGGCATTAATGGAGTAAGAATTCCACTCTGACAACTTTCAAAGTTTGTTTCACACAGTTCCCTTACTCTTGGAATTTTTTTTTTTTTTTAACTAATGTCTCCAGGGCTAAACTTTCCATCTTGAAATCACTCCAAAGCGTATTTCTTTAAATGCATGGTATAGTGTGTACTTCAAAACTTTGTTTACCCTGAAGGTGTGTACAGTCCTTATATAAAAGCTTCATGCTTCTCTTTTTTTTTTTGTACTTTTCTTATCCCTGGTTTATTTTCTCAAATTCAGTTAGCTTGAGACCTTTTTTGATAAGCCATAATATGTATCCATGGAGTCTTAAAAGTACAAAACCACCACTAAGCTAAGACTTAGTGTCAGACTAAGTACTGCTGTATTGTATATTGTATTTTTTTTTAATTCTGCTCCTTCCCTATAGGTGAGGTACCACATTTTTTAAAAATCCATGGTTAGGCTTCTTAAATCAAGTGCCTAACTCCTAGTACCCGTGATTAAATTTATGTTTTCTCTGTTGCTGCCTGTCGTTAAATCTCTTGGTGCTACAGCAAGGTCAGCACAGCATTAAATGCTTTCACTAATTAGATCAGACTCATTCATGAAAACACAAGTAAGTCATTGTTATCATTATGTTTCATGGGCTGCTTAAGGCACTTATGAAGTAAAGAGAGGGAAGGTTTAATTGGATATGGTGAACTGCTTTTAATTTTCAGCCTATGTAAATTAAAATTTTCATACAGAAACTCTGTTGCCTCTCCATTGGGATTAAAATTGAGACCTGGAGTATTGATGGGTAGTCAACATTATTTCAGTTACCTGTAACAGGCACTGATAGTATAAAATTCTAAATACAATAGTTTCAGTAGATATCAGGGCAGATTCTTCTAGTACCATGTTCTAGAGTATCCTCCTAACACTGTGATCTCTGACTGGTAAGTTTTCTGTAATACTCTTGCCCAGTAGGGCCAAGGTATACTTAAATCTGAATTAAATCAAAAAAGGAAAAGTCATTTTTGCTTTAGATTTTGGAAGAACAGGCTTATATTACTTTATTATTCACTGACCAGGTGAAAAATAAGTATACTAAATAGTTGTGCATGCTAATGCAAAAAAAATGCCTTAATACAGTGAAAGCCTTCTGAAGTCCCAAATTTAAGAAATGTTTACAGAGTCAAGTTAAAAGACACACTGGAAACCGCCAGGGATTTCTTCAGGCTTCAGATCAAACTTTTATTAAACCACAAACAATTAATGCCAGTATGCCGAGCCAGTATTTCCACTGGAAGAGAACCAGAATTTTCTTACAGTAACTTATTTTGAATAAGCAACTTCTCAAATATTTTATTGTAAAAATACTTGACTCTTAAGAATGTAAGTAGCTTTTTGAAACAACTTAGAAACATCAACATGTCTCTGGTTAAAAATAATTCACTTTCACAATTACTGAATAGTACTGACTGTAGTATTAATGAAATAGAAATAAGCATTGAAATCTTTACTGAAATACTGTGGTTATGCATACTGCAGGTTGATGTATTTGTTTTAGGTGTCAGGTACTGTATTTTTACTACAGGATGATATGCCTAAAACTGATCAGTAGTAGTTAGTATTAATCTGTACACTTTTAAATTTATGGCCATTGATAGTTTTCATACACAGCACACTGGTTAAAGCTGAAGTCTGTTACCGTTTCTGGGAAACACACAGTTAGGTCTGCATTTGTATGGTATTTGTAGCTTATCATATGCATCTTTTTCTTCCACTTCTTTTCCAGATTCAGGATTTGCTGAAGTACCAGGCTTCAAAAAAAGGAGATTGACTTATGAAAGAGTCCCTGGAAGAAGTGATGGACAAACACGTCTTAAATTGTTTTGAGTGGAATGAGGATTTCCATACTACACATACTTTTTAAAATTCTTAAGCTCTTTGAAGGGAAATAGATTAAATGCCATTTTGGGGGGGTTTCTTTAGAGAGAAATTAGCGTTTGGGAATCCTTAGTAATTCAGGATTCTTTTTATGTTTTTAGAATTTTACTGAAGTAGTTTCTTGAACCTGGAGAATTACTGCTTCTCTGTTTGTTCTCATGGATGATATAAAGGTACCTTATAATTGTTTATACAAAAAAATAAAATGTGAACCAAAAAAACCAGACACTGAAGCTCATAAGAATTTTCAAGGCACCTGTGTTTGCTCCCTGAGCATGCAGCTTTCCAAACTTATAGATGGACTAGATCTCCCAGAATCTCAAGGCTGCTTCAGAAAGTCTTAGGGCTTTCTTGCACTTAGAGCTGTGACCCTTTGTATTTGTCCCTTGGGCTTGGTTCCACTTCTTTCCTTCTGATGGCTCCTTTAGAAACCATGTGTTGAGTTCCTGAACTGCCTTTAATCCCAACCAAGCTACAGAAACCACCTGTTTGTTTTATGGACAATGAACATGTGAAAGAGATGTTGAAGTTTAGGAGTCTAATAGATTTGATTCAGAGAACTAAGCTGTGATCCGAGCTCTCTGCATAATCTGGTGGAGGCCATTTGTTGGCATCCACATTCCTCACCCTGCTACACTGCATCGGCATGTAGGAAGGTGAGTGTCATCTGGGAGGCAGTGCCAGATACTGTAAGCTACAGCTGGAAGGGGTAAGAGAAAGGAAAAAAAAAAGGTATCTCAATTGCAAGCTACGGAGGAGAGAGGATAGAAGAGTACCCAAACTCACTGTCCATCAAAGGATTTGGCAACGGAACTGGAAATACGTGTGGGAGCAATGGCAGACAGTAACTCCAATTCTGCAGCAGGAATGCATGCCTGCTCCAGACCCTCAAGTGTCTGTTCAGTGGCCCTCAGCTGAGATGATTCTGTTTTCAAACTCACAAATCTTTTTAAGTTTGATGTAAAAACAGAAAGGAAAGAAAAAGGAAAAAAAAAACCCAACAAGTTTATGGTTTATGCTTGCAGTTAAATACTTTCTTGACACCGACCCTTCATTGAGCGCATGTTCACTATTTGGATAAATAAAACCCACACTTATGGGAGAAAGCTTTGGTCTCTCAGAGAAAATGGAGTGCTGATTTTTAGCTGAGAATTCCTGAAAGCTACACTGACAGCACTAATAGCAATTTTAGTTCACAGAAATATCCCCAAATTATTTGTACCCAAATTGTTTGCAAGACTTCAGAAAATGCCTTTCAAGTGTAACATAAAAAGACTTTTAGCAGACCTGCAAACAAGCCAGTGTTTCCCTGTTTTGCCCAGAATAAGAGAAAGACTTAAATAAAAATTGCAGTTTGCTTACTATTTCGGGTCCATTTTTGCGGTCACTTGACCTAACCATTTTCCATCTCTTTGCATCACGGGTTTGGCTCTGTTTCTCAGAACTGTCTCCCAAATTGCCAGGCCCAGGAATCTGTTCTTTTAAGTGTGCAGCTCTGCAAAGTCTTGGTCACAGATGACCACAGTGGAGAAAATTATAGCTGCTGCTACCAAGCTATGTATTTATGTCCTCCTCTCCCACAGGCAAAGGCTGACACCAGGACTTTCACGCAAACAGTCATGGAAGACTACCTCAGACAATCTGTAGATCACTTTGAAAACAAAGGCATGTTGCCTACATCAAATCACTGAAGAAAATTCAGGTGCTGCCTGCATTAAGTTTCCATTAGGTAGAAAAAATGTCACTGTGCCGTTAGTAACTGGCATCACAGTGGAAAATAAGGCTTGCAGTGACCCGTTGTTTTTTATTGTGTTTTTTTTATAACCCTCAATCTCTCACAGATATATACACACTGACAAATTTATCATATGTGACATTCTCCCCCCTCCTCCCATCTATTTAATGTGGAGGAAAATTACTACTGCATTATAAAGATGCACTTCCCCTGTGCCCCCAAATTGTCTATAACTAAGAAGAATTAGGAAGCAACTAATTCTCGAACAAAAAGATGCGATATAAAAACTTATCACCAGTCCTCCATCAGCGGGTAAGGGACGCTCAGAGACCAGGCAGGTGGCACCTGCAGATGGAGGAGCCTCCCCGGCAGACAGAGAGATGATGGTGAGCAGAGGGGGCCTCGTGGCTCACGTGAGACACTCCGCGTACAGATGTGTGCATTCACTTCATTTGTTCTATTGTGGGTGTGCTGCCCCGAGAGCAAGCAGTTGTGGCAAGCACGCTATGTAGAGATGGGAATCCATGTCTTCCTCCCGCGGGACAGCAGAACAGCCCACCCATCCCGCAGCTGCAGCACAGCTGCTGGTGTGAGACAAGGATGCTCCAGCTGAAAGACACCACACGGAGCCGGGCAGGGCCAAGGGAGAACAGGAGTTGTCTTGGGCTGCCCTCCCTGCACCCTGTCATTTGGCCACTCCGTATGCCAGCTCAGCAGCCACTCCAGAACCCAAGCTCCCAGTGAGGAAGCCACGCAGGAAAGCACATGCAGCAGGGAGGCCTGGGGAAAGGAACCGATGTGGGGACGGGGGGAGGTTTCATCACGGGAGGTACAAACACTAAGGTCTTGGCTGGCAGGGAGTGGCCAGCAGCCAGACGCTGGCTGTTCGGAGGAGTTTCAAGCGTATTCTCATCCCTCTCCTCCGCTGACTTGAGCATTTTGACCTCAATCTGATCACCGCTGTGCAAGTAAGAACAACCATGCTTCCTCTAGACTTCCGCAGCATGTGCGTGCGCCGAGGACTAAATAAAAAATGCCATATTTAAACAGCCTACAATGAAAGGAAGCCAGGGCAAAGAAAAGCTCTTAAGGAAGGACGTTCTCTTCTGTATTTAGAGGCACAATACATACTGGCTGTATTATGACTCTCATCTCAGCGTCTTCCTGCAGGAAAGCAAGCGTGAAAATCCTCTGACAAAGACTGAACCGCCTGGAGGACGCTCATTGCCCCATTTCAGTTAATATATTATTTATATACTTCTATAAGTTAAATACTCAGATTGCAAAATTCTTCCTTACAGTCTCAAAATGTGTAAGCGAGCATGACAACATTGTTAGTATTGACCACAAAAATGGTAAATAGCTACAAATAGGATTTTTTCTATTAATAAGACACATTTTCTGAAAATCCAATAGCAACCTTCCCAAAAAGCCAAATAGCTTGAGGCCTCCCCTCCCAGTGCAAAATCAAAGTACCCTCCTTACAATAGCTGCTCTTTGTTGGAATTAAACAATGAGTTCAAAGCCAGTAGGGAGACGAATTTTATTTCCAAACTTCTAAAAGATTAATACAAACAATAGAAAGTAGACAAAATTCAAAACTTATTAATAAAGTTAGTTGTCCTTGTAAAAGTGCTCTATAAAAAAAATGAAGGCAAACGACCAAGCACATTTTAGTAACTTCTGTGTAC
The DNA here is from genome assembly GCA_023375905.1 of Nycticorax nycticorax. Classification (NCBI taxonomy): domain Eukaryota; kingdom Metazoa; phylum Chordata; class Aves; order Pelecaniformes; family Ardeidae; genus Nycticorax; species Nycticorax nycticorax. The sequence continues at coordinate 1,130,489 of JAKFQP010000112.1, forward strand.
GGCAAACCTCGACAATTACTCATGCAACTATCTTTGGGTGTTCATGGATTTCTAGTGTCTGTTTGGTCACATTTTAAACACGTCAAGGGAATTCCACCATGGCAGTACCTTCACAAATACAAATTAGGAGAAGTACTACAGATCAGGAGCCTTAGGAATCAAGCCTGTGCTACACATTGTGACCAGCAGTTTCTAATACGTGTCATTTATCAACTTGGATGCACTTGAAAAAAACTGTAGTTCACTCCAGATCTTGCTAATGGGAGCAAAATTCCCCCTGAGAACGTTACTTCAGTACTAACAGCATTTAGTTTTATAATTTATCAATTCACTTTTCTGATGTTTTATTTTGGAAAGAAACAAATAGCTTTTACTATTGTTCCAGGGTAACAGTTTACCAGGATAGGGGTAAGTAATTTGGTAAAAATTAATCTGTTTTTCTCTTCTGAAATGTAAACTTCTCAAGTAATATCTGTATAGTTAGCATAGCTTATGAGAAGAATAAGAGTTACATTAAAAAACTTTAAGAACATTAGCAAAAGACAGTGAGATATGAATACACAGGAACAAACAGATAAACATCTAGGACATCGTTTTAGCCACACGGAAGTGAGGACACAGAGAGAGACTTTTCTTGTGAAGGGAGGCAGTTGTTATTCATGTCATGTTTGAAGGCGACTCTCTGATGACCTTCCCTATAAGAGGAAAAAAAGGTTTACTCAATGCCGTCTCCCTAGGCTGATACATTTCTCTTACAAAGCGTAACACAAAAGCTCCTTTGCACTGAGAAAAACTCAATAACCGCTTTCCTGTGTTGGATGTTGGCATCCTTGAATATTATAAATTTTTTTAATTGTTTTTTCGACTTTGCTTGCATTTTTTTATGATCCTAAGACAGATAAATAATAATAAACTAGACAATTGATCCAGCAGCAAAAGATGGCTAAATGATATCGTGGGCTGAGCTATGCATTTCTGAAAGTATCATGAATTAAACATCAAACTTCTCTGAGAAAATATTTTGTATCCTGTCTGGATGATGCAATCAAGCTTGGATCCTAGAAATACATACATACACATGCAGAGACACACACAAAAAGTGGAAAGGCTGCTTCAATAACGGAAGAACACATGCAACAGTCACTACCAATTCTCTCTTATTTGCAGGAATAATTAAGGGTAGCACCTAAATTAAGAAAATCTTCTGCTTGTGCTTTCCCCACTGCCAAGTTTTTCCAGAAGGGCATCTCATGCTCAGTTGTTCTCTCTCTTCAGGTTCAACCCTGTTTCATCAGACCTACGTGGCAACAGTCAAACCTGCGCTATTGAGTGAGGCACGAGCACAGCTGCGAGCTCAGGAACCCTGGCAGTGGGAAGGGGAAGATTTTACAAGTAGTTCATGTTCCAGTTTAAATTCTGCCCTTAAAGCAAATACCCGTTTTCACTTTCATAGTACTCTCAAAGAAAGAACAGAATTCAGTGGTCCTTCCTCTCTCCATAGTTTTTTTGGCTCTTCAGCAGGAACTATTTTTGTTCTTTCTTTTAAAGAAGAGTAACCCCTTCTCAATATCCTACTTCCACGTTTGTTTGTCATGCAGCAGAAACAAGATTTTCCAAGGAAAGTTATGGTGTGATCCTGCCCGAGACCACTAGCGCACGCGGCCTCCTGCTGCCATCGCTGACAGCCGTGCGACAGATGGGAGACACAAGAGTGGGAATCGTGGAAGTGGACCCCAAGGATCTGCAAACGCTGGACTGTCGCACACACAATCTCACAACCCCCTCCACCCTGCAGGTGTTATGCAGGCACAAGCAGCGCAGAGCGCTAAGGCAGACAGAGATTAGGCAGCATCTCATCCTTTAGACCTGTGCTGGAAAAGTTTGGGAAGGATGTGATCACAGATCGCCTCAGCTCCTCGCCACTTCCACTGCTTCTGGTGCCGTACCAACAGCAACAGCACAAAGAGCCTAAGAACGGGCGCAGCCAAATGAACTGCAATAGGACACTGAGGGCAAATCGTACTTTAACAAGGTTCTTGCTCAAGCTGTGAGCTAGTCATCAGAGCACATGCTACTGCCATGGCTTTGTCTTGCTTCTGCAATCTGGGTTACACAACTGGCTTTTATGTCTAGATGTGCCAAACACAGCTGTGTGTCACGCATGGTTTTTATTACTTTGGATGCTGCTAATGACCCTAAAGCTGGTCAAACACAAAAAAGGACCAACCAACCAAAAAAAATACTCGTAAGCAAAACACCTCTAGAAGGAGCTGTAGGAAAGAGGCATGCTTCAATTGCCACACCTAAAAGAAAGAGAAAACTATTTGTACAGCCAGCGGGGAAGTGATCAGCACTTTGCTACTGAGAATTCAACATTTAAACAACTACCACCATGTGCCCTCGTCCCTCCTAGGGCCTGAGTTTCAAATCAGAGTTGTTGTTGTTGAATCTGTGACTTTTTATTACCTGATTTCAGAGTAGAGCACAGGATCGGGGTTCTCGAAAGGGATTGCTCCCTGCAGGAACCCCAACAAGCAAGGCATCTTTGCAGGCATTTTGCATACAGTACTGCTGGAGTTCTGCAGCTGCCTGTGAGACCTGTGTAAAGAAAAATAAAAACAAATCCAGGGAGGAAACTAATTCATTCACAAGCATCTATTAGGCACTTCCTCTTGAAGAGCCATTATCAAACAGAGCTGGAGAGCTGCCAAGTCAGCTCTTGGATTCTAAAACACCAAGGAAATCAGGACAGACGCACATTTACAAAGCTCCAATGAAACACGCATGAAATCCTATGCCAGTGATGAGCCAGAGGAGTGAAGAGGACCAAGGTGCAAGTGCGATGGAATTTGTCCTCATTAAAATGCACAGGGCCGTGACCACAGTGTTTTCCAAGCTACTGTACTGTTTTCAGGTTTATATTTGAGCTCTTGTATCCTCAGATAACTTATAAAAAGGATTTTAATTTCCAAACTGTTAAGCAACACAGAGCATAATGAGGAATGAAAGCAAAAAGATGAGGCAGAAAAGCTTTTTATTGCGACCTTCCCCTGGCAGTGAAGTGAGAGCTTCAAATCCACGCCCTGGTCCCCGCAGAGGACAGCCCAGAGGTGCAGAACGAGCCCAGGGACCCAAAGGCCAGATGCCTCCAGCACGGAACTCCCCTGCTCTCCCTGTGGGTGGCAAGTCAGTCATGTGCCTATATTTTTGAAGAAAAACGTAGGGGAATTTCCAGTTTCTCAGACACACATTGGTAATGGCTGCAGGGAACTGTCAAAATCCACGCTGTCTGGTACGGTTTTTGTAAAAGGAAATACTGAGCATAGCGGTGGGAGTACAAGTTCCCCTCTGACCTCACCTCTGCCTTCATTACAGGACTCCCGAAATACTGATTTTTCTTCCTAAACAACTTGGCAGTGTTGCCAGCTGAGTGACGAGACAGTAGCCAGAAGGACCATCTGCTCTTCCCGGCCTCCTGATGGAAGGGGCCACCCTGGATGGGATTTTGGTTCTGGGCCATCCCATCTTACAGCATCTGGAAGAGGGTGGGAAACCCTGGCCTAGCACAGACTTTCGTTTGCTCTTTCGCTGCTGTCCTGGTCACCGCCTCCCAACTCTCCTCCAGGACACACATCCTGGTAACTGCCCGAATTTCGCTGGCAGCTGTCAGCATTTCAGGGAGTTGCTAAGAGAAGCGTTTTCCCACAGCCTCCCAGGCTCTCTTGAGCGGAGTACAGGGAGAAGCACCCACAGAAAGGATCCCGCTAGTCAGTGGGCTTCGTCACTCCTCCCTCTTTCTGCAGGATGCAAAGGTCTCCCACCCTGCCCAGCCCCTTGGACCCCTCACCTCAACCACAGGGCCCACCCCTTGCTGGTACCAACTACGCACCACATGGCAACCAGGCAGAGGTGCCGCTTGACAAAACTGATCAGGCCAAGACTGCCTGGAACTTTTTCCTGGGAAAAGGAGCAGAGTCGCTCAGTGAGCACAGCCATCCACAGTTCCTCACTGTGTCTCCTTGCACTTGGCTGCTGAATTCTGCAACGTGCACTGAGCTACGGGTATCCTGGTGCTCCCGGAAAGGTACAAACCTGATTTTTGGCATCTGTGTGAGAATTATCCATATGGCAGCAGACTGTTGTTCTAGGACAGATCTGCCTGCTCTTAGCCCTACCTATGCCCCTGTAACATTCTTGACTCCTCCAGTTCACACAGAAAGCGCAAGGGTTTCTGCCATATTTCATCACAGGATGAACACGCTCTTGCGGCAGCCTCCTGCGTGCAAGATACATGTGTGTGCTTCTTTCCTACTTGGTTTCCTCTTTCTGAAAATATTGTTCCTGTCTGCTTTTTTGGCTGGCAGGGTAAACAAAATCACCACTGGAACTTTGTAGTAGGGGATGTATTTTTAAAAATCCTTTTCAAATCCAGCTTCCGTCTGTAAACACACTGTCTATTCAAAGTAGCCAAGCCAATGTTTTCTCCCATCTCCGTGTCTGCTAAAAATGACCCAAGTGGTTTTTCACCAGCTGGATATATGCCTGGTTTTACCCTGCATGTCAAGAAACCCCAGGCGATGCTTTTTGTAAGACACATCTTTAATCATGCATCATTTCACTTGTGATTATAAAAAGACACGAATGGGTTCCTAGAAGAGCAGAGCTGGAAAGCAACTGCTGTGCACGAGGCTGCAAAGAAGATGAGATGGAGCTCTTATTGAGGTCAAGCCTCCCTGGAGAACAAGCAAACCCATATTAAATAGGTAGCCTTGAGAAGCCCAGCTCCAGAATACAGGGGACCACAAAGCAACCCCAAATAAACTACAACCTCTATCTTTTATATCCCCTCCCCACCCAAAAAAAAAAGCAGGGAGGGGCCATATGCCTCAAAATGAGCAGGAACAGAGACCCAGGCTATTGCTGGTGGCATAGAGCAACAGAAGCGTGTGTTCGGTCAATCGTTTCTGTGTGCGACCATATATCCCTCTTGCCGCAAGGGCCTACATTTCCTACTCTGCATCATGTCGTTTCTCATGGATTCCTGCACATCATGGCAGTGATAAACTACAGTCACTTTTAGTGAATCAAACATCTGCCGACTCAGTATGGGCTAATAAAATTTAGTAACATTAACGAACTGATCAGGATGATGTCCAAAAGCCAGAGTGGTTTCACCTTGCAGCAGCTGCTTCAAATTTTCACCAGCCCAGGGCGGGAATAGTGAGAAAAGGTATTCTAAATTATTTTAAAATCAATTAGCTAAGTTTCTGCTGCTCAATATACTGGCACTGTCATTGGGCTGAGGGAGCTGGCTGGTCTTTTGTGACCAGAGAAAGATGGAGAACGCATGGAGGTGATGAGAGAAGAGGAAAATGCAGGATACAAATTGATTTTATCTTCACCGCTTCTGTCCTGGTTTCGGCTGGGATAGAGTTAATTTTCTTCATAGTAGCTACGCTAGATTCTGCTCGTGGGGGGACAAAGTCGTTTTCCAAAGCAGTTGCAGACACCCCCTACCCCCACACCCCACACCGGGAACCAAGAGATGTCCCGGACAGGTCTGCATGAGTGAATTTGGGCTGCCAGAGGAAAAAAAAACCCAAACCAAACGAACAAAAGCCCCCCAAGCCGAGGCGCTGGCAGGTGGCGGCCCCCCCTCGGCAGCCGCCTTTCCCGGAGATGCGCAAGCAGAGGAGGGCTCCCCCGGCCCAAACCCAGGGCGGGGGGCGGCTCAGCTGCGAGGGACGCCCTGTGCGGGCCGGGCTGCCCGGGCGGAGCTCAGGAGGTGCCGCTGTGTTATGGACGGCAGCGCCTTCCCGCACCGAAGGGCACCGACGCCACCGCGCCCGCGGGGCCGGGTCTCGGAGCTCCCCCCCCCCCGGGCACAGGCACCCCTCGCCCCCTTCTCCCCGAATCGCTCCCTCGGCCAAACGGGGAAGAAGCGGCCGGAGCGGCGCGCCCGGCCCGGCTCACCTTGATCCTCTCCAGGGCCGCCTCCAGCTTCAGCTGCTCCACCAGCCGCTGCATGGCGCCCAGGCTGCCGCCCGACGACATCCCCGGGCCGCCGACAGCACGCAGCCGGCCGGGCACGCAGCGCGGCTCAGCTGGGCCGGGCTCGGCTGGGCTGGGCCGGCCCGAGCCGGGCTCGGCCCCCTCCGCCCCCGCCCCGGGCAGGGACCGGCGCGGCTCCGCCCTCGGCCCCCGCGGCCCCGCCCCGGAGCCACCGCCCGCGGGCCTGAGGGCGGCCCGGCCCGGGGCTGCGGCGACGGGTGAACCCAGTCGGTCAGCGTAGGACGGGAGGGAAAAAGACGGAA
>JAKFQP010000112.1:1137782-1147861 GCA_023375905.1 Nycticorax nycticorax
TTTTTTTTTTTTCTTATGTACACAATTGCTTTGTCAACTTAATTTCAAGATAAAATAGGGCCTGAAAATGTATTCCCGAAAGACAGATATCATTCAGAACTACAATGTTAGGCTAGAAACGCCCAGCAGCCTCAGCTAATGAGGTGTGACTGCAATGCTGACAGCTTTGTAAAGACACACAAGTTTTTCCTACCCTTTGTCGCTGAGATGTTGACTGCAGTGTCACTGCCCAGCAGATTTTTGCTGCAGCTCTCCATCTGGTTATTTTCAAAGGGCTTGTGTGTCAAGAAAAGAGGGAACTCGAAGTTGAGCCTGCAGAACGGCTCATTTCCAGCAGGTCATACAATACCTGCTGGCTTCCCCTTTTCCACTCACTCGTTACCAGGCCACAGTTTGAGAAATAAGACACCACTGCCGCTGAAAGGCACAGTTCTGTCCTCCCCAGGGACTGCCCCTCCATTGCACTGATTTCCTGCTATAGGGTCAGGTCAGGAAATTAACCTTGATTTGAACTAACCTAGGCAAAAAGGGAAAACAGATCTGTTTTGGCTGCTTATTTGCATAACCCAGACTCTTGGCTTGGGAGGGAAAGGATGGAGCAACATCATCACGAGGGCAAGAGCAGCAGAGCTGTTAGCCTGTGAAACCGTGGCCACAGGTTTAGGTCCTCTTGCAGGTACTTGCCTGGTTCTTTTCTGGATATAACTGTCTTACCTAATAACACCATTTTACTTGTGCTTACCTTTATTCCCTTTGTTTCTATCACTTCCTCTTCCCCCTTCTGCTCTTGCAGGAGGCTGGCTGTGTTTTGGGGGCTGAAGCAGCCATACAGCTGAGCTGTGAAGGTCTCTCACTTCAAGAACATCTTCATGGTGTCCCTAAAATTCCTTTGTGAAAGCAAGCACAGCTCAATCTAGATACCTTAACAAGTTTTAGATTCAAATTGACCATTAAATACAAAGTGAATTAAGTTTACAGCTATGCTACATGCAGCAGAGATGGACAAGATCTAGCAGCTCGTTGATTTTACTGATGCATACGGAAGTTAGCCATTTAGTATAATACGTCTAACATGGTTGTGAATGTTAAACTGAAAAAGGAGATGGCATTCCAAGAACTAGTGAAAGCTAAACTAACAAAAGAGGCATAGAGAACAGAAACTCTTCCTCAAAGAACGAGGGCAGGTCACCTTTGCAGAATCAGAAATGTCTCGCTTCAAAAATTAATCAGTAAGCATTTCAAAACTTTTAGCTATTATGGGCTTTGGCAGAAGTAGCAAGTTCAAGGGCTTCTCTCCTGGAGCCAATCTCCACAGAAGCCCCCTAGTCTAGCACTGTTTTCAGCAGAAGCACTTCTGAGGAACTCGCTTTTACAGATGTGATAAATGACTGCAACAGCCCCACCTGCCTGCACTCCCACCTGCCCCTTCCCCAGTAAAATTCCTGAATAGAAATATGGTAACGCAATCCCTTTTACCTGCAAATCACAGAAATCCTGAGCTGGGCTGAGTTACAGAGGAAACCACAGCATGGTGTTGTGCATTATTTATTCTAAGTACTCTGAGGTCTGATCAGAAGAGATAAAGTATACTTTAGATTCAGAATTTAAAACAAATTCAGTATGTATATTATATAAACTTTTATTTACATAAGGCATCAAAATTGCCCCTTTTAACAAAAGGGTCATCTTCCCTTTTACCAATACTTTGGTGAAAGTAATGTCACATTTAGTAGACTAATAATCACTGCTATACTTGTTCTGAACAAGCAGGTACAATCCAACGTACACGATGAAAAACCAAACGCAAAAGATCTAACAATACTATTCATTAATCACTCTGTAGAACAAAGAATTAAGGCTTGTTTGCATCCCAATGATGATCAATCATGCATCATTTATTCCCACAAAGAATAAAATTCATTTCCAAATGGAGCAGGAATAGCGAAAGAAGAAGTCCGGTATAATCCCCATATTGTCTACATCAAAAAACCAATTTGGCATCTTAGAAATTAGATTGAAAGTACGGGATAGAGAGAGGAAAACAGACAGTGGCCCTTGCTTCAGAACCCTTTATAAGCACTTCCAGTGTCCATTTGCAAGAACCCTTCAGTTTAAAAAGGAGAAAACCAGCACTTTCAAGGGCTGATCTAGAAACATTTTCATAAAGACTAAAGTTATGGTTCCACTGACCATGAATACGAAATATGTAGAGAAAATACATTGTTTGGAATAATTAATTCCACACTGAGATCCCCAAGTAAGTGGCATATATACATTGAGCTGAGCCTGTTTAATAGGTCCAACTCATAAAAATGGTAAACCTGTATTTATTTTTTTTTTCGGCCTGATTTAATAATTCCTGAGTTTTAGATCACTGCTGAGCCACAGCAGACAAAACTCTGAATGATGTAGTGAAAAGTTTTGCAAATCGCTTTCAACCTTAGCACGCATCTTGTTCAACAACTTTCAATCATCAATAAAAGTCAGTCTTCCGGGTCCTTCATTTTTCATCCACCTCCGATATCTCTTCCATCGGGGATCCATGGCCATCTTCTTCTTTAACTCCTCCTCTTGTTCTCTTTTATAGACCTGGTAGACGGACAGAAGTTTTTAATAAAGTTGAGGAAACAGCTTAAGCAAACCTCAAGGGGGGGGGTGTAAGCATTTGTCGTTCAACCATTCACCAGTTTATGGTTTTCACAGAAGACAGAATTGCAACACAGAAGCAGAACTTGGCCAACATAAAGTGTAGGAGTACCTTCAGCCAAGGAGCCTACTGGCTGCAGTTGAGATGCCTTGCGTTTTTGCTGAGAGCAGAACTACCTCCTTGTAAGATAGTGCTGCATGCTCCAGAACCTTTTTTTTTGCTGAAGAAGTAGACGCTCATGCATTCAGCAAAATAAAATTTTTGCAAAAAAAAAAGAAAAAGAACTGCTAATGCTCAGAAAGCTAAATTCTGAGTCCCTTCTCAGCACACACGCCGCTCAGTGCCGTTGTTCAGCTCCTCAATTCAGCTGTCTTTCCATTTCAAAGTCATTGTCTACATAGAACACTGATACAGAACTTTATATTCCTATGAAGTTTCTCAGCTAAGTCAGTATGTCTGCATCTAGTATTGGCAGTACCAAATGATAAATAATTACATTCTGTCAAGAAAGGGTGTCATTGTAATGAAATCTACAATTATCAGTGAAGTCAAGTACCTAAAAAAAGCAACAGCATCTGCATTTTTATTCTGGAAGGCAGTTTATGTAGATACAGCCAGTGTAAATCTCAACACCATACAGGTTTCTGCCATCTCAGTGTCATCTGACCTCTTCCCAGAAGGGAGTTAAATTTAAGGTTCTGCTATGCATGGACAAGATTTTTAAAATATTACAGATGGCTTTATAAATACACCAGCTCAGATGTTCAGTGATCATATAGGTTCTAAGAGCTTTTAGGAAAGCAAGAGAGGGAAAAAAAATAATACTGTGGAGCTCTATGATGTACCCACATACTGAATTCCTGTTCTTTCCCATCCTAAAAGGACATTGGAAAACTGAACAATATGCAGATAGGCATCTCCAAAGATCAAAGGAAAGATAAGCTTTCGGGGAGAAACACCTAAGCATATTTTTCAGCCTAGAAAAGACATGACTAAGTTTCAAGTAAGGATATGGTAGCGGTATATATATAAGCAACAAATAATTCTCCATTTCTAGTAATACAGGAACCAGCAGGTGTCTGGGTGGCTGAACTCATGACCAGATGGCACAACAGACACTGAAAGTTTTAATGCATTCAAGAAGTGACCAGGTAAGTTTATTAAAGAAAAACTCATTAAAGCAATTACTTACAAAGATACCACTTCCTTTTCAGGAAGTCCCAAAGCTGCAAATAATACTGGATAAATAATGCTATGTAGGTGCAACTGTCATGTATTCTCCACTAAAAAAATCAACTGCTGGCCAGCACAGATGACTACTTTGGGCTAAACAGACTTCACTTCTGGCAAATACACCTCTCTCATATTCAATGATCAAAACATCACTAGTTAGAAACAGCATGGATCCCAAGCCGTGTCATTTTTTCTCTACAACAACAGGATATCCATCCTATCTTACTTTTTCCATGTAACACCTGCTTTGACTAGTAACATTACTCGATCTTTGGACTTCCAGATTGTTTTCTGGCAAACTCAGCATAATTCAACATGTCTATGTACGCATCAGCTAACCCTTTCCTTACACTGGCATCAGTTTTACTGTTTTCCAGTTTCTAGATTAATCCACCCCTGCCTACTTTTAAAGAAGCATTATCTTATCTTTGATGCCCTGCCAGGAGCAAAGGCAGCTCTGCCACCACCCCTTTTCTTTTCCCAGCGGATGCAGAGCAGCAGCAACAGCTCCTCTTCCCCTTAAGCAGGCCAAGTTAGTATTCTCAGTTTCTCTTCTAGAAACCTCGCACCCAGATGGCCCACAGATGAGCTTCTGTGGAACAATAAGAGTGTTTTCTCAATCTGCCACACACCCCCATCCCAAGTCATTCTGGACTGCAGTTCCATGCTGTGGCTTATGTTCTTTCACTGCTCTGACAGAAAGCTTAAAAAAAAGAAAAAGAAAGATTACATATTGACTATTTAGTAACTGGCTATCCATGGTAAGAGTAGCAGCTGTGCCCAATGGTATTTCATACACCACCTTTACTTGTACAGCACAGCAAGAACAGTCCCTGACTCACTGAAGGCCAAAGAACTCTCAAGGGACAGTTAAAAAAAACCAAAAAATCAACCAAGCTAGGAATTAACGAATTAGAAGACTGATGAAATAGGAGTTTCAATGATCCAAGTAATCCTTATTACAAATGACTGCTGTTTGGAGAACAGTCTTCAACCTACTGTAATACCTTTGTGATACCACATTGTTCTAAAAAATCTTTTCATCAGATTCAACTAAGCCTTGCATGGATACACTCCTTCACAATCACAGGTGGATGCCCCCTGACCGAGCAAATCCCCTCCTGTATCCATGGGCATGGTCAGGAGCCACTGTCAACCAGTCCATGAACCCAAGAAGTTGAAGAAGATACGAGTGGTTGGCTAGCAGTTTTCACTTTAGAAAGCAATAGCTAAAATTGAAGCAATGTTTCACACAGCCCCATGCCAAACACCTGCACAAAACAGCTGTTCTTACTCTGGGAGCACTGGATAACTAACATTGCTTTTCTTCCACTAGGGCTACCCACCTCATAGTTTTCTCGGATCCATAGCTGCCGTTCAAGAAAGGTCTCTTTCTGATGATCTTCTAGGCTGTCAAACTGAGATTGAGACATCTTCATGTACCTTCGTATAATATATAGCTTCTCTTCCACACCGTACTCTTGCCCTTTAATAGTGAAACAATAAATCCACCAACCGTACCACACTATGTATTTGCACAAGTAAAAAGGAAAGAGAAGGATCTGAAATAGAAGGATATCATATATCTTGGGCTTCTGATAACCGCCTTTTATATCTATTTTATTTTTAATAATGTCTTTGATGATTTCTTCCTCTTCTTCACGAATTTCTTCTTTAGACCGCCTGTTCTTGCCTTTTTCTTTAGTCTTGTTGAGTAAACCTTGTTGCCTGGCAATCTCAGTAGCCTGTATGCGGTATTTTGGCACTGTAGCTAGGTAGTTGATCGCTTCATTGTAACTACTCCACCAGCTGAAGAACTGTAATTGCAGAACAGTAAAAGTAAGAAACGTGTTTTAAAACAGACACATTCCTATTTGGAGGTTTGCCAGGAAAAAAAAAATATGCTGCCATACACCTTTAACCGCAATTACATGACAGCAAGGGTAAGAACTGAAGGTAACAGTACTTCTGCAGTGTTACAGAAGCTATAATTACTCCTCCAAACTTAGTAAGGCACCTGGAAAACAGATGTATAGATGTATATCTCACAGCAATATACAATGATGAGGAAGGACAAGCAGACACTGATCAGATTGGTTCTGTTCAGGAGAAGATGGTAATCTCCTGAAGCTTAACACTAGGCTGTGCTGGCCATTCTCAGAAGCCCCCTCAGATTGATAAATAAAGTAGCTGGTACATGAATGTTTCATTATGAAATTGTTACCCATTTAAAATAGTTAAATAAACATGGATTAAGTACAGGAAAATCTCATTAGTCTGACAGGACCATCATCCCTGTCTAATCTCCAGCTACCTTCAGAATTTCAATGGGGAAAGAAAAAAAACCAAACCCAAACCAGAAATATAGTGCCTGGGGGGGAACATGTCTTATTGGGGCAACTTTTTTTAAAAAGCAGCATTTCACACCGTTCACTAAGACAAAGGGCAGACACATACAAATTATAAAACCTTGAGAAAGGTCAAGAAGCAGAAACAACATAAAGCAAGAGAGAGGCAAATCAGTTTACACAGATGTTTATGCTGAATTGGCAATCATCTGGCAGCTGGACTGCAGGAAAGTGAGTGTCTCCAGCCAAAATAAAAAAATAAGAGGTGAAATGAAACTTTGCCATTGGAAGCAAGTTTGAAGAGAAATTAAGTATTTGGCTGCATATGCCATTGGAATTTATTATTCCAAGCTCTTAAATTCTGATCAATGTATTTTTGTTTTAACTTCCAATATCCCACTAAAATGTGAGCTATCTGCACCATGGAATGAGCTGTATCTTCATCTCTTAAACTTTTGGGGCATTTTTAACGACAATTGGAACCAGTAATCTAATCGATGCTGAAGAATAGAGTTATGCACCTTCTTCCACTTAAATATTTGCCAGCAATATTGCAAGTTTTCTCATCTAAAACACAGGCTGTTTTCTTGACCTTGGAACTACCACCTTCAGAGCAAACTTCGCTGAACCAAATTAATTTCTCCCCTGAATTCACTGTGGTGTTTAAAACACACTGCAATTTAAGATTAGTAAACTCCTGATATTTAGTCCTATCATCTGAACGGAGTCTTGAATTTAGTTCGCAATTAGTATGTTTTTTAAAAAAAATTACTTACGCAGCTTGACAAACTGACACACGCTTATTTGCAGCACTAGTCCTGCCTGTGCTCAGGCACAGGCTATTCTCAGCCTGCCATGAAGAACTAAGCCATGTCTTTAGAAAAGCTGCACCTCTCTCCATGAAATATCCTACCGTTAGGAGAAACTAATCTCTACCTTGGCCCAGGGTACCAAGGGCAGCCAAAAATCTGCTCAGTACATCCTGACTTCAGATTTCTTACGGACGCCACAGAGAAGAAGTTTACCCCAGCAGATAGGAGTGGGCCTCCTCACCGACACTGTTTAATACCTGGCACGTTACGAGAGCTGCAGACACTTCTCTTCCCGTTCAGAAACTCACTAAGCAGAGTCATGTAAACATGAAATTTTACCTGAAACACGGAGATGGCACACACCGTAACTAGAATCACTATTCTGACATCCACTTTTGGTGCCAATCTCCTGCTGTAGTAGTGATAATAATGCCTGTAATACTCTTCAGGATGATCCAACATGTAATCATAGTCTTTACGTGTTTCTTCATCCTGCAGGATGACACAAAAAACATGCATAGGTTCAGATTCCTGTTTTCACTTACTCCGTTATAGCTGTGTTTTACATCTCATTAACGACCACGCTGCTATAAGATTTGCAATGGCTCGACCGAGTATGAAGCACAGAGGAAAACCTTTGGTCCTTTTCTCATATTCTCAATTAATTTGTTCTCACACTTATCTGCCCACACACATCTGCCATATCTGGTCTTAAATGCATAAGCACACACTGCGTGAAGACATTTAATACTGAAAGAAAGATGGGCAACTGAAATCCATATAATAAGTATTTTTAACTTCAGAATGGGAAATCCAGATGGACTGGAGTTAATAAACATTGTTCAGAAAAAATGTTCAGATTAAGAACTTATTAAGAGATTGTTTTACAAATCTTTCAGAATTAGCATACAGGGCTGTGAAGTCCGTCCCATGGAAGGCTGTTTCAAAACCTCACTGTTCTTCATTTTCTCAGAGTTTTTCCCATTTTCACCCATGTAATTGAGAGATGAGAAGTTTAATTTTGTCAGCCTCAACTGCATTCCTTTCCTAGCCCCACAAAAGTTCCCTTTTCTCCCCCTTGCAGCCTTAAAACACTTAGAGGTTTCTTTCTCCCATTCCTGAGACGCATCTTGGCCAAACCACTCATATTTTGCCCTGATAAGCCTTCCTTACAGATCCCACACGCTACTCAAGTCCCCATTAGGTACACCTCTAAGATAAAATTAACCGACCGGGCTTTGAACGCAAGGGGATTTTTAAGAGAACAAATTCTAAACGCAAAGGGACCTTCAAGACGACTCTGTCGGTCTCGGACTAGCTGCTGAAGGTTTTTAAGGGTTCCGACCCCCCACACGCGACCGCTGGTCGGGAGCGGGCGGCTGGGGCCACACCGCGGGAGGCAGCAGCGATGCGGCAGAGCCCGCCGCCCCCCCCCCCCCCGCCCCGGTAAACGCCAGCGGCCCCGGTCCCCGCCCGGGGAACGGACACCGAGCCGGGCCTTCCAGCCGGATCCCTGCCGGTGCCCGCCTCCCAGACAGATGAGGCGGAGGAGCCGCGGTCGCCCGGCGCAATTTGGCGGGGACTGCGCGCCTTTCGGCGCCCGGCAGAGCCACGGTCGCTCCTCCTGCAACGCGCGGCTGCTCCGTTTTGCCGCCGGCACCGCGGGGGAGGCGAGGAGAGAAGCGCGCCCCGGGCGGCCTCGGCCCCCGCCCCGCGCCGACCCGCCCGGACGCCGCCTCCCCTCACGACGCCGAGACCGGCCGAGGGAAGCGGCGGCGCGGGCGGCCGCGACGCGGGGCCGGGCGTCCTGCCCGCCCCGCCCGCCCCGCTCCGCTCCGCTCCCCGGCCCGCCGCCGCCGCCGCCCCCCGGGGCGGCCCCCTCCGCCGGGCCCCCGCGCTGTCTCTTACCGGAGCGGCTCCGGCCGCGGCGGCGGTCCCGCTCTCTCACCTTGAGGGTCTCGTAGGCGGTGGCGATGAGGAGGAACTTCTCGTGCGCCGCCTGCGGGCCGCCATCGCCCGGCGCGGCCGGCTCCCCGCGGTAACGGTCGGGGTGGTACTTGCGGGCCAGCTGCCGGTAGGCGCGGGCGATCTCCGCCTTGCTGGCCTGCCGGCTGACGCCCAGCACCTCGTAGCACACGCTCCGCCCGCAGTACAGGCCCTCCGTCAGGCCCCGCGCCGCCCGCGGCAGCAGCGCCGCGCACAGGCACAGCAGCCACCGCCGGGCCAGCCCCGCGCCGCCGCCCGCCGCCATCTCGCAGCCGCCGCCGCCGCCGCCGCCGCCGGGGCCCGCGCCGTGCGCAGGCGCGCCTGCGCGCACCGGGGGGGTGGGGCCGGCGGGGCGGGCACCGCCCCTCGGCGCGGGGGCGGGGCCGGTGAGGCGGGTTGTCGCGACAGAGCAGAGGCCGGGGTTGAGGTCCCGGTCCTCTCCCCGGTTCCTTCCACCCTGCCCGCGCCCGTCCGTCCTCCCGGGGAAGGGTCTGTGGCGATGCTCCCCCAGGCCCCTGTGACTGAAGCCGGCTCGGGCAGAGCTCGGGTTTCGCTACCGGTTTTGTGTCGGGGTGGGGGGCGGGGGCGCGATTTCGCCCGCAGCCCCCGAGTTCTGCCCCGCGGAAGGTACGCGGGGGAGCGCTCCTGCCGCTGCCGTTGTCCCGCCTGTGTCCCTGGCGATGGCGGCGGGGAAGGGGGGTTAGAGCCCCTTTACAATGGATATTCGGCCGGTTGACAGCAGCGCTGCCGGATTGGGAGCTTTCTGAGCCCGAGAGTTGCTTTGGAAACGAGGGTGATGTCTCTGCTTTGGCACAACCGGCAAGGAGATTACCTCGGTACTGGGACCTTTCCTGGGAAAGTCAGGCTTGGGCGGGGTGCTGGGAATACCCGCCACGAGAACACTAAGCTCACCGGAGAACGCACGCTCTTCTGCTAGAAACGAGCGTGCATCTTACGCTTCGGGTCGCCTCTCTCCGTCTCCGTTTCGCCTCAGTAAATGCTCAGCGTTTCCTTGAGAGACGGACGAGTCCCAGCTCTGCTTCCTCAAGAAAA
>JAKFQP010000112.1:1150471-1281762 GCA_023375905.1 Nycticorax nycticorax
CCGCCGGGCCCCGCCGTCCCTCGCGGCGGCTGGCGTCAGGGAGAGCCGCAGCGAGGAGAAGGAGGAGGCGGAGGAGGGAGCCGGCAGCCGGCCCGGTGCCGGTGCCTGTGCCTGTGCCTGTGCCGAGCCGGCGGCGGAGGCGAAGAGGGGCGGGAGGCGGGGAGCGGCCGGGGCCGGGCGGCTGCGGTGCGTCTCTCGCCGCCTCCCCTCCCTCCCCAGCTGGCAACATGGCTGCGGCCGCCGCGGCTGCCCAGGACGAGCTCAGTAAGTGGCCGCGGCGCCGGGGGCTCCCCATCGGGGGCGGGCGGGCGGGCGCGGGACGGCAGCGGGGCTGGGCCGGGCCGGGCCGGGGGCTCTCCTCGGCGGCGCCCTCGCTGCGATGGGGCCCAGCTCCCGGCCCGGCGAGGCGGTAACGGCGGCGGGGCCGGGCCCGGGCTCGGGCGGCCATGTCGGGAAGCGGAAACTAAGAGGCTGCGGCGGCAGGGGCGGCCTCCCTCCGCCCCGGCCCCTCCGCGGGCGGGGAGGGCTGGCTGCGGGCCGCCGCTCGCCCGCCGGCCGCCTGACCTTGCGGGGAGGAGGCGATGGCTCCTCGCTGAGAGGGACCCCGGGGCGGCGGGGCGCGGAGCCGGCAGGCCCGCGGTGCAGGGGTGGCACCAGCAAGCCACTGCCCCGCTAGACCCAGCTCCCTGGAAGGGCAAGCAGCGGCCCTCGCCCTGCTTCGTCCGGTCGCCGTCTCCTAGCTGCAGAGCCGGTGTACGGACAGCGTCTGCCGAAAGGTTTCGGGGTTCGCGCGGAGCTGGTACCCGCCGTGGGCGCCGTGCTGTATCTGACGGCGGGTGTGCAGGCGCATCCTCAGCCCCTGCAGCTCCCAGCACATGGTCAGGGCAGCCAGAACCAGAGGTGCCGCCAAGCATGCCGGGCAGGGGAAGCCCAGCTCTGCCTTGTCACCCCCAAACCCCTTAGTCGGTCCGGTGCGGTAAACGATCAGCTTCTTTTTGGAGAAGCCTATGAAACTTTAAAGGGCGCTTTTTCTTCCCCTGCTTTTCCTGTCTTGGAATAGAGCTAGTTCCGAGACAACCGTCAAGAGTTAACAGCAAGGTAAGGTATGACTCAGCCAAGCAGAGAAGGCCTTTGGTTGCCCTGAAATAGTACTTGGCAACCACCAGAGAGGAAGGGCAGAAGAAATACTTCGAGCATATTTGTGCTGTTGGGTTTCGGTTCTAAGGCGTATCTGTGTGATGTGTCGCTTGGGTTTTTTGTTGTTCTCAGTGTGCTGCTGTGTAGGTGACATCCTTGTTCTGCTCTTTGTCAGACGTTGCTGGAACTGGGCTGAGTGGAATAAGGCATTACAGTAATGGTGGGGACGTCCTTTATGTAGCCAAAAAGCCAGGATGTCTGGAGTAAGAAGGATCTTTCAGTTACACTGATCCTTGAATCAGAGGACACAAATGCCAAGCTATTTATTCCATTGACAACTGGGATAAATTGTAATCATGACCGCAAAAGACCTCGCTGCTGCTGTCACCCAAGAGATTCTATTGTCAGTTTTACAATGCTAACATGAGTCCCCTTGGTGAAACCCGTTAGTGTGAGATCTTTTGCTTGTAACGCCTCGGCTTTTATCTGTGTGTCATCTAGCTTCCCAGCCTCCAGACCTGATCCTGCAAAAAATTAGTCCTCAGCCATGTGCTGGTTGCTACCCAGCCCTTTGTGTTAAGCCACGCTGAAAGAACAAATGTCCTTAGATTGAGATTCATGTTAATAATTACATGATGTCATTCAGGTTATTTGACCACTGCATCCATCAGAATTGAGGGATTTTTTTTTTTGGTTTGGTTAGAAACCCCCTTTTGGGGGGGGTGGAGGGGACAGGGGGAGGAAAGAGAGTAGATTTTTTGTTTGTTTGTTTCCCTAGTACCTCATCTGTCACTGAATAGAAAGTACTGTAGGCTTAAATAAAATTAAAGCTAATGGAAAAAGAGTAATTCCACGTAGAGGAAGAGAGGGAAACTAAACAGCCTCCATGTGGGCCTACTGCCTTTTGATACATTTAAATAGTTGAATTTCAGCATATTTGGAAAGAAATCTGTTCCTTTTTAGGGTGATGAGTAGTCCTCAATTACTACTACTTTTAGATTGGAAAACCAGTTTTCCTTGCTTTATATACACATGGCTATAGGAAGCTTTGATCTATAGCTCCAGTCAAACACATAAACTCTTACTGTTTGCTTAAACTGTAAACGGGTGCTTACCATTTTAGAGGACAAGCTGTTTGAAGGCAACATAAGAACGGAGATATGGCAGTTTAAAAATCAATGGAAAATCAGTAAATTGGCCCTGAAGCTGTAAGAGTTCAGAGGCAAGAGAAAGGAAAGTTAATCTTGAGTAAGAATAGTCAGCCACTTGAATGGAGAGCCTAAGCCTGGCGTATTGCAAATACTTGGATTTCAGTATGCTAGTCAAGCTTTTATATAAGCTTTTCTATAAAATGGAAGAACAGGATGAAAAGAAGAGACTATATCCCTTGCCCCCCACGCCTTCCCAGCCTTTTCCATCCAGATCTTATAAAATAACCTGGTGACTGGCCTACTTTTACAAACGCCCCCTTAAGTGATTTGGCTGTAGGCACGCGATGGGTTACTGGCAGAGCCAGGAATAGCGCGAGCAAATCCTGACTCACTGTTTGCTACTGTAATGACACTAGATATATTTTCTCCCAGAGCCCTAATACCATTTGAACAAGAATTTGACTCCTATTTTAGTAATGGCACAATAAGATGAGAACTTTGTTCTTGCTTCTGCATGCAGAATGGTGCGGAAACAATTGCTTAGCTCTGGAGGGACTGAGGGGTGTGTTTGAGCTTTTGCTTTAGCCCCTAAAAACTGCCCCTGCCATCGAGGGGCGGGGAAGTTGAAACGCTTCTGTGTCTGGTACTCTTTATTTGGTATAGGGCCTTTTGGAGAAAATGGGGGGGCTGCTAGTGCGATGTAATGGTTCTACAGAGTTCAGGTAACGGAGGAAGGGGTTTTTTTGTTGGTTTGATGTACTGAAACGGTTGTAGAAATGCCTTGATGTAGCAGTCCCACTAATCTGTCAAATAAACACTTTGCAGAAAAGTGAAGATAAATTCCGGCTTTATGCACAGAATTTTGCTGTACCACTCTGCTCTGTTTTGCAGAGGACTTGGACTCTCTTTTGGGTTCCTAGGATGCTTTTCTGGTGATGAGTTAAATGATGGAAGTACAGTTAGCTTGACATGTCCTAGCCCCAGTAGTTTCTTGACTCAGTTTTTATGGAAAGAAGGGTGTGTGTTTTGCTTGGTACTCAAATACACAAATACGCATTGCTGAGGGGTCTGTGCAGAGCAGCTGATGTGCTGTGTGCAGTATCTACGAATGCCAGAGGGAGCTGATTCTTTACCTTGCATAAGGACAACCTGGGCACATGAAATGGAACTGTGTGTAGCTGGACTGCGAAGAGATTTCTTTGATAAGAAGGTGGATAAACAGTGAACTACCTACCTCAACAAGGCCAAGTGTTCAGAGTTAATTTCCGTGACTTTAATTTTAAAAAAAAAAAAAAAAAAAAAGGAAGGGAAACACCCTTCTTAACAGAAGGAAAACATTAAGCTGTTTGTTTATTTACTTTATCCTTTCTGTGTCTTTCTCTCAGTTGTTCCCTTTGGCAAGGTACCGTATAGCAGGATGGGAAGAAGAGGCATGTTGTTTCAGTGAGCAGGCTGGGGTCTTGCCCTTGGCTTGGGAGACTGCAAGATCAGTTCTGAAGTAACAGGGCTTAGAAGTAACTCTGACCCTTTTATGGCTGATGGTGCAGGATTTGGGAGTTCATAAAGCACAAGTTAGAGCCTTGTTGTTGATGTGACTTTCTTGTAAAATTTGCATACATTATCTGTGTTTTGAAAGCTATTCCCTTCCTTTTTGCATGAGGCGTGGTTGTAGGTGCTGAAAACTGTATTCCTCCTTGTAGTCTTAAGTGGAGACTGGAAAGAACCAGAAGTGAAACATACGTTTTCTCACAGATAGGTAACTGCATTGCCATGGTAACTTGGGGATTTCAAATTCCAAATATACCATGTCTGTTGACACAAATTGGACACTGCTGCTGGAAACAGGGATTCAACAATTATCTTGTTTTCCTGCCACTTTGGTTCTTTTACATACAGTGAAAGGGAACATCTCTTCATACGCAACGCCCATTGTTAAATTCTCCATATTTATGTTCATGCTCTTGTAAACGCTTACCCCCCACCAAGAAAATGCCACCAAAAATGGTATATTGTGTGAAAATACTACACAGCAGCATGGAAAGAAGTTCTGATTGTGCCAAAACACATGAGTATCTGTTACAAATTTTGCATGGACTTAATTATATTTTAAAAATAAAACCAACCAATATTGATTTTTCTACTCATGCAGTTCATTCTTGGTTGTGGTTTTTTGGTTTGGTGTTTTTTGTTTTTTTTTTTTATAATCCATAGTAAAATATTGACTGTCATAGCAGTGGCACGTGTATAATGTTTCTGAGACTACTTATTAAACCAGACGTGGTTTCTCAGGTGCTTTCTAATGTGGTTGGCAAGTCTGGCAGGGACTATGGTTGGCACATAGCTCGTAAGCGGATGCTGGGTGCCGTAGCAATAATCTTTCTTCCAAGAAATAGCTTCCAGCTTGAATGTTTGTAAAGGGAAACTTGCAAGAATATCCCCAAAATAATGAATTCAGTGATGCGCTGAAGGGTAGTAGTGATTTCATCTTATTTGAATTATTCCTTCCAACAGCCCCTGGCAGAGCAAGGGGCTTCCCACATTGGAGTGAATCTAGAAGGCTCACAGTGATCTCAGTGCGCCCTATGCTTTTCTATTGCTTCAGATGTGAAGGTTTGTTCTTGGAGCGGTTTTTGTAGAGCCCTGTGGGATTGGGCACAGGGTTTCCAGTGAAATCTCCTTTCTTTCTTCCTTTCTCCCTTTCGCTTTGACTTTCTCACCAATGTAAATAAAATAATCTTTGGGGTTTGGGGGTTTTTTGTGTTGGGGAGGGGTTTTTATTTGTTTTTGGGTTGGGTGGTTGGGGGTTTTTTTTGTAAATTCTCTGGACTGCTTTAAAAGTTGGTCCTTTGCTGCTGACAACATGTTCTTCCCCCAGCCCCACGTTCACCGGAGTTGAACTGCCCTATATTGACTATGGAAGTAATTTTATAAACATATATAATTAGCTAATACAGAGGTGGGGACCAATACCAAGGGAATATTACAGTCCTAAATTTGAGATGGGGGTTTAATGTGAGATTGAGGAAGGAGAAGCCTTTGTAAAATCTCGGATCTCTTAAGTATTGACTTTTTAGATTGGGATAAAGCTATACTTTACTAAATGTCATCCCTCCATTACTTCTTTCTTCCAGTGCTTCCAGAAAACTTTAAAAATTATCTTTAAGCATATTAGTCTACTTTCAAAAAGGAAAAGTTATAGGAAGTGTGTCATTGCATAGACTGCATTTTGAGTCCAGTGTTGGCTAGCAAAGGTAAAGACTGAGATGTGTAAAGCTTTCTAATTAAAATTCAGTGCTCTTAACTCTCAAGTTGTGGTAAGATTGCTGTAGCAGTTAATTTCGATCGCTGAGGCTTATTCAAAGCAGTTTGTATAATCTTTTTTCTTTTTATGGTATGTAGCGAAGCCAGTTAGACCTCTCGCTTTACTTATTTTTATTATCATATAACCTGGTGGTACCCCCCTGAAATCACAACCGTGCAGTTTTACAGTCAGCAACAGGGGCTGTAGAACTAGATGGAGAAGGTTTTGGCTTCGTTCTTAAACACTTGTGAAGTGCATGGTGTGGTACTGTGAAATGGGTTGGGAGTAAAGCCTCTCTCTTGTTGGATGCTTGATGCCCAGCGGTCTCCTCGCTGGTGCAGGCTGGATGGGGAGGCTAGGTGAAGGTTGTAAGAAGACTATAAGGCAGAGAGGGAAAGGAGTTTGTCCCGTGCCAGCCAGGAGTTCTGTGACTCACATGGAGGTAGGATGCAATATCTGAGCCCCAGATATTGTGTCCCCTGACTCCTGCCTCTCTTGGACCATTGCGTGGGGTGCTTTAAATCTCCAGGGTTTATGCTTTCCCATAATGAATGCTGTCAGCTTGAGAGATGGTCTTAATTGTTAGTAGAATAAAAACTAGGGAGAAAATGGTTTATGTGCAGTACTTGGGAGGGTTTATAGCTCTTTGTTTTCCTGTCCTGCTGCTATGGATACAGCCTGCATCGGCAGCACAGGAGAGTGCTCTGACAAACTCTGGGCCAGTTTCTAGGCTGCAGCTGGGCAACTAGTCTCCTTGAATTTGCTGAAGAGACCTGTCGTGCTTATGGTTAAGGGAAGGACACCTGACAGCAATACCAGGGCTTAACTGACAAGGCAGCTGAGACATGGGAAAAGTAATAAACGTGTCTCACAGGCAGTGTGATAGCTCCCCGCCTCCCCCCCCTCCCCCCCCGATCTCTGTTATTACTACAACTCTGTGGCTGCTTGTAACAGCAGAATAGTGGAGGAAGCTGGAAATGGAGTAGATGCTTGCAATTTGGTGCATTGTGGTGCTTCTTGTGGGCACGTGCAGAGTGGTTTGTGGGCCTTTCAGAAGGTGTGTGTAGTCCAGTGGCTATGACAAATGGCTTTAGAAATAATTTCGCTCGTGTCTCCTTACACTTGAGCCTGACCTGTTGCCATGTGAAGGAAGGGGAGTGTTGGGGAGGTTGCCCAGTCAGCTTGCTTGAGGTTGGTGGGTCTGCCATGATCTCAGGGAGTGTCAGGCCAAGGGGAAAGATTTGATGATTTCATTCATTGTTTGAGTTATTTTGGCTGCCTGGTATGGCCTAAGCAGTCCCCGAGTGCTGGCAGGGTTGTGAGATACCATGGTGGTCCTGGGTGGGGGCGGGGAGTATGTCACAAAAAAGAAGGTGAAAAGGGACAGAAATTGCTAGGATTAAAAATAATAATAATAGGAATATGAGAGAAATATCGTGAAGTCATTGGCTAGCTGGCTGCCTGATTGTTCCATGAGTTCTGCATGAAACATGAGATTTACTCGTAAGTCAGTTTGCATTGTAGGTGCTGCAGAGTTTCAGCTTGTAATTCCCCTGAGAGTAAAATTTCATAGTCCTCTGTCTTTTCAAGTTCCTGTCATATTTGCTCAGCAGAAAATAAAATATTTGAAGTGATATGTTTGTGCTTAATCTGCAGCTGGCAAAGGAGGGTTGATGCTCTGAGGACTCCGTGTAGGGATAGCACAGATTTAAAAAATAGGACAGTAAAGGCTTCTGTAGCTACATCATGATAGGTTTCCTGGCTAGAGCCTTTTTGTTCACTTAAGTTCCGGTAATATCTGCCCTGTACCAGTGCTCTTTTCTTTTTTGCCTCTGTAGTCCTCTACAGCCAGCTTCGTGGTCATCCTCTGCTGAAGGAGGGTTCTCCTTGGTCTCTCTCTAAGCTCAGTTTGCAACAACGGGTCACCTTTGGGGGAACAGTTTACTCCTTATAGGATGTCTTAAGACCTGTAGTCCCTTCAAAAGCCCTGGGTCTCCTTGCTGCCTGTGGATCTGGCCTGCAGTGTGGAGAAGAGACGCTCCTGATCCCCTGCACAAGGACTCTTCTCAGTCTGGCCATTGGGAATGTTGCTGTGCCAGGGAGGTTTAGCTGTTGGGGCAGCTGCACGCTGCTGCTTAAAATAGGGACCCTTCCATTCTTTGTGTAAAGACAGCTGGTCCTTGTGCTTGAGCTGCTGACAGCAGATTTTGGTCTCATCTGTTTTCTTGAAAGGACCTTCGGCTAGCTCATTGAGAAAACATGTTTATAAACCCCCCACCACCACCTTGATCTTGTAGGAGTTGCATCTTCCACCTCTTTGCAGATGTTAATTTTTTTTTTTTTTTTTTGTGCATGTTCCTTCCTGGATTTGGGGAGGAGACCTGCTGGCTAGAGGAAGGGGTGAATTTGTTACAACAGTCCAGCAGCTTTGTAGAGTGATAATAGGAGCTTTGTGTTTTAAGTTACAGCAGTACGTCCTGCATCTCACGCTTGCCATCTTATTCCTATTGATGATAATGCTGTCTTTTGGAAGAAAGGACAACAAATTGTAACAAATCAGTAACTGGTTCATTGTGTTTGTTCAGCTTTGTAAAGATTTAAGTCACTTAGGTCTTCCAGAAACAGAAAGTCCTGTGCAGAACAGGTTAGCCTGTGTCAAGATGTCCTATGGATACTCCCATGAGTACCAAATTCACCCTGGAACAGTAGTCTTAAGCTTTCAAAGAACTTGTTTTTCACTTTGTACCTTGTTTCTTGCGCTTTCAGGTGTGCAGCCTGTTTATTTGTATGCAACTGCCATGGTGTGGCTTCCCCAAGCTTATAAACTTGTGCTTTGCCTAGGCTCTTTCCTTTCTGCGATACTAACTGTAATTGGTCTTGGATTCTGTTGTATGTGCTTGATGTTTTTGTTCTGTTGACACAATGTCTATAATAACAGGGTCCCTGTGCGTGGCTGGAACCCTAGGTTTAACAAGAATAATAACAGGAATTAGCTGGATCTTTTTGCTTTCTAGTTAACTCGTGGAGGTATGGGCATCATGGTCTGAATGCAGATCACAGGAAGCATATTTTCAAAAGTTAGCAGCCCCACAGCCACATACCTTTTCTGTCAAAGCAGAAAGGGCAGGAAATCCTTGGAGATCCAAACCTTCCATTTCACCTCTGGAGGTGTTCTAGCCTCTATTTGAAACACAGTGCAAAGCAAAGGAAATCTTACTTGCTCCTGTCTTTGATAGGAGTGGTCTCCATGTGATGTGGAGGCTAGTTCTGGAAGCTCTGAGGCTGATTTCTGCCATCAACAGTTTGCTCAGTTATTGTTAAAAATAGGAGATGGATCTGTCTTGAGTGCTATTGAGAGGGAAGTACTTTTAAGAATTGTGTGCAGCATTTCTTACAAGCCCACTAACGGGATGTTCAGAAAAAGTTGTTTTCTTGCTACAGCAATTTGGAGTTTCAACCAGTTTCTCTCTTCTCCTCTTTTTTTTTTTTTTTTTTTTTTAACTGCAGATCAACTTGAGCGTGTGTTCTTGCGTCTCGGCCATGCAGAAACAGACGAGCAGTTACAGAACATTATTTCCAAATTCCTCCCCCCAGTTCTCCTCAAGCTGTCTAGCACACAGGAAGGAGTTCGTAAAAAGGTAAGGGTGCAATTTACCATAATGATACGTTTTCCTCATCAGGGAGAATGAAATGCCCCTGATATATCATGATTTACGACACTTGGATGTTCTCCGTGAAGAAATATACTCTTTGAGGAAAAGTTGTTGTGAGCCTGATAGAGAATGCATTTATTACAACTGTTAGGGCTTAAAGAAAACAGTCACTGCTTGTATCAGCACGGTCTTTTGCAGATATGTAGCTTTTGCAGATGTGTGGAGACTGCATTTCTTTCCACTTGAGGCCAGCTAGCTATGAGTTAGCCTGAGACCAGGACTTACTGCCATAGAGGATAGTTGCTGTGGCTTCCAGGTGAGGGCTGTTGTGGATCCACCTGACTAATGGCACATGTGGAGCAAGCTTGCTTCTGTGTGCAGAAGACCATGAGGACATACCCATTGATGTCATTCACTTGTCTGATAACAGGAATAGGAGTAAGGACCAACCAGTTTTGAAGATCAGATTTGATACCTACCTGAAGAAATTCAGTTCCCTGGTACCGAAGGCAGCTTTATCACAGAATTCATTCAGGAAGATACTAAATTCGACTTCCA
Source organism: Nycticorax nycticorax (assembly GCA_023375905.1). NCBI lineage: Eukaryota > Metazoa > Chordata > Aves > Pelecaniformes > Ardeidae > Nycticorax > Nycticorax nycticorax. Next base: position 1,160,272 of record JAKFQP010000112.1, read on the forward strand.
AAACTGTTTAGTCCTTGCCTGGTTACAAGCATAGGGGCAAGGAGCAAACAGTTTTGGAGATGGAATTTAGTATGTACCTGGAGAATTCAGTTGCTTGTATTAGGTTGTAGGATAAAAGCTCAGCTGCACACCCGCAAAGGAGCACAGACATAATAGCAAGTGCAGAAACCCTGCCCCAGCTCCTCGCAGGCCCATTGTAGGAGCCATCAAAGGCCCATCTCCGCAAGCCCAGGGGAACACAGAGGCAACATGGCAGGCGGGCAGTTAAGCACTCAGAGGAAGGGGCACCCTGCCCACGTCTCTCCCAGGCCTGTCTGAGGAGAACCTTGGCCCCACTGTCTGGGCATGAAACGCGTCAAGATAAGTCAATGCCAGAACACCTTCTGGACTGAGAGGGTGCTACCTAGGGGTAGTGGACACAGTGGGATGCAGGGGAAGAGCATTTGGGGATTGCGCAGGTCTTCTAAATGGGATGTTTAGTTGTGGTGGTTTGACCCTGGCTGGACACCAGGGGCCCACCAAAGCTGCTCTATCACTCCCCTCTTTAACCAGACAGAGGAGAGAAAAGTAGATCAAAAGGCTTGTGGGTCGAGATAAGGACAGGGAGAGATCATTTACCAGTCACTGTCATGGGCAAAACAGACTCAACTTGGTGAAATTAATTTAATTTATTATCAATCAAAATCAGAGGAGGGGAGGATAAAAACTGCTGAATCTTAAAACACCTTCCCCCCACCCCTCCCTTCTTCCTGGGTTCAACTTCACTCCCAGTTTCTGTACCTACTCCACCCGCAGCGGCGCAGGGGGACAGGAATGGGGGCTGGGGTCAGCTCATCCCACGTTGTCTCTGCTGCTTCTTCTTCCCCGGGAGAGGACTCTGCCCCTGCTCCAGTGTGGGGTCCCTCTCATGGCAGGCAGTCCTCCACAAACTTCTCCAACCTGAGTCCTTCCCACGGGCTGCAGTTCTTCACAAACTGCTCCAGAGTGGGTCTGTAATTTCCACGAGAGCAGACTGCTCCAGCGTGGGTCCCCTGCAGGGTCACAAGTTCTGCCAGCAAACCTGCTTTGGCATGGGCTTCTCCCCCCACAGGTCTGCAAAGTCTTGCCAGGAACCTGATCTGGCACAGGCTTCCCATGGGGTCACAGCCTCCTTCCTTCAGGCATCCACCCGCTCCGGCATGGGATCCTCCCTGGGCTGCAGGTGGGGATCTGCTCCCCCGTGGGCCCCCCTGGGCTGCAGGGGCACAGCCTGCCCCACCATGGGCTGCCCCAGGGGCTGCGGGGGAATCTCTGCTCCGGCGCCTGGAGCCCCTCCTGCCCCTCCCTGTTCACTGACCTTGGTGTCTGCAGAGCTGTTTTCTCTTGCATCCTCTCCTCTTCTGTCTCCGGCTACTGTGTTGCAGCAGGTTGGTTGTTTTTTTTTTCCTTCTTAAATACATTCTCACAGAGTCACTTCCACCATTGCTGACTGGCTTGGCCTTGGCCAGTGGTGGACACAGGGAGAACTTCTGGCAGCTTCTCACAGAAGCCACCCCTGTAGCCCCCTGCTACCAACACCTTGCCATGCAAACCCCAATATGTTAGTGGAGGAACCAAAGGCAGGGAAAGGGATGGACCTAGGTGATTTGGGGAGGAGCAAGTGTGGGTGTCTAGAGGTGAAGCCCACTGGTGAATGTGTGCCTCTCCTGGTTGGACCTGGGGGTGTGGAGCTGCGGCAGCCTCCCTTCTGCTGGGCTACCAGGCCTGGCCCTAGTTCCATGACACCATCTATGGGTCGTTCCCCTTATTCCTGTGGCCAGGCAAGGATCAAACAGTGTTGAAAATGGAATTTATTATGAACATGAAGGAATTCAGTGATGTAGCTGCCTTCTGTAGCAGGGACCTGAACTGTTTACTAGCAGGGTTTTTTTTCCCCCAGGCCTGTGTTCTTGCACAAGTCTTGTGCAACAGCAGATGTGGTATTGTGTGAGGGGATCACTAAACCTGGTGTTAATGGCAAAAGGGATCTGACCTGGTCTGGATTTAGGCAAAGAAACACCTTCTTGTGTTTCTTATTCTGCCAGGAGGATGTGACCAGAAAAGGCAAATTGGGCAGCAGCAGCTGAATGTAAGAGATTTGAGCAGCTGGATCAGCAAGCAAAGGATGAATTCTTGTCCCTGCAGCTGTTCATCAGAAGGAGCTGCCTGGTGACAGATGTGGACCAGAATCTTTCTGAGCAGAGTGCTGGCAGACTGTTGAGGAGTGGTGGTGGAAAAGCAGCTTTTTATGATTCCCTTTTCGTCTTGTAGAAATAGGGAAATGATCATGCCTTCACTGGATTTATGAGTAGATTTCATAATCTGCAAGTAACTAGAACACAGATTTTTCTGAAAGTTCTGCACAGAACACAGTCCTGGCAGTGATCACATGAAAGTGTATCCATAGCTGTGAAGCCATTCCACTGTGCTGAAGGAATGATACTCCAACTGAGATGGAAGGTGGTTCTGAATACATGCTTATCATGTGCGCTTGAAGCTGTGAAGAAAAGCATCCAACTACCTAGTGACATTTCTTAGGGTATTTTTATATGATACTTTTCCCATAAACTGGAATTGTTGTCTGCCTTTTTGGAGTGTTGTGAGCTTCAGTAGAGGGTAGGATTGCTTCTTTTGAAATTAAATTTTAAGAGGCCTTTCAAAATCTCACAGTACTCTTACAATATATTGTAGTTCTTGTGTTAGAATGAATAATGAAATAAAACTAGTTTCTTCTTCTTCCATGTGTTTAAACTGTAGATTTTTATCTATACAAGATGATGATAATATTACAAGCAATTACAGCACTTCCGTATACTTCTTGGTATTTGTCAAATTCATTGCATAGCAAATTACCCTGAATTCTGCTCTTGCCATATCATTGAAGGGAAGTTGACTCTTAGTATTCATTTTTTATAATAAATTCAAAATGTAACAAGGCGGCTCTGTATGTGTTGATTTTTTTTGTTTGGTATTTTTTACATAGCAAAATAATTTATCAGTGAGATGGGAGGGGAAGACTTTTTTTTTTTTATTCAAATGAACATCAGTGAAGATTTACTGTGGAGGGTATAAGCTGCAGGTAACTTAAATGTGCACATTGCCTTTTTCTGTTACTTAAATCAGAACTCAGCTTTTCAATCTTGCACTTGCTCTTACTTTGCCATTAAAGTGGTGGGAAAATGTCTTAAGAAGTCTGATGCATTCTCAAATGCTAATGATTTTTAAAGACAAATACCTAGCTTTCTAGTGCTAATTTTGCCTAGTGGACAACAAAGAATGTGCTTGTTGTTCAACTCCAGCCTCAAAATCATGTGAAGGCAATGCAAGTAAAACTAAAGCATACTGTTTTTCACATGAGCACTCAGGCGATTGGAAAGCTAATCTAATGAAGGCTCATAAAATAGATGAAATAGAATGGAAAGAGAAGGACAAACTCCTTATTCACCCAGTGATTGACTATAGGCAGTGACAAAACAGCCATCCCAAGTCATGTCTCTCTCCTGCAATTGTTGTAGTGTTTAAAAAAACTCAAAACAAACCAACAAAAAAAGTGTGCCAACATAGTTAGTCATGGTTTGAAAACTTACACCCTTTTAATTGAACTGACTGCCTAGCTTTTGATAGTATAGGTATATGAACAAAAAAGAACATGTGTATGTTGCCAGTGTGCTGCTGAAGTGTAGATCAAGACAGTTGTTCAAGGACTTCTTTTCACCCAACTTCAGAAGCACAGTGTAGTTCGTTCAGAAAACCAGATGGATTCACTATGCTCTAATTTTACTCTTGACTCACTGGACTAACTTTCTGCTCAAGCTTGTACTGCTAGAATGGAAAAGGGAAATTCAAATTCCATTTTTCTTCCTGCTGCCTTAGCATACTGCATTGTTGGTCTTATCCCTGCCCTTAATTTTGTGACTGTCAGGTCAATGTTACTGCCTCATTCAGTAATTTCAACTCATTGTCCTCATGCATTTTCAGATCGAGGATGTAGACTAGATAAGCTTGCAACGCCTATACCGTCATAATCCACTTACTCTGAAAGGGTAATCCTTCAGACCACGGTTTGACAGAGGAGTTGAATTTAACTCCAGGGTATCTTCTACTGAACCAGTTACCCTAGCAGTGTCACACAAAGAACTAATCCAGGGTAAATTTACTCTGCTGGTTCAGACGTATGTGCTCCAAGAAGTATTGATGCACTGGCAGCATTTGTGCCAGACTGGATGCTGTGTCACTTTATGCAGCCTGTCTGAAGCCAGCAAAACCACAAGAAGCAGTCATACTTGGAAGTGCAAGGTCAGATGAGTACTGCTGGATGAGATCCTTAGCGCACTGATTTGGTATTAATGGTTAGAGAAGCAGGACATTATCTAAACCCTCAAACATACCTAAATCCAGCCTCGTCTTTTACACCAGCCACCATGAGTAACTTGAACAGGTTCCTCAAACTCTGTTGCAGTCATATGTGCATCTTTTCTTTCACGAAAAAGTGTGTTCATGGTTTTTTTCCTCTCTAAAATAATAGGACTTTGTGACTGCTGTTACAATAATTTTGCAACATCAAAGTCTGATAGCTGTCAGCGTTATTTAAGTTGGTCGGTTTATCTCTGGTCTCAATCATATGCTTGTGGTCAGCTATGCAGTTTCTCTGGATTATAACTGGACATTATTTTGCTTGATACTTAGTCATGGAGTGAATGTAAAGGTGATGTCATAGCTCATATACAGCTCAGCAAGCATAAGTTTCTGCAGTTTCCATGACTAACTCCAGTGATAGCAACTTAGATGTTTTGTCACCATACTATGACCAAGGTAATGAGCCATCAGAAGCACAGGACAGTGTGCCCACCTTGGCTTTTTGACTTGAATTGCTTGAAGTCAACATGCATCTAGGACTAGCCCTGTCTGGTTTTACTGGAGCTGAGCTGACTCCATTTTAAATGTCACTTACACTTTCTCACCACTTTGCTTGAGAATCTGATCGGGTTTGTGAGCAAGATGCAGATGTTTGGTGTGATTTCTCAGAACCCATCGTTCCAGGGTAGAGATTATAGTTTTTCAGGTTCCTCCATTTGGTTATGGTATCTCATTTAGTGGATAAACAAATGATGCTTTTCTGATTATATGCTAAGAAATTACTCCTAGGATTGTAGAATCATGGGATAATTAAGCTTGGAGGGGATCTCAGAAGATCTCCAGGCCAACCTCCTGCTTAAAACAGGATCCATTACAAGTTCAGACCAGGATGATGAAGGTTTTATTGAGATGGGTCTTGAAAAACCTCCTAGGATAGAGACTGCATGAACTCTCTGGCCCCCTGCTGAACTACTTGAGAGTCCTCATCATGAGAAAGTGCCACTGCGCCTCTCTTTGTTTCAGTGCACCCTGGCCCCTGCTCAGCTCACTGTTCGCCAGAGCCCAGGGCCATCCCCTTAGAGCTGCCCCTGGCCCCACTGGCATCGCTGCCAGGGCTCTGCCAGCCCGGGGCAGGGCTGCACGGTGCTCCTGCCTGGCATTCCTGGGGCTCCTCTTGGCTGAAGGATTGCAGTTGTGTCTTGTTCCACTCCAAACATGGTTTTCATACGCTTATTTGATAACTTTATTACAGGTGGGCTTTTTTTCATTGTTTTTTTTTGTTCCGTATTGTGAATTGGAGTTACTCTACATCCACAGTAGAGCAGCAATGCAGATTCCAAGCCAGGCTCAGTTTTGAAGGATAGTGACCAACTGTGTAACAAGAACATGTCATCCTCAGTAATCATTCCTTCCTGACATTTCTGTTGATGGAGGTTATCATTTGTGGCATGGTTTGGGACTTTCTATGTGTTTTTCTTAACAGTGACTTGAGACATGTTAGAGTGGTTTCAAGATAACACAATAAATGATGGCTGCCATTTTCTTAGCAATTAAATAATCAGGAAGCTCAGGCCTGATCTGTTTATAACAGGCCTGCCTAGTGGACTGAGGGTGTTGTGTGGAGTCCAAAGTAGTAAAATGAATGGTGGTTCTTTCAGGTTGGTTTTTTTTCTTCCTGTCAGGTCATGGAACTGCTGGTTCATCTGAATAAGCGCATCAAAAGTCGTCCAAAAATTCAGCTTCCGGTAGAGACATTGCTAGTTCAGTATCAAGATCCTTCGGCAGTGTCGTTTGTCACTGTAAGTGTCTGTTCTTCCAAGAATCGTTGCTGATTTACTTGTAACAAGCAGAATACTCTTTAAAGCTCCTGTATGTATCTCTGTCAGTTTTCCTAGCAAGTATGTGATTGTCATGAGGTTGATGTTTTAAGAGATTTTTTTGAACTAGACTTTATAGTCTGGTATGTGTGATACTTTTCATAAAGCTATTGATTCTGTTCAAATTACTGGTATTTACTCTTGATACTTCCTGAATGCTTGAATTGTCATTTTTGTATTGTAGAAGGTCTGTTCATTTTAACAGCTCCATTTTCCAAGCAGCTTCCAGTCCTTAACCTGATACGTGCAGGATCAGGGTCTTAAAACATTGTGCAGGATCAGAGTCTCACTTAAAACATGTTTATTTCTCTGAACACATGCGAACCTGTATTTTTTTATGGTTTTGGGGTCAGGACCTTAGCCAAGCAAGAAAAGTTAAAACCCCTTATTTTATAGATGTGGAAAGTTTACTAGATGGTTTCATTCAATGTGATTTTAAAAGTGAAAATAGTTTAAAAAATGTTTTTGTGAAACTATGAAGACAGTTTTCATTTCAGCTGTGGTACATCTGTTGCAAATCACCATCCTGAAAAAAATAATAAAATCAGAGGGAAACTTCCTGTCCTTCTCACCTGACTATTCAGTCATATGTAGCATAAATGGAAAACTTCAAGTCTTAGAAACTGATGGAGAAAATTTAAACAGCAATAACATAGAAGTAATCTCAGATAGTGGGATTACCTGGAGTTTGCCTTTTAGAAATTGCCAAGGGCTTCTGGAGTGCGTGTGTTCTGTAGAGCAGTAAAAGAAACATCTTGTTTGAAGACAAACTTGACATAAACTGTGCTTTTGGCTGGACATGTCAAAAATCTGTTTTCATTCATGTATCTGAGTGATGCATGTTGTTTTGTGCCATGAGGCTTCATAAAATTTTAACAAGTGCCATCTACAAGTGTATTACAAGTGTAATGCTTCCCACTTCAACACTTCTTTCAACCAGGTCACTGAACACATAAGTCTTATCGCTACAGTTCTTGGCTGGATTTTGATCAATGTGGTAGCAGTGACATAGTCCAGTATTCAGTATTGCTCTGCTGTGCTGTCCTATCACTGGACTCTGTTTGGATTGTCTTTGCAGCTTTTAATTATGATGATTTAGAAACCCGTTTTCAAGAGAAACCTTGTCTATGCTGCTGACTTTGTATTTATTCAATATTGCTTTCTATTTTATTTCAGAAATAGGTAAGAGAGAACATTACTTTGCTTTCCTTAATGCTGTTGCTCAGGTAAAGCTGCTTTTGGTGAAATTGGCAGTGAAAAAGAGAAGCTACATAGAGTTTTTTGCGTAGTTGTTTTCTTCCTTTTGAAGTGAAGGTTCAGCAAGACCTACTCAGAAAACTCTTTCTGAACCCATTAATAGTTGTTGGTCTGATGAGCCTTAGAATTAAGAAATTGGTCTTCCACAACATACGTTGTTTCCAGCACCCGATTATGTAACATGACGTAAAAGAAGATTTTTAAAGAACAGATATTTCTTTTGCACTGTTGCAATACTGTGTGCTTTTTCTACTCCTTTAGAATTTTACCATAATTTATGTTAAGATGGGGTACCCCCGTCTGCCTGTGGAAAAACAATGTGAATTGGCTCCAACTCTTCTCACCGCAATGGAAGGGAAACCTCAACCACAGCAAGACAGGTATAACTACTTATTCTTGGAGTGAATTCTGTTGGTATCATTTAATAGAGTAATTTGTATCAGTTGTTAAAAGATTTTTTTTTTTTTCACCCCTTGGTGCTATCTTCATTGCTTAGGAGGTTCTTGGCTTGTATAATTTGGATCAGTAGGTGGTACAAAGAATTCATATAGTCTAATGTTGTAATAGTATACAGCAGCAGACTCCCTGTATGGTAAGAGGCCTGTGTTATGATGGATATGGCTGTCTATATCCCCCATCCTTCTTCATCAAATTCTGGTTTCCAGCGTAAGGCCAGACCTCTCCAGTAAATATCCTCTGTCCAGCAACAGGAACAGCAGTAAATGTCTCAGACTGGCCACTCTGAATTGTGAGATAACCAAAATTCCTACTCATTTGAAACACTAAATCATAATAAATAAAAGAAGACTGAAGTTGGGAACTGCTGTGTACTAAGAACTCCTAGAAAACTGTTAATTATGGACCTGCTTCTTATTTACATTGAGATGGGTTTCCACCATGCTGGCACTGGAAAATGGCATTAAAATCATGCCTTCATTCACTCTACATCACTGTGACAGCGTAAAGGTATTTTAAAAATTACCTTACTGAAAGGTCTTGCAGTAAAATCTTGCTTCCGTTCATGAGATCAGTGTGAAAATACTTGACTGTCTTCTTGGGGACCATGGTTTTGCCCTGTCCAAAAAGCAAGCACATGAGTGAAGAGAGCTTTTGGAAGTTTGGCTATACTAGTATAAAATCAATATATTTTTTTGTGTGCACTCTTTGGTGAAGCTGAACAGTATTGATCAACTTTGGCTCTAGGCAGACTCAGATTTAAAACTTGGAATTTCTTATGGATGAGACGGTCCTAGACTGTATTTTGTGGCATAATGACAAAACATTAAAAGGCTGGACAAAAACAGTGACTTTATCTCTTCAGATGTATGTGTGTGCATGCACACAGACATGTGTGTTCTATTTTAAGTGCAAATCCTAATTTATCTTCTGCCTTCCATTTTTAAGTACATCAGGTGGCAAACAGAGGCCGCTGGATTATGAATCAGTTTAACTGTTGTTAAGATTATATTTGCTATTAAGGACCATGTTTGTTGTTAAAGATTTCTCTCTTGAGTGTTAAGAATAAACAGGTGTGTTTTTTTTAAATGGTTGCAGTAAATATAATTGTTTTTCAGCCTAATGCATCTTCTAATACCAACCCTTTTTCACATGAAATACCCTGCTGAACCACTGAAAGCAGCAGCTTCTCCATTTAATCTTGCTGAAAAACCAAAGACTGTACAGCTGCTTTTGGACTTCATGTTGGATGTTCTTCTTATGCCTTATGGGTAAGTAAAAGTTAATACCAGTCTTCTCTAGTCCTGATGTGTTCTTTATATGTGAAACATTACAAACTGCATCCTCGGAAACACATTTAAAATGTACTGTTATTTCCTAGCTTAAATGAAGCCTGTTACATGTTTCAGTAAGGTACAAAGCAGGGTCCTAATTTTAAGAATGGGATCGCCATCTTTCTTATTTAACAAAATGTCTTTTTTTCCACTTAATTAGGTGTTATGCTATTCTGTCCTTGACCTCTTTTGGGATCAAAGTGAAGCTATGAGACATGTGAGCTATCTGTTAAATAAGCAAACCTACAAAATAGAAGCCAGATCAAAGTCTGTGCTCATCTTCCCGCAATTGAGTTTTAAGGTTTATTCATCCAAGACCATAAGCAAGCATAATCTCTGAAAACTTGTGCTTTCCAGAATTGAAACTTTAATAACAAGATTTGTCTTTCAGCTCTCTTCTGATGAAAAATGTTTTAATGGTAATGGCCTGTCTTGGTGTGAGCACTGTTTCTGAGAGCAACAATGATTTACAGAGCAACTTGAATTTACTGATCACTGCTTTTAGGAATCTTCTAGTGTCTAAAATCAATACTTTCTCAAAATCTATTTTCCACTAACTTTTTTAGCGTTTTTGTATTCCTAGGGGAGCTTTTGCTTTGAAAGAAAATAGAAATAATTTTAACAGTAGAACACATTTCTTTTTTCTGACAGTTCATTGATTCCCATAGGATTTTTGTGAGCACCTAACTCATGCTCACCCAAGTGGATTAACCTATAGGAATGACTTAAAATAGTGAGCCTGTGATGTTTCCCCACGTAGCTTTGCTGGAGGCCATACTCCCATCAGATGGTTTGGGGGCCGTTTCCTTACCATTTGAGTGTGCAGAGTCTTGCAGCTTATAGTTTAAAATGCTTAGCCTTCTCCTCTCTTCACAGCTCAGACTCTTCAGTATGCCCAAGTTTATACTCTTAGCTTTACCTCCACACTGTCACGGCTGTAGCTTCAGCAGGTGAAGTCCTTGGATTTTGCAGTGAGAGTTCACTTCCTTCCATGCTTTTGTACTCTGGCCAAGCATCACAATTTTTAAATACTCAGACCATGAGGGTAGGGGTGAAGGTTTAGTTTTCTTTCCGGAAGGTGCTCGGAGTGTGCCTTCAGCTAGCCTGTGGCTCTGGATGTCTGTCTCTTAAAGTCTTGCTCCCTGGGGTGAGACCGTTTGCAGGCCTTTTAGAGCTAATTTATGCCTGGTAGAACTTGCTCTGCCATTGCCCAGTTGTGAATTAGCCTCCCCAGTCTGCATGCAGTAAAACAACAACCAGAAAGCCTAAAGGCTTAAAGCTCATAATCAAGTTTAGTTTAAAGCTCATAATCAAGTATTTAGAGTTTTAACTAATGAGACTTGGGATGAATGTTTTTTCTTATTGTTGAGACCATTTACTTCCTTTTGTTGCCTGTGTGCTGAATGCAGAACAGAATATGGCTGTCTGGAGCAAAATAATTCTTGTTGGTCTCTGCACTACAATTTTGACATCTTCATGTGTTGACCAGCTTCCAAGGATACAGGGAGAGGTAGAGTGGCTTTTGTGAGAGTATGGAGATATGCACAGGGCAGCTAGACTAGCCAATCTCCAAAACTACTTAAGATTTGTAAACTTAACCTTTATGGTTTTTGCTTTTCTTCCTGGCCCAGCACTAAAACTGCCATTTTCCAAGACATTATTTATTTATTTTTTTTATATATCTAGGATCGTTCCCTGCCACTTCATTGTGTTGCATATGCTTCACTATTTCTCTTGTTAGGTTTGCATTTTTCATAGAAATCTTACAAATGTTAAAGCTTTTAGTGCAAGTTTCTCGAACATGGTACTGTCTGAGTATTCACTTCCAGTACAAGAGATCATTCTTTCTGGTTCGTAAGCTGAGATAACTCTTTTCAGAAATGCCAGTGGACCCTTCCTTTCCTAACTGAGGTTTGTTTTCAAACACTTACAACAAGATCGTTACGGCTCTTGCAGAATATGCTGGGATGATAGCTGAGTCTCAACTAAGTAAAATTGTCTTATGTCAGAGTCATGGGATTAATTAAAGAAGAATACGTGAAGTTGAACAGGTTATGTTTATTCCTCTGTTCCAGCATCTAATTCAGCTGTTGATGTCATTTGGTAAAGCCTCTAATGAAACTCCTTTCCCACCTGCTTAGGTTCGTATTGAATGAATCGCAGAGTCGGCAAAACATGCCCTCAGCCCAGGGCTCTTCAACAAGTAGTGCGGGAGGTCCTGGAATCCCTCAGCCGCCTCCAGGGATGAGCTTTTATGCAGCCAAAAGGGTAATTGGAGATAGCCCATGGACACCAGAGCTGCTAGAACAGGTACGTGCAGCTGCAGGGCTGGCCCTCAGTGAACTGGGGGTGGTAGGAGGGATGGCTACAGACAGAGGAATGGAAAGCCGGGGGGAAAATAAGTAGCGAATTCTGACCAGGTCTTTAGTTGCCTTTGGGGAATTTATTAAGCAATGTTACATGATGCCTTAAGGAAGTTTGCAACCATGAGATGGGGTGAGAGGTGCCAGCAGTTCTCAGAGCTGGTTAGGAAGCAGCCACGACTGCAGCCTACTCTTGTGTTTTCCTCCTAAAGAGGTTGAGGTTGCAAAACTCTTTATGTGACAAAGGATCCCTTTATAGCAGAGGAGGAGCAGAGTATCCCTAATTGTAATGCTGATACTTTGCCACAGGTGACTGCTTTGTCAGGAGGTGAGAGGAGAGTGCTGCTAAAGAGACAGAGAGCATGTGAACTTCTCCTCAGCAAGCAGAAGCTGTCATTTCAGACAGCTGAACTGCTACGGTTATTGAAACACATGCTTTCCTGTCAGTAATGCTGCCTTTACTTTCCCCACTGTTGCACAGTGTAAGCTGGGGATAGTGAAGTTCATTGAAGCTGAGCAAGTGCCAGAACTTGAAGCTGTTATACACCTGGTTGTAGCCTCCAGTGATACAAGACACAGTGTTGCCACTGCAGCAGACCTTGAACTAAAGAGCAAACAAAGGTACGAGTCTGCACGTTTGGAAAAGATGGTGCTAGTGTTCCTAACAAAGCTAGCTGCAATTAATGTGGTGCTCCAGAGAAACTGTGCTCTGAAAGGAGGAAGGCTGCAGTCCCCTGTGTGCCTGGGAAGCTGCCCTGTGTTCACACGGGGCTGGGAATGGTGTGGGTTCAGTCTTGCAGCTGGGAACATCACTTGGCTCCAGAGCTGACAGCTTTTAGCTGTCTGTTTTCAATCATCTTTGGTATTGCTTTTGAGCCATTTTCTTACTGCTTTGTTTCCAAATTGCTCTCTATGGATTATCGATGGTCAATAAGGCCTTAGTAAGTCATTCACAGCTGGTCAACTGATTTATATTGTCTTTTCCAGAAAAGCATGCGTTCATTTAATTTATTAAGGGAGTAAAGGGACTGTGATTATGAAGTGGACCATGATCTAGGAAGTTTGGCAGCCACTGTTTTCTGCATTATTAAACCTTTTGCTCATCTGCAGTCCACCTTTCATCATCTAAAGACAATGCTTCTGTCTTTAACCCACCAAGAGGCCAGATTAACTGCTGTTGGCACTATTTGCTGAGTCACTGATTGTGCAAGGTTTGCTGGCTCATGCAGGCAATTTGGAGCAAGAGAGGCCTGCCTTTGAAAAGTGTAGGTGGCTTCTGTATTACTACAAGTATAGGACAATTTAACTTGGGGTCAAATATGTAATGTGAAACCTTTTCCATTCAAGTCTATTCATATGCGTCAGTTGTGGCAGGGGAGGTGTTTCTTGTGACAACAGCCTAGTTAAGGCAGGCAGTCTCTGCTGCTTGTCTCATCTTTCCCTTTGTGTTGGTTGGTATTCTTTGCCTGGAGAGCAAAATACATGTGTGGACAAAATGCATATTAATATGCAATGTTAAATATCTTTTATGATAAATATATGCTACTTCACAGCTCACTTGATTGTAAATCAGTTGCTTTACTGAAAGAAAGAGATAGTTCTGTCTCCTCCACTTTTTTGAAGCATGCATGCTTAACTTTTTGGTTTCTGTGGTGTGTTTTTTGGGTATGTGTGTGTGCATTCCAGTCTCATCAGTAGCTAGTGTTAGATGGTTATCATGGGCAGGCAGGTTTGTCTGAGATACCAAGGTGAAATATTCCTAGAGTTCAAAATACCCTCTTCTCTATCAAAATGTCAAAGCACCGAGGTTGAAAAATGTGGAGAAATTTGTTAACAGATGACCATTCTGTATTCAACTGTTAGACTACCATGGTTTATATATCTTGTTTCAGTGGGAGAGAAGGGAGCATGTAGCTTTTTCACAAATTATTTGGAATTATATTGGCAGAATTTGTAGGTGAAATTTGTAATCACGTTCTTCATGATTATATATTATGTGGATGTGGGAGGAGTGATTAGAAGTCAGACTGCTTCTATTAAAACTCTGGGAAGAATATGTATATGATGCAGAATGCTGTAAAACGCTTTTTAAAAAATAATCAAAGGTCAGAATCATAACATGTTGGTGTTCAATTGGTTTTTTTCTTTAGTTTAATTGACTGGAACAATCCTGCTATCATCAACAAAATGTATAAAGTGTATCTTGGGGATATACCACTGAAAACCAAGGAGGTAAGATTTGCCTTCAGAGTTGCATTCCTGTTTAATTTTGGAAGCTGTGATTTTAGTTTCCTTATTTTATTTGGAGAAGACATATATATATTTCTTAATTCTATCACTTCCTTTGATCTCTGCTTTTCCTGAATGCTTTTGTTATTGAATAATTTTTCTCTGTTCCAGTGCTTTCTGATTTGCAGCAGAAGGAAATTTAGCTAACTTAAAAGTACTGCTGTCCAAAGATGCACTATATTATTTCAACTCTGTTTCTGACAGGGGTCTGTTCTGAAACCAGAAATGAAACGAGAGTCAGTCAGCACCCGTGTTAAATTAAAGATAGTTCCTCATCTTCTGCGATCCAGGCAAGCTGCAGAAACGTTCCCAGCTAACATTCAGGTATTGCTTATGTTCCAAAGCTGCTCTTCCTAAGGAGCTTGATAATACAGTTCCTCCAGTACTTAGGGGAGGGAAGCGCTGTTACTGATGACAGTGTTTATAAAGAAGAAGAGGAATTAGAAAACCTTTGAAAGTGAGGCCAGACACTCTCTGATCTGTTCTTTTTTTCTTTTGGCCAGGTGGTTTACGATGGACTCTTTGGTGCAAACACAAATGCAAAACTGAGAAGTTTGTCCTTGCAGTTTGTGCATCATATTTGTATCATGTAAGTAATTCAGAGTGGGTGAGCAAATGGTTTTTAGCCATTTGCCTAGAAGCCACTCTGTTTACTAAGCATATAACTGAATTAAGGGCAAAGAAAGAGTGCTAAAACTCATAGAAGGTAGAGTTTTTTCCTTAATCCTGAAATCTCTGTGTATGTGTGTGTGCTTGCACACAAATCTCAACATAACAAAGTTGAGAAAAAGTTTTACTATGAGAGAAGATAATTTTAAAGGATGCAGAAGATAATGTTTTGTTTGTTGGTGTCTCTAATTGCAGTTGTCCAGAAAGTAAAATAAAGCCGTTAGGTCCAATGCTTTTAAATGGACTTACAAAGCTGATCAATGAATACAAAGAGGTAAGCTGAAAGGTTCTTTACTATAGAGCTATAATTCTTCATATGAATACAAGCAAAAGACAAATACCCTTATGATGGAAACTGATAAATCTCTTTTTTTGTAGTTGCCTGAGATGGCTGTGAAAGGATACGTTTTAAGAAATTTTGTTGGAAGAGAAGCAAATACTTTAAAAGGCTATAAAGGAAAACTTTTATTTGTTTAAAAGCTATGGTTAAGTGCTTGG
Source organism: Nycticorax nycticorax (assembly GCA_023375905.1). Classification (NCBI taxonomy): domain Eukaryota; kingdom Metazoa; phylum Chordata; class Aves; order Pelecaniformes; family Ardeidae; genus Nycticorax; species Nycticorax nycticorax. The sequence goes on from JAKFQP010000112.1 coordinate 1,175,389, forward strand.
ACACTATTTGCAAAAGTCTCAGGAAATAATAGTGTTGGTAATATAAAGAGTGAGGCCAGAGTAGCATCAAGCTGCTATTCCACATTACTCTGGAGCACACAGGGGCTCCAGCTCCAGGCATATACCCTGTTGTGATAAGCAGCTCTGTAAGTCTTTTTGTAATACCTTCCATCCTGCCTGTCCAAGGATGGTATTGCTATGGGAAGGGTGTTACAAACAGAACTACAAATGCCAGTCCAGCCATTTCAGAAGGCAAATTCCCCACAATACTCCTACATGTATCTTACAAAGGGCTGATGTTGCAGACCTCCTTTTCCGCCGCTTCGATCCTCTTCCTGGTTCATATGAACTGTTGGATGTGATTTTCAGGCTTGAGTTGGTGTTTGAACACGTGGGCCTCCCCTACCATTGGGAAGGGCATGAAAAAGGAGTGTTCAGGAGGATGTAAGCCCATTTATAAATGTGCTGCATTGGTCTTCTGCAGGATCCACTGTGCAAACAGCTTCCTGCCTGTAAAGCACCAGCTTTAGGGCCAGTGGAAGGTGTCTGCGCCTTTGTTACTGTTTCATATACTTGCTGAGTCTCCTTAGCTGTCTCTCTTGAAATGAAGTGCGATTAGCTGAGACCAGAAGGGAGATTCACATTTTGTCTCAATTTGTAATTTTCTATTTCTTGTGGAAAAGAATGTTCCCTCTGTTCCTATGTAATGCTTTTATTCTTGGATACAGTTCCAGGATTCTTTGTCCATGAAAGCCTGTTTGAGCACTTTAGAGAGAGTATTTAAAGTAAACATTTAATCATAAAAAATCATTTAAAAATCAAAAAAAATCATAAAAAAACCCTTTATATATTTCTGGTTTTGCTGAATTTTATTTATTGTTTTATCATTGAAGGATTCAAAACTGCTGTCAATGGCATATTCAGCGGTTGGAAAGCTCTCCAGGTAACTGAAGCACCATTTAAGTAATGGGACATTGAATAATTTTTCCAGAGTCATCTGTTAATTTATCAGCAGCAAGCTTTATGCCACCTGACAATTTTGCAGTTGAGTGTACAGTGCAGTAAAAAGCATTCTTCTTGTGACACCTCAGAGGTGTAAAAGGAAATAGTTTTTAGCTGATAGCTTCTCTAGCAGTGATTAATGGCAGCTCATGAATTATGCACAGAATTTCAGAAATGGTTCCACTTTCTGGATTGCCAGAAACGTAAATTTAGGGAATGTACAGCAAAGACCAGAGGGCGGGAAGCTAGGCAAGTGGTATGTTCTGTGGTATGCTGGTGATTGTCCAGAGACTATCTCGCTTTCCAAACTGTGTTAAGGGGCAGAGGGGGGTGATGCTGCTCTGTGGTGGAAATGATAAGATAGAGCAAACTTTCTGTGCTGGCTCTGTTTTGTTTGACAGTTAAAATGTGGGATGAGGGAAAGACCAATGAAAAGTGAAGCATTTCAATCTAAAAACTCAAAAACTTCATGAATAAAATATCTTGTTTCAGCCGAATGCCTCAGCTCTTTACTAAGGATATAGCACTGGTACAGCAGTTTTTTGAAGCTTTATGCAAGGTGGGTGCTGATGGGGCTTTGGGAAATGATTAATATTTTCTACTGGTTTTGCTTAATTCTTGTCACTGTACACTATAAAGTGAAAACTCTCGGTTTTGTACTACAGGAAGATGCTGATACTAGGCTTGCCATTCAGGAGGCCTTGTCTATGATGGTTGGAGCATACAGTAACTTGGAAGGAGCCCAGCGTACCCTCATGGAAGCTCTTGTAGCTTCTTACTTAATAAAGGTATTTTCAGTGGAGTCAAAATTAAGTACCTTAAAAAAAAGAGCTATTCATTGTTTTTCTGTTTTCTGACACTTCCTGTTGTATACCTCTGGAACAGGTCTCCCTTTTCTTATTGAATGTATTAGCCTGTCTGGGAGAAGAGGGGGGTACACAGATGAAGTATTTTTAATATGATACAGTGGCTGCAAGAAGGCTGACAATGCAGTTTTCTGTTTGTGTCCTGTTTTGCAAAGGTACAAAACCATTGGGATTGTACTCTATGTTTCTCATAGTCTCCTCCTAAGAAAACTTTGAGAAAGAGATGCTTCAAGGACAGTATCTTGTGAAATGCTTTCTGAAAGCAAGAGTTTGATAGGAAGGCTCATTCACTTCTAAGTGGGGATTTCAGCATGGTGTGTCATTTCTAACATTCAAAGGCACCAGGGAACTTCCCCAGGCGCTCAGCCTTGAGACACTAATCCAGGGAAAACCATGCTTCACTGACTATCTGACTTTACTGAGTATCTTGTCTATGTTGAGAATTCCCCAGAGGTCTGGGTTTCAGAAAGAGTGGGTTTTGTATACTCTTGGGTTTGCATGGGTACTCAGGGTGACTGCAGAGGTATATGTATTTCTAGTGGTTTCACTAGTAACTCTGTAAGAGACTATTTTCATGCTGATGAGTTTTGCCTGGGTGCTTGAGTGATCTAGGTCTCCAGGCATACTGTTCTGAGACTGCCTGAACCCAGCAGAGAGAGTGACCACCCTAAGCTAATGTTTCTTTTCCACCTCTGGCTGTGCTGCTCCTAAGCACGGCTCTGTTTTGTGTGCTCAGATGATGTATGTTGTTCTTCATTTTAAAACTGCCTGGGTGGGGCAGTTCAGATGTCTTAAGAATTAGCAATAACACCAATTTATAATTCCCAAAAATGTGCATGTATTTAATCAAACATTTCATTCTCCACTTTGTATATCTGAGAAACTAGCTTTTCTTTTCCCTGTCTGCTGCCGTATGAAGAGTTAGCAAGAACAGTGTTTCAAAATGTCTAAACTCTTTGAGTCATAGTGGTACCAGAGGACAAAACAGGTGACTGATGATTTACAAGTGGTGAGTGCAGGTCATTTGTCTGTTCATTTAAAACTCAACCATATGCTTGTGTCTGTTCTCTTTAAGCCTGAAGTTCAAGTACGTCAAGTGGCTGTGAAATTTGCTAGCACAGTATTCCCTCCAGATCATATCCCTTCCAGATACTTACTGCTGTTAGCTGCAGGAGACCCGTAAGTTGTTTTCTTTTTTAAGTTATTTTTGTATCTGTATATATACACACACACACGTATATGTATATTTGCATCCAATATATATTTGGATGAAATATGAATACAAATATACATGTGTATGAATGTACGCACATAAAAACTCACTGAAAATCAAGTATGATAATTTTGAAATTAACCTTTACATAGGGGCATTCTTGACAGTTCTGTGGAGAACTGTGCTTTATGGTAGTCTCGGGTTTGGATTCCTTTCTTGTTTCAGATGAACTGCTGTCACTAAAGCACTTGATGTCAATGATCAATTGCATTGTAAAAATGCATTAACTGAAATCACCTTTTTAGTGGCTAGAAATTATTTTTTCCTAGCAAATTCTGTCAGTCTATTTTTAGCTTGTATTTGCAAAGAGTCAGGAGCATGCACTTGTGAGAGCTGCCACTCTCTGCTGGGAAGTAGTTGACTCATTAAATTACAGTAATCATTTCATTTTCAGTTTTCAGTTACTGCAATTTAAGTGGTGGGGTTTTTTCCAACTTATTTTAATTGCTCTATTTTTGATGTGAGTAGCTATTGTGTAACTAAGGAAAGCTAAACAGATCAGTTGCAACAAACTGCTCTGTGGTTGCGATGTCAGGACTGTTTCAGGAGTCGATCTTCTGCTAAGTAGTGAGCTGTAAACCTGGTAGGTGTCAGCTAAAGCTTGGTATAGGAAGTGATGGGGAGGAGGAGCAGATAGAAAAACAAGAATGTGGGAACCAGGAACTGGTGGTGAACACTAGCAGGATGTAAAAGGAGCAGAAGTGGGCTGATCCAGACTGTTTTGCAGAGGCCACTCATCACTATCCTTTTTCTTCCCCCTCTCTAAAATAAACAAATCATTAAAAGTTCTAATGCAAGCTTTTTTGCCTTCCTTTAGAAAAAACACTTCTCATTTCAAAAGTGTTCTCCCTCCTCCAGCTTCCCAAGATATCTTACTGCTCATTAAAGGCCATTTGTTCTGTGCAAATAATGTCTGTTTCTCATCTTTTCTTCTGAAAGGCGGGAGGAGGTACATGCAGAAGCCCAGCGGGTGCTGAGAACATTTCCTGGTAAAAACGAAAAGGAGAGTTCTGGGAAGCAGATGCCTGCCTTCCCTGAAATGGTCCATTACATTCAAGACAAGGTACAGTGCTTCTGTCCCAGTAAATGACAAGTATATGCTTGATGCTCAGGCACGTAATATGTGTGGTCTTCCTTTCCCTGTATTCATCTCCCTCACCTTCCCCAAGGAATAAAATTAGCTAAAATCATAGCGACGACCACACATAGTATTGCATTGCCAAGATTAGCACACTCATTGTTACCTTCTGCTGGCAATAGTTGCAGGAGATCGAAGTGTTAAGTAACAAGGAGGCAGATCCTTTAAAAGGGATTATTTGGCATTGATGCTGTTTGTAAAGAGTGAGGAATACAGTGTTCAGGGGTAATCCAGCATGTTTAACAAAGACAGTTTGCTCTCAAACACATTCTTGAAGGGATAGGAAGGTCACTCTTTGGTTGGGCTGGTAAAAAATAATATTGTGCCTAAACCAGAAAAAAGATTCCAGGCTAGGAAACAAGATACTGGAACAAGTGAAGAAGTCTGTTTTGTTTACTTAATTATTCATCTTTAGTGAAATCTGTGGAAATAATGGCCATGTAAATAACCTTTCACGAGTCTATTGGAATGACATGCCAAAAACTACCGCTGAGTTTACCCTCACTGTTTGCACTGAGAGATCCTCTGGACAGGTGTTAAAATCTAGTCTGTTACACACTTCTGTGTATAGTAACTATGCTAGGCTTATAAACTCTAAAGAAGATACGGAGGGTCACTGACAATGCTTTTTTTTTCCTTTGATAGTCGCCTATTTTTAAAAATGTCAGGAGTATATAATGTTGGAGCACATCTGGTTTTGCAAGAGATCTGTGACAGCAGAACTCTTATTCCTGATAGATTTCTTGCGAAATGTCGCGTTCTCTGCCGGTGGTGTACTCTTCTAGTGTACTCTCCTAGTGTATGAAGTATTCAAAGCTTTGTGAAAAAACTTGCTTTTGTCCAAAATACTGGTTATTCAAATAGATATAAAAAACGAAGAAACCAAGATTGAGTTTTAGATAGCACTATTAAATGCCTGTCCCCTTGTAGTTAATTTTTAAATTTTCCTTGACTTCTGTAACGTCACTAAGTAACTATGGATCAGCCTAGTTTAATTGCTACTGAGGAAAACAAAATTCCCCCACTCCTGGGTGAATTTAAAAAAAAAAAAAAAATTAAGTACTTTTCAGATCTTCCTTAGATGTCCTGAAGGCGATTAAAAAATCCTGGAGGCACATTTCTTTGGTTAGTTACTTCAAAGTGTGAATTTTCACATATCATGAGTAATCTGCGAGTGTTGGAGATGTTTGAGAAGTTTGTATGCATTGCTTGGCACAGCAGGCCGAGATGCAAAATGGTTTCCTGCATGAGTTAGCACGATCCTTCTCTCCCTCTGCCAGAAAGTATATGCAGAAGAGTAGGATCTGATCTGCTGGGTGTGGATGGGAACCCATTCTTCAAGGGAGTTATCTTCTGGTTAACTAATTCAGGTTTTCACTAATGGTTCTGGATGTCATTGAAGTCACAGCACAGCAAAAGATCTGTGTTAAGAGGTGTGAGGATCTGTTGACTTCTGTGCAACTGCCTTGTGCGTTGTTCAGATGCAAGGCTGCCTTGCTGAATCCAGCCCTAGCACCGATGTGCGTATCGCCTAGAGGATACAGACATGCTTTTCTGCAGCATTTGCAGTGGGTGTAACTGGAAACCTTCTGTTTGGATTTTTTTCTGCTGTGGAATATTCCTGCTTGTCAAAGGAAGGGAGTTGCTTGCTTGCAGCAGCAGCCTTCTCCCTAGCAGGCAGCAGGGTCCAAGAGACGCCCTAGGCTTGGCTGGTGCAGCACAGGGTGCCCACCTCCCCGTACAGGGGAAGCCTGGCTGCTCTGCATCCTCTCCAGGCAGAGCTGCTGTCTCCAAGCTTCCTGGCTGCTTGTCAGCTGGGGTGCCTCAAGAGTTATGAGGTATTTTGTTTTTAAATTCTATAGCACTTCTTTTTTCCTGAGGGGGAGAAAGAATGTTGTCCTCCTCCAGCCTCCCCTGCTGTTGCCTCTCGTGAGTTCAGAGCTTCCACTTTCTGAGTTGATAGGGACGTAAAGTTGATGGACCTAAACTGTGCTATTACCAAGTGCACTGTGCCCTTCTTGTTATAGAACTGTTGTACGTTTTCAGTTGCTAAGTGGAGGATAAACATAGTTGCATCAGCAACATTTTGTTGACCTTTCCAACATCTCTGCTGTTCATGGGTCTGACTGTTCCAGTCTTAATATACTCTGTTGTTTAGGCCTCTCACCGAATGAAAACTCCAGCTAAATATATGACTGGAACCGCAGCGTTGCCTTTCAATCCTGCCACATTTGGAGAGGTAATTGTCTGGATTTTCCTTCCTTGGATATGTGTACAATTATTTATTTAGAGGACAGTGTTAGAAACTAACAGTTACCATAAGTCACCCTACATTCTAAAATTCCTCTTTTAAACAGATGTTGAGATTAACTCTCCATCCTTTATCTGTCTGTCTTTAAATGCCAGTCTGAACAGGATTTTCAAGGGGGGTGGGAGGAATGTTCCCAAGAGGGCTGCTGCATTGCTTTCTGCAGCATACCTAAGGTAATAGCTTCTCGGAGAGAGACTGGCAATCCTGTGCAAAAGTCCCATTATGCTCCTTGAGGCTGTTCTTTTCATAGCAGATTCCCTGGCTTCAGTGATCTGTAGGCACAAACTCAGATGTGATGCAAGGTCTGTATTAGCAATGCGTTGGATTGTATTTGTATGCATGCCAAATTGGGATAGGGTACAGGCTGAACTGCCTGCAAGGAGGTTGCATCAGCTTATGATAAACCAGGAGTCTGCGTATGATTTAATCTTTCGAGAATGATGCAGGCACAGTAGAGTTGTTCGCTTACACAGCCATCTTGCAGAAACTGGTCCTAAGATTTGTTGCACTTTGTATTTTTTCCTGCCTCCATGCTGACTCTTCTGTCTAGATCTGATTAAAGAAGAAACTGTATTGTTTTGGTTATGCTAAATACAGCATATTCCCTGTTCTTTCATTTTGTCTCCTCCATGTTTTCCAAGTGCTGATGCACTCAGTATCCTGTGTTTCTCTTTCTCTACTTAGATAGTTCTGTATCTGCGGATGTGTCTTGCTCACAGTGCAGGTGTGGTGCCAATCTCCCAGAGCTTGGCAGATATGCAAGATCATGCTCCAGCCATTGGACGTTACATAAGAAACCTCATGTCTGGCAACCACATATCTTTCTCTTCCTCCTCCTCTTCAAAAAGTGCAGAAACCAACCCTGTACATATATATATTGGCCTTCTTCAGCAGCTGTTAGCTGGTGTTGGAGGTAAGAAGCTTTGTGCAGCATTGTCTTGAAGAAAAGAAAGTCGTCTCTTACTAGAAAGGAGTTGCCACAACCAATGCTTTGAACTTGGCTGCAGCAATCACAGAGTTGCAACATGGACTATATACTCTTCAGTTTAGACTTGTTCTCTTCCATGATGTTGTGTAGGTGGGAGGAAGCAGAACAGTAGAATTGCAGCATTGGTTGGCATAATGCTTTAAAATTGTGAGGCCATTGTCTATGACAGCTGCCTCACCAGTGAAAGCTATGTCTTCCTTGCTGATTAATATCATATCTGTGACAAGTGTAGTCTTAAAGCACTTGGATGCCTTTAGAACAAATTGCTACCAGGATGTTTGCTTCTCTTAGTTTTCCTAATATTTCTGAGAAATGCTGTACCCTATTATTCTGTATTGTTTGTTATCCCTGGTGAGTTGCAAATGAATGCTCTGAAATGCCTGATACTTCTTAACCTCTTTTTATCACTGATTGTTAGATTGTTTTACATACTGCAATTGTTTAATAACCTGATTCTTTAATTACTGTTTAGGTTTGCCAGTCATGTATTGTCTTCTAGAAGTTGTTTCAGTGTATCCAGAAAAACTAGCCACCAGATTTGTAGACAAAATGGATTGGATAAAGGTATGTTGAACCCCTGCTTTTTTTTTGTTTCTTTTTTTTTGGGTGAAGGGGGTTTGACATTAGCAAAATCTGGCATTTTCCCATGGTGGAATAGAGTATTATTTCCAAGTAGGCACTTAATTTGAAATCTGGTATTTCTACTTACAGTCAACACCTCATGAGATGCTGTATGTAGCAGGGTAGAGGAAATTATGTTTTGGTTCTTTGGTATTACTGGTTTTGTTCACTGACCTACGTGTTCTGGGTAATCTGTCATTGACCCTGTTAGTATGATCAGTCAGTTTTTCCCCTTGATCAGAAGATCCATTAAAGAGAAAAAGAAAACCAAAAAGAAAATTCTGCAAATTTTTTAAGGAATTGTTTAACAGTGGGAGTGGGAAGATATGTGTGGCTTCTCAGAAAATTAGATTAATTAGGTCCCTAATTGTTTTAGAACACTTTCTGTGGAGGTTGTAAATTATTTTTTTTATTAACCTTCAACAAAAAAAACAGATAAACTGGAGCCTGCTTGGGAATAAGCCAAAGAGAACTCTGCTTTCCCTAGATTCTTTTCTCAGGCAACTTTCTGCTTTTTCATGATTTGCTTCAAACATCCAGGATTTGCTAAGCTCTTACACGTTGCTTTCACTTTCATTGGGGGAATCTGGCAGAAAAAAATACTTGGTTGAGTTAAAGAAAAAGTAGAATGATTTCTGATAATTTCTCTTCTGTGCTGCATTGCACTCCTTACAGTTTACCACATCTCATTTTAAGTGTGGGTATGAACCTCAAAGGAGAGGACTTAAAAGCATTCTCCTTTTCAGTATTGCTCATCATTTCCAGAAAAAACTTCTTTTTTATTTGGCCTGGTGTCCTTTTGCAAAATTAAACTTCTAGGGGTGGTAACTGATACTACCTAGTTCCAGAAATACTGTTGTAAATCATCCTTTGCGTGATTTCGCCTTGCCAAATGGAAGGAACAGGTCCAGGTGTTTGTTAGAAGTCAGCTATGTGATCTGATGCAAGTTTTGAGTTGAAATTAGAGTTATGTTTCAACACCCTGAAAGATCTAATTTCTTGTTTGTTTGCTTGGCTCCCTTTTGTTGCCTTTGTGGTGGCCCAAGCCATTCAAAGATTTGGGTATGAATTTTTCATGTGAGTGTGTTGCATTATACATCGAATTAATGGCAGGGGTAAGATTATATCTTTAAAAAATGACCTGAGGCTTCCCCAATTCAACTTTTAAATAATTTAGATAATACAAGATCTCCAGTACAAAGTGGATAAATTTGCATTGAGAGCTGTGAGCTCCTGGACACTTTTTTTTTTTTGTCTCCATTGGATTTAACTGGTTTAACCTCCTGAGTTTGGGGTTTTTTCCCCTTTCATTAATAAAAAAGAAATGGAAGCCTCCAGTAGCTCAGGAAAAATAGTGTCTTTAGGAATTTTTTTTTAGCTCAGTATTGATGTAAAACGTGGAAGCTCTTCTCTGAAGACAAAATTCGGCCAGGCATTCAATCAGCGTGTTTAATGCAGAAACAGTGGGTAGCCCTCTTGTGGCTAGTGGTAATCTCCCTCCTAAATGCTGGGCGTGTAATGAATGCTTTGCTGAATTGAGTGCTTTGTTTCTTACAAAATTATAATGCAGTTGGTTTGAAGAGTGGTTTCTGAGTTAAGTGCTCTTTATGAAGCTGCATGACAGTTGTGCTTGTGTACTGAAGCTCTGTATAAACAGACTGTGTAAGAAGCTGCTTCCATATTTTATGTTTCTTTTTAAAAACTCCCACAGAGCCTGATGAACACGAACAAAGAAGAAATGCGTGAGCTCGCAGCCCTGTTTTATTCTGTAGTGCTGTCTACCATGTCTGGAGATGAGCTTAGGGCTTCCTTGGAGCAGCTGATCAAGATGACAAAAGACAACCATGTAACTACCTTCCTTTGTCTTCTTGTTTTTTCTCATGTCATGTAATTGATTGGAAATGTGAATCTCACAGTGCATCCGGGATATATTAGCCTTAATCTGAGTGTAAAATTAAGTAGCTGACTTGCAGCTGGGTAGTGAGAAGGGATTTTTGATGTAGGTGAGTGCAACAGATCTTTAAATAAATTATCCCCGAAGCTTTTGTTGCGGTCAGAAAGAGAGTTTCCTGGAGGCACTTCCCAAGCAAAGCCAGTACTGTCACATACTTAACCAGTTTTAGCCAGCTCATCCCATTGAGTGGTAATGGGTGACACTTCCTACCTCAAACAGTTTACCAGTTCTTTATTTGTGAGCGTCTACAGGTACCCGCAGAACTAACTTGTTAAATATTTAACTTCCCCTCCCCTCCTGAGCCATAGCAGCCTTCTGGCTCCTCATCGCCTCAGGGTCTTGTCCCACCAGCAGCCTTTGACGGGTGAGGGCTGGCTTCTTCCCCCCAACCCCACATGGGGGCTCAGCAGCCCTTCACCCGCTGTACCCCTGTATTGCTACAGGGTGGGTTTGCCTGCCTTCCCTCCCTCTGCAGCTCCTTCCCTCTCCCGTTATCCTTATCTCTGCATTTTGCTGCTACCACCACGGAGAAGGAGTGCTGAAAGCAAATGGGGCAGCTTTCTGTGCTGGTGTGTCTTGAATCCTGAAAGGGAGGGAAAATAATAGCATTTTTAGGTTATATTTCCTCAAGATGGTTTTTCTCTGAAGGACTTAATGGGCCACCATTTTACATTGTAGGTAACAGGCTCAAATGCTGACAAGAACTGCTGATTGCTTTATGCTGTAATTAACAAACACAATTTATTTTGCATCTGTGAAAGCTGTGTCTGTGAGCCAAAGCCATGTCATTGCTCAGTTTTACACAGGGCCCAGCTTTTGCAGTCACAAAGCCAGCACAGACAGGTCCCAACCCCCCACCACTGCTTTCTGCCCTAGTCGCCCGTGAAGCCAAGGTTGACCTTTTGCAGAACCTGGCTGAAAATAAAGAGGGATGTGAACCGTGAAACAAACAAACAAACGAAAAAAGCAGGGCGTTCCTATGCATTTTTGAGTTTGAGTCAGAGCTCTGGTTTGTGTGGACGTACAAAACCAGTTGAATGGGTACAGCTAGGGCTGATGGTGATCTCTGGCGGCTCAGTAAGGACTGCAGTGCAAACAGATGGCTGAAGTGGAGGGGGGGAAGGACCCATCTTCAGCTGGTTTTGCCGCTGTGAGACCACAGCAAGGAGCAGTCCCTGGTGGCCAGGCTAGCTTCAAGATCCCATCCTGGCAGCACAGTTGCACTGATGGCAGCTTTTTGCAGGGTAGTGATCAAAAAACAGATACATGAACTAATCTGAGTTTAAGCCCTTGCCCCCTTCCTTTTGTTTTGTTTTGTGGTTTGTTTTTTTTTCTTTTTAATTAAGGTAGCATTTAAGTCTCACAGCTTTATTTCTACACAAAATCCTTCTGTTAGAATTCACCTGTGGGAATGAGCACCGTCATTAGATCGTCTCAGTGCCAAATCAGCATTGGACAAATTAATGTTCTTGTCATTTAATAGTAATAATTAGTTTTCACAATCTGTGTCCTACTGAACTGTGTAGAGGCATTGCTTCCAGTGTTCGGAGGCCAAGTGTGTTCTCATTCTTAGTGATGCAAATCTAGACTAATTCTCCTTTACTGCTTTTTACTAAAGAGTACATTTTGTCCCCTTAATCTAAGTATGCCCAGTATTTAAGCAGAGAGAGTATGGTATTATCTTAGTTCACCTTCATGAGTCTGTACTTAACAAACCAGATTAGTTGGATTTTTTAATTATTTTTTTTTGCCTACTTACCAAGGGGCAGACTTAAAGAATGTGAGTGCTGGTGGTAACTTCTTAATCTGTCCCTCCTAAACCTCTTGTACATTGTGTTAATTTATCTTGAAGGAGTTCATCCATCAGAGAGCATTAGCAATATCAGACTCTCTGTTGTTGCATTATGTGTTACAACTGCATTTTTCAGGGTGCCTTCTCATCTGGCTTGTCCGTATGTGTTTTTAAATCAGTGCTTTGTGCAAAGTGTTACTTTGAAAATGAGATTTTCTGCACTGTTGGTGTTGTCTGTAGAGCCCGGAGGTCCAACATGGATCCTTGTTGGCTTTGGGATTTACAGTAGGAAGGTATTTGGCCAAATGGAAAATCAGAACAATGGAGCTACCTGACATAGAACAGCCAAACACTGCAGTCATGCCGGAACAAGAACAGCTCATAAAGTCAACGACAGAGACAATAGGTAACTTCCTGCCTAAGACTTTGTTGCATGTAACAGTTGCTTTTTCAACCACCCCAGGCTGAGGACTTTTCTAAGGTATTCAGCCCATAGATACTGTGATGTGGGGTTCACTCTCTGTGATAGGATTTACAGCCTGTAAAGATGTCATTTGATTATATGCATGGACGTAACCCTTTTCAAGAAGAATTAGGCGGACTCTTAGCTCATAGACCAACATAGCACAATTGGGAGCAGTGCCAGTGCCTAGAATCCTCTCAGTGTCTGCTTTCACTTTGATTTTGTTCTAGTATAATGCTTCCTACCAGCTGTAGAGGAGACAAATGCTCTGCTTCTTGCATGGGTAAAATATAAGTGCCTGCCTGCTGCTGAATAATACAAAATCCAAGTTACCTTATTTTGGTTTTTCCTGTAGGTTCTTTTCTGGACAGCACCTCTCCCTTCCTTGTGGTGGCTGCTTGTACAGCTCTTGGGGAGATTGGCAGGAATGGCCCCTTGCCAATCCCCAGCGAAGGAACAGGATTTACAAAGCTGCAACTTGTTGAAAGCTTATTGGCCCGAATCCCTTCCAGCAAGGAAACAAATAAGGCAAGATTTTTATAGTGTTGTTACGATTCTTGTTCATTTCTGGAAGGCTCCGTCCCCAGGTTGATATATTACCTGCCAAACTCAGCCTTGTTTTTTAAAGGAATTAGGCTTATCATTGGCTTTAGCAAGTCAGAATTAGGCAAAGGGTTTTTCCAGCATTGTCTGGTATTTGATCGCTTGTGCTTTCTGTAGTCATAAGTAGGAGCTTAAGGGATGAAAACTATGAATGGTCATAATTTTAATTCAAGAAAAATGGGAGTGTCTTCTTTTAACTGGAAGTAATCCTCGAAGATTACAGGACATTTGTTTTGATCTGTGTTTTGGGAGAGAGGTGCACTGATTGATCTAAGAAGTCATTTGCATGTCTAGCTTCTGGTACCTTAAGTGAAACTTGAGCAAGGGTGAGAAAGGGCGGGTTTGAAGTGTACCTTCTGGACTTACAGGAAGGTTATGTGATGGTGTTGTTTTTTTGTTTGTATTTAAGATGAAGGAAAGAGCAATACAAACATTAGGTTACTTCCCTGTGGGAGATGAAGATTTTCCACACCAGAAGCTACTGTTGCAGGGTTTAATGGATTCTGTGGAGGTGAGGCACTATTAATGTATTATTCTTTATACTGCAGTGAGTATTTCTATTTGAATGCCTTTTATATCTCTGGAGCCAAGTTTACAAGGGGGAGCTGTCTTTTTGTAATAGCACCTATGGGTTTTTTAAAGCTACCTTGATATAGAGAGCAGAGGTAGGTTTGGGGCTTGTAGAATGGTTTATGCCACAGTTTAAAAACTTGGCAGTTGAGGTCTCCACCTCAGTCTCTTGAGATGAATATGTGTTCCCCTTCAGGAGGACTATGTATATGTGTAAAATCTTAAAGAGCTTATAGTAATGAAGCCAAAGGCCTGTACTTTGGCCTTCAAAAATACCCTAAAAGTAGATAATATAAATACACCTTCTTTTTCATCTGAACTACATCAGCTGATATAACTACCTTGAATTAGGAGCTTTTTCAGTATTCTTCATTTACAGCTTGTTTTACCTTTCTTCCTTTTTCATACTGACATAGGGTTCAGTGTTGTAGAAGCAGCTGTTGAGTATCAGGCAGGCTGCCTTTGCTGAATCCTCCAATCTGATGTGATCAAACAAGCAAGAATAGTAAGAACATTGTGTACACAAACATAAAATTATGTTTCTAAGTGCTGTGTTTATCTCTTGTAACTGCTTAGGGTCATTACAACTTCCCATATAAAATATGTGCTTAAAAAAAACGAAAAACATTTATCTTAGATTGCAGGAAGCTAAGGGCTTACTTCTCCAAATCCCTAAGCATTTTGTGCTTCCAGAGGGTAAGGAAAGCAATCTAGAAGGTACTCAGCAGGTATGGAAATCAGTTCTTATGACTCAAGATTCATCATAAATAATGACAAAAAAGTGGCAGCGTTCTGCAGAGTCTGTTCCTGAGGGCTTAGAGAATATTGGAAAGAGGACAGAGAAGCAAAGCAAAGTATTGTCTGAATTCTTTTAATGTGAAAAACAAATTTGTGCATCTCTTGGAGATGATCAAATTCTGGATGGAATTACAGGAAATTTTTTTTACTACTGCATCCTATAACAAAGCCACAGTAATTTTCATTAATGAGTGGCAGTCTTGTTCTAACTTTGTTCTATTTTCATCCTGTCTTTCCAGTTCTTTCTGTTCACTAAGCTGAACTTTTGCAGAAACTAGCAAATGCTTTGCAGGAGGCACGCTTTAAAAATAAGTGTGGAAATCTTAGCTCTTATCATTCATTTTGGAGAGTTTGACGTTGCCCCAGTTTCCATCAATATCAGCGTGTCTGAGGTGCTGCATAGTCTCAGCAGCTCACTAAAAGAGTGATCTTACTGCAAACGGGTGCTGAGAATTGGGGTTGGGAGAGAGAATGGTTTTGCGGAGTAAGTGCCAGAAGTTTTGCTGTGTGTTTAATGTCAGTGAGGCTCTGTTTGTGTTTTTCAGGCCAAACAAATAGAACTGCAATTCACTGTTGGTGAAGCTATTACCAGTGCTGCTGTAGGAACCAGCTCGGTGGCTGCACGTGATGCGTGGACAGTCACAGAGGAGGAATATATCCCTCCTTCAGGTAGACCTTCCTCATAGAGGGGCTGGGCTGAGTAAGACAAAATCTCACAGTTCTGGATTAAGACTGGGCTTCGTAACTTTATTTCTGTGGTGTTTGGTTTATAACAGTAGAAGTAAAAGACATTTTTTGTTTGCTAATGCGCTGCTCAGTGTTTTGCAATGCTGTATTATATACAGGTCGTTTCACCTGTTCAAGTCCATCTGCTCAGAGGGTAGAAGACTATTTCATGTGCTGTTTAAATAAATTCTTGGTGTAATCTAATTCACTGCCACTTTTTTTTATTTTGGTTTGCCATGTTGTGTTAGTTTCAGGTTTAACATACATAAACCTTTTAAAATAGCATTTTGAAGCCTGTGCTGGAAAATAGGGTTAGAAAATTAAATTGCAAATCTTTTCCCAACAACTTGGACTGATATGGTTAAGTGACACTTATATGCAATAAATGCAGAAATTTTATTTAAGGACTAAGATTCTGCACCTATTGAAGTACAAGCATGACAAAATGCTAGCTTCAAATCAGGCAGTTGTAGGTATCAGCCTCAGACCTGCAAACAAGTGTTCTAATGTTGCAAGAGTGGTCTCAGACCTCAAGTGTACACAAAGCTGAGCATGTGCAGAACGGGGTAGAAACTGAACCCTGCCATTGCTCCAGAAATTTTGAGTCCTAACAAAATAAAGTAGCGCATTGAATCTTATGCAGTATAAGTGGTGCCTTTTCTTGGCCACAGGCTCTGAAACACTTCCATGAAGGGTTAGAAGGACTCTATCCAGTGTTTCTGTTAGCAGAAATACTTTCCCAGTGACTCCAGTGGAGGCTTTTCCTGAATAAGCAGAGATTAAGGTGTCACTTGAGTACTCATGGGCTGATTAGGTTTTTCATTGCCGCTGCACATTATATTGAAATTAAAAATGGGTGTGGCCGATTCCTAAAGCTTTCCCCGCTCCCCTCCACCTTTTCTATTTTTCATCTAGATTTGAAAGTGAATGACGTGGTTCCCTGGGTCCTAGACCTTATTTTGAACAAGCACATTATCAGCCCCAACCCACATGTTAGGCAGGCGGCTTGCATCTGGCTTCTATCAATGGTGAAGAAGCTGAGCACACACAAAGCAATTAAGGTAAGAAATATGCCCTTCCCTAACACTGGCTCCTTGTCCCTGTTTTTGCTTCCTACCCCTTTTCTGTCCCTTCCTTCCCCTTCGCTTCCATTGCTTCCATTCCCCCAGTGCTGCTGCAGTCCTCATTGAGGTCTTTTTGACACATGGCTTACCTTTTGTTACTAGGGGAACATACTAACTGGCAGGTGAACGAGGCTGTTTGGCACCTTTGTGAACATCTGACTTGCGCTCAAGTCAGAGTGAGCTTAGCGTAACTAGCTGTTGTAAGGTGAAGTCGCAGTACATCTTCCCTTGGGAAGAAGAGATTAGTGTCTGTATAGTTTTTAGGATTTATTTTTGGAAAATACTAAAAGGAGGTCTAGGAGGGGTAGAAGTGGGAGAATTAGATGGAATTCCTGGACTCACTTGTTTCATGGAGTTGATCACAACTAGGAGCAGTTATGGTGTGCTTCAAGTAGTGTGGTTTTGGTGCACTTTGATGAAAAACTTGTATTTAGGGTGCCTGTCTGTAATGAAGGAATGTGAAAGGTCCTATACAAGGTCTTAATAAAGCATTCCCAACCAAAATGTCCTCTCTCTGCATAGAGGTACTACAGACTGTGATGGGACCACGTAACCATTTTGTGCTGTCCGCATAATGATAAAGAGCTTTGGGACAATAGGTGCTTTGCAAATACAAGCTGTTACGTGTAAAACCTTGCCACATATTACACTCATCTAAACAGTGGATCCTGTAGGAGGTGGCAAAATCCACTAGTTTGGGGAAGAAAAAGACATTGTCACACAGGGGATAGCCCCATGTGGCTGCAAGCCAGATTTATGATGCGTTGCTGCCATGTATTCAACAAGGAAAATGCGTGGTTTACTAATGGCATAGTAGCTGTAAAAAGGTGCTGGACAAATAACTGTTGTCTTCTGTGAATGTCAGTCAGGCTGCTGCTTACCTGTCTGGAAGGGAGGACAGTTCTTCTCGTAGATGTAGCTCAAACAGGCAGCTCCACTGGTACAGTAGCCTCTGTTTGTCTGTTAGGAACTTGCCTTGAGACTAGGCAAAGGATCCAAAACCTGAGATAAAAATAATGTCCTTTTTTCTCATCTTACAGACTCATCTCAAGGATATTCAAAGTGCATTTGTTTCAATTCTGTCAGATAGTGATGGTAAGTATTGTCACATCTTAAGAGTTTTGTCTTTTGGTGGGCTTTTAAAGGAATTGAGGGAGTCTTTGGACAGGCAGAAAGTCACCTACACCCTCTCTGTCAGTCAGCATTAAAAGGTGTCTGTAGAAACATTCAATTTCTGATGTAATAGGAATGGTTTCTTTTCTAGGCATCGCATGTAGAGATAAGCACAGCTTTTTTCTGTGCTTTGCTAACCAAGCACAAATATTTTGCTGCATTTGCCACTTCAGGCTGTAATAACAGAAACTCTTCAGTGGTGCTGCTTCTGCTCTGCTTTGGGCCCCAGAATGCACATGAGTTCTGCATGGGCAGGAACTGTTAAGCCCTCTTTAAGCTAGCAGATTTTGGCTTATAGATCCACCCATGGCAGCTAGGGGAAAGGGTGGCATCCGGCAGCCTAGGCAAAGCTCACTGAAGTGGAAGAGAGTACTACTGTTAACTTTACAGGACTTCAGGGGCCAGCAGTGTGTCAGAATACAGCTCTTGGAACTCTCTGCTATTTCAAAACCTGCAGTGACAATATTAACATGAAGATGTCACCTAATATGATGGGGGGTATGCCTTCAGAACAAATTGCTGCTTCAGAATGCAAAGCTTGTGTCTTGCCAGATTAGATCTGCTCTAAAATGGAGAGCTGAGAACGGCAGCACAAGAGTAAATCTTGGTTTTTAATTTTGTGTATTACTTAATAACATGCTTATCTTTATTTTTACTTTGTAAAATCTCTTGCAGAGCTTAGTCAAGATGTTGCTTCAAAAGGTCTTGGGCTGATATATGAACTAGGAAGTGAGCAGGATCAGCAAGAGCTAGTCACCACACTTGTTGATACCCTTATGACAGGGAAAAGGTATGTGAGCTCAGAACACAGTAAGAGAGTACTTGCTCTGAGCTATGTGTGTGATGGGAACAAAAATATGCCTCTTGTTTGTGTGGAAAGAGATGTTTTGTGGCCAAGAGCAAGCCAATATCCATATATTGCCAATGGGTCAAACTGGGACATTTCTTAATTCAGCTTAGAGTTTGCTGTGACTGAAGTTGTTCCGGTTTTGTTTCATTTAACAAAGCTTCAAAATAATTATTCAGTCCTGATTCAAGCAGTTCAAATCAGCTGGGGTTTGGTTAGATTTCCTACTTACATTGTGTAATTGCAGAAGACAATGACCTCCTGCAGCAGCTCTGAACAATGTGAATGTTGCAAAACTGGGGACTTGCTTGTGCCTGAAATGCACCTTTTGCTGAGAAACTGTTGTTAATGGTCACTGGTCCGCTTTAGTGCAAAAAATGTTGGGTCTGCCAGGACTCCTGACTAATAATCATATCGGTCAGTGCTGGAAATGCTTTTTAACAGCCTGCTCCTGTCCACCCTGGTGTGGGTGTGGGCACTGTGAATGACAAAAGCCTAGGCTGGGAGCGTGGGGATCCAGTGGTGGTAAACAGCAAGAGATGAATGGAAATTGGTTTTTATCATTTGAAGTAGAGATTTGCTGTCCATTATATGGCTTGTGTCTGGGCAGAAATAAAAAGCCATCGTTCAGTGTTTAGACTTTCTACCTCCTGACTGCACAGCAAAACCCTCACTTTCTGCAGCATCTCCTTAACATTACACTTGGTACAGGTTAATGAGGTTCCTTGCAGTGTGTGTGGCTTTGCACACCCATATGTTTTTTGTGTGGTTGGAACTGAAAGAATGGAAAGTTACTGAGTTAATAAAGCAAAACAAATTCACTTGTTCTGTAGCGTGCAGTACATTCAGGGGTAGAGCTTGGTAAAGTTAATACTGGCCCTCTTTTCTACCAGAGCCAAACATGAGGTGACTGGAGAAACTGTGGTGTTTCAGGGTGGCCTGAGCAAAACCCCAGATGGGTAAGTTTACTGACAGTCTCAATAACAGATGCACAGTGAGTGCTGAAACAATATTCCCTTGCCTATAAATCTGACTTCCTGAGCTTTTTGTTCCTTCTTGCTTTCTAAGTTACCATAACTATTTTCTTGTAGTACAAATAGGGTTTAAACTCTCTCTGTCTGCTTTAGACTGTGGTTTGACTATGGCTTTAGCTATTAGGGCATTTGTGTAGCTAAAAATAGTGACACTGATTTCCCTTCTGCTTTACAAAGTCAAGGTCTTTCTACCTACAAGGAGCTTTGTTCACTGGCTAGTGATCTCAATCAACCAGACCTGGTGTACAAATTCATGAATCTGGCCAACCATCATGCCATGTGGAATTCTCGGAAGGTAATTTGCTGCTTTCATACCACTTCCATTCCCACTGTGAACTCTGGAAACAATAACTGCGTTTCTCTAGCTCTGGTTATATGGTCTATGGATAACTGCATGTGGAAGCCATTTGTTGATGCTTTGGTGTCAGGTCCAATGCAAATTTACCAGCCGGAGAAACAAATTTAGGATTACTTGAAATTCTTAAAACAAAACATTGGTATCACAGGGTTCATATCATCCTACGTTCCCCTCTGAATCAACAGTGATCCTTTCCTTTTACTTCTGAGTGTGCTTCGAGGCCAGTTCTTGATGTGTTCAAACAGTGAGATAATATTTTCAAAACTGGATGAATTTTCAGGTGCCAAAGAAAGTGACCTTTGTTATGTAAAAAGGCAGAGCAAAAAGTATTCAGCAACAAGTTGCTAAAAAGCCAGTTGGCAATACACCAGTTTAATCACTGCTGTCAAAAGTATCCTTTAACTCAAGTCTTGGTATTTTAAAGCTACTGTAACCTTTAGAAAAGCCAAAATAGTATTGGATCCACTTCCTGCAAAAAAATGTAGCATCATAAATGTTAAAATTTAAGTATACATTTCAGAGCTTTAACTTAGGGACTTTTTTACTGGCTTTACAGAAGTATGGAGGAACTTATTTTGTCCCTGGGAGTGGGCAGAGCACCTTCCATGCCTTTCCATGCAGAAGACCCAGGCAGCTGCATCTTCTGTATTGCACCTTTCATGGTCTTTCATGCTCGCTACCTGAGGTTTTGAGTCTCTGGCCACACCACTTAGTGCAAAACCCAAGCTCAGCATTAACTTTCATCCAGAGTTTGACAAGTCAGCATGTCTCTCAAAACTTCCCTCTCTTTGCACTGGGACTTCAGAAGCACAGGAGCATAGTTAGGTTCCTGACCCTTGTGGAATTTCACTAGCCAGGATGAGTCAAGAAGATCCACTGAGGCACTGTAGGTTGAGCTTTGGCATTTGAGAAAATTGCAGAATTGTTTTAAGTTGAAGGGGACATCTGGAAGTCTGTACTCCAAACCTCTGCACAAGAGCTAGGCAGAGCAAGTTGTTCAGGGTCTTGCAGATGATGCCTCCCTTTTTGTTATACTTTCTGCAGCCTCTTGCTTCTCACAGCAGTGGTCTTAGTGGTCTCCGTTAGATGAGAGTTTGTCTTTATTACTCTTCCTTTTCTAGACTAACTCAGACAGCGCATCCTGTCCTGTGAAATCCCTAGCGTGGGGTTTTGAGGGGTAGCTTTTGACACAGTGAGTCAGGAAACATGAAGTGATTAGAGACAGCCACTGCACTGCCTGTATTGAGCAATCTCTTTTTGGGCTATCCTGCCAAATCCTATGGGACTTCATGGGTTGAGCAGCAATTCCACTGTGTTAGAATTTACAGTGGAATTGACAGTGTTGGAGAAAAACAAAAGTATGGAAGAATATTTGAGTTTAAAGTAAATATGTACAGATACAAAATTATAATACCTAGAAATTTCATGTTGTAGAGGTAAGGTAGAGTTGTTTTATTTTTACTTTTTCAGCTCCTAAGTTATTCTAGTTTTTCTAAATGCAGCAGAGTTGTAGGGAAGCAGTGGCCCATGCTCACCAGTTTTTCCAAGAATCTTTTTTGCAATCATGTACTTAAATCTTCACTGTTTTAGTTCTCTGCCACCACTTTTGCAAATGGGGTCAGTTGGTATCTTGAAATGAAGGTTGGAGAGAAGGAAGTTTCGAAGTAGTATGTTAGAGTTGAGTGTGACTGTATGCTTGAGATACTGTGGTACTGTAGCACTGGTGGGGGGGCTAATTCTGGTACCATTCTAGTCCTTTTGATGTGGTCTAAATCTAAACTCTGTCAGTCAGCTTTGCCACTGACTGTGGTGGGCCCAGGAGCAATAACTGAGTGAGCAGATTGTTTCAACAAATACTCTTTCGTCATCATTTCAGGGAGCAGCTTTTGGTTTCAATGTGATAGCTGCCAAGGCTGGAGAGCAGCTGGCTCCATTTTTACCCCAGCTTCTTCCCCGGCTCTACCGTTACCAGTTTGACCCTAACCTGGGCATTCGACAGGCAATGACCAGTATTTGGAATGCATTGGTCACCGACAAGTCAATGGTGAGTGAGCAGCAAAGTGCAGAGTGGTGGGTTTGCTGCTAGCCAGCAGCACCTCAGAGATCCTCATGGGACAGTTGCACCTTGTGAAAGGAGAGGCTGTGGAGAACGGAGTGAGGCATTGTCCTGCAGAGAAGGAGGTGCTTGAATCCATGGATGAGCTGGAGGATGTGCAGAGGTTTTACACTGCCTCTTGCATGTGAAAGGGTATTGCAGACCTTGTTTATGTGGCCAGTGTTAAAGTTTATTATTTACTTTATTGAAGGGGTCTTTCCACACTCTGATACTGATTTGATATTGCTTATGAGAAGCTCTTCAGGAATCCTTATGGCCTAAGGTGCCCTTCCTAGAGCAAGAGCATCTAAATATGGTTCCTCCGTTTTTAAGTGGGAAGAAGTCTGTGGGAAGAGGCTGTTCCATCAGTTTGAGGATAACTCCTCCCAGACAAGTTTCAGGAATAAGTGATTTTCATGAGCTGCCCTTGCTCTGGGTCTGAAAGGTCTGGAACTGGGTGTGCAAGCTTTTTCTCCTGGCAAAGCTGATCTTTGTGTGAAGTCATTCGCTCTGATCCCTTACCAAAGCGCAACTGCTTCTCATGTAAATACGTGTTTGGTGCTGCATCTAAACAGTTCTGTTGATAAAGGGCTGAGGAACTTTCCCCTTTTCTTGTTGTCCCTGTCACAGTGGTAAGCCCTGAAGCAGTGCAGAGAAAGGCATGTCTAAAGCAAAGTCAGAGTTAAGTTTGCGCGGGGTCAGCACTGGCAGGCATTAGTCCATCTGCTGTGGCTGAAAGCGGGTTGCATTGTCCAAAAGGACCCTTTTTTTCAGAGTACAGGACAAGGATGCATGGTCCATGCTTGTTTCATGATTCTTCCTTTTTTTAATAATAGGTTGATAAGTACATGAAGGAAATTCTTGAGGATTTGATCAGTAACCTAACCAGCAGTCTATGGAGGATCAGGGAATCCAGGTATTGCTAGGAAAAGTAACAGATTTTTCTTTGAACTCTCTTCTTTTCTCTTCTTCACCATAAACTTGTTAACCTGAAGAAGTTGAAGGGGGAAAGAGGACACATCCTTTCATCAGGATAGAGCCCAGTCTTGTAGTCTGCACTTGAACTGTGATACAATCTTGAAGCTATTTGCTTCATTGAGTCTGAAATTTTTTATTGCATGTAGCTTAAGCACGATACTGAACAACATTCTCTGAAGGAGGAGTTTTCTAGTCACAAAGTTCTTGCCTATCCCAGGACCTGAAATACTGCTTAATGTTAGAAAATGTTGGAAGTCTGGACATACTTGGTAACGGGATGCCAGTCAGTATAGCATTTTTAATAAACTGCTTTTTGTTTATAATGGTTTGTAATGATGCTGTATTGAAAACTTCTATTTTATTTTCAGTTCCAGACTTCAGACCATTTTGTTTTGCTCTTATCCTATACTTCTAGAAAAGAATCTGAAACAATTTTCTAACTGGCATGTTTGCAATAGTGATTTTCACCACAGCGGCTTTTCTCGGTTGCTGTCACCTCTTTCAGATTTCACCTGACTGGCTGAACGTTTTTTTTCTCTGCTAAAGGAGGTGTTCTTAGGACAGAGTAGATTTAGGGTTTGGGGAAAATAAGGAATGTGAAACAGTTCTCTTTTTTTTTTTTTAGCCATTTACTTGTATTGATAACCATAACTGTATATACACCTATCTCAAATAAGTACACCATGTGAAGGAAATAAAATTTCTTGTTCACAGCTGTCTGGCATTGAATGACTTACTAAGAGGAAGACCTTTGGATGACATCATAGATAAGCTTCCAGAGATCTGGGAAATTCTATTCAGAGTGCAAGATGACATTAAGGTAATAGCACTGATAACTGAACAGGAATCTTCAACAGAAAGTACAGTGATCAAACTCTGAGGTGTTTGAAGAGAGAGCCTCTGAGAAGTCAAGTTGAAGCCAATGGGTGTTTTGGGTATTAAGCAGATTAAAAATTCAGGCCCCTTGGCAGTTACAATTTCCATGCCTCCTTGGAAATTCTTTGTGTATTTTTCTCTTTAAGTGTTGGTTTTCATTCCTACTGTGCTTATGCTTGATGATTCAGCATTTTTCCTGGATATAAAAGAATTCCTAAGTATTTGCTTAACTCTTGAGTATAGAAATATTTATTTTGGGCTGCTTGTGTGCTTAAATGACTTGCTTATATGGAGTCTGAGTTCTCAGGTCCTTCCAGGTTTGAGCTCTGTTCTCTCTGGATGCAGACTTCTCTGCAAAGCCTTAAGCAAGGCTGAGCTGTTTTCCAAAGTGTGCTGTGTACGAGGAAGTTGCTTCCATGCTTGTAGTTTCAGTGTGCTCAGAAATGTTCCTGGGCAGTGAAAGTGACTGAGCAGTTTTACCTCAGTGCTAATAGGCTGTATTAGTCTCCAAAATAGAGCAACTGCCTGCAAACTGTCTTTTGGCAAGGATCTAATTCCTGAATTTTATCTGGAAAGGGTTTGGGAAGATCTATTCATGGTAGGCCATATTTTTTCTGGGAATGTCCTAAAACATTACCAGTCCAGCTAATTGTGTTCTAGTAGCCAGGAATATTGCTAGATACTGCTTAATTAATCAGTACAAGTAAAGTTAAAGGGTCTGATTGGTGGTGTCACATGCCAGCAGAGCTGCACTAATTTTACTGTTTGCTTTTAGTCCCTCTTTCTGTAGTCCTAGATGTTGAGTAAAGCATCATTAAGCAACAGGCATTATATTGAGGAGGGGGTAAATATACCCAAAGCTCTATCTACTTATTTTTGCAGTAGAAGGTTCCATTGTTTTTTTAGGGTTTGGGATTTTATCATTTGTTCGGCATTTTTTTTGTTTTATGGGGTTCTTTGTTTTGAAAAGGACAACCAATAAAATAATATCACAGAGACAAATGTGAACAGAAGCACAGAGAACCTGGCACTGTCAGGCAGGATTGTTAATGTAATTGTCATTGAGTAGACCAGATACTCAGATGGACCAAAGCCAAAATTCCTTCAAAAGATGCTATATTAGATATTAGCTATGAATAGCCATTAGCCTTGTCAGTACTAATGTTATATTTAGATTTTAAAGTAGTAACAATGGATTGTTGACTTCTTTTTCAGGAGACTGTGCGAAAGGCAGCAGAACTAGCCCTAAAAACTTTAAGCAAGGTAAAACTAATGTCATAATTTGCATATGTAGACGTGTATGGTTCTGATGTCAGGTAAACACTTGCTGTTGTATCTCCAGGGCTGACCTGTTTACCATAGACCATTGTCTTGAAAAGATCTCTAGTATAAGGTGCAGCTGTGATAGACAGCACAGCCCCCTAGAAAGCAATCACAATAAGCTTGACTACATACTCTTCTGTACTTTTGTTGATGCTGGTGAAGTTCTGCTGCTTGAGGATAATGCAATGTTAAGTTCTGTACAACCAAAGGAGGGATATAATGAACTGATTTTTTTCCTCTGATGCCCTTTTTTTCTCCCACTTGGGGTGGGATTCAAGGAAACTTCCTGTAACTTCAACAGTTGACCAAGCCCAACTGATCTAGTTGACCAAGCCTAGTGGAACCTTGTTGGTGTGAAACAAAGTAATCCAGTCTGGCATTCACTCTCTGGTGCTGTCACTGACACAATAATTTTTGGGTGTAGTACACATATTACTTAATATTTTGCGTAGTATTCCTCTAGAAAAATCACATCAGTGGAAATGGAAATGGATCTTAGGAGCTGGGTTTGAAATCACCACCTTTACAATATGTGTGGCATAACATTTCAAGGGCACAAGTGGTGATATGGTCCCAAAAAGTTGTTGCAGTTGCAGAATCTGTTCTGATCTGGGTATGATTAAATCCATGTGGCTGAGATAGGCTGTCCCTCAGTCAAGAGGTCATTTGGTCCATCTCTTGATCCAGATGCAGATCAAGGCCTGCTAGGCTCTGAATTTGCTTTTTCTGGAAGCTGACAGTAGATGAAACTCCTTTTAGGGATGCAGCTTAGGGCTTAAGTACCTTCTGGAGAGGAGAACAAAGGTGTAACGTAGCCTGGGTTTGGCTGTGAGCAGTTGCTCTAGTTGCTGTTGGCTTCCTCTGTCTGACGGAGAAGGTGCTTTAATGTAATCTGAGGTTTGTACATGCTTGCAATGCTGACTCTTGCCTGTCCCCAGGTCTGTGTGAAAATGTGTGATCCCTCTAAAGGAGCAGCTGGTCAGAAGACGATAGCTGTATTGCTCCCTTGCCTCCTAGACAAAGGAATAGTAAGCACAGTTGCAGAAGTCCGATCTCTCAGGTTAGTTTTGCATTGTCTAAGTTCTCTGGGGGTCATGATTTGTCCCAAAGAGACCCAGCTTATCCACCTGAGTTGCAGGATGTTCTTCATGTTTGAATTGACAAGTTTCTCCCCAAAACAGCCTTCCTGTTGAGTCCTTTTCTCACGGAGTTCAAACAGCAGCCCCAGGAACTCTACCTATCTTTTGCGAGTATCTGGCAAATGCCCAGATTCAGTTCCCAGCAGGAGGTTCACTTCTGCCTGTGCAACTGGCAAACTGACCTGCAAGCAGTTTGCTGTGCTTGAGGCTGTCCTTCAGGACTGGCATGTCTCTTCTGCTTGTAAACAAAAAACCCCATGGTAGTTCTTGAAAGAGCCAGGTCTTATTTCATGACTGGTCGTGAGTAATGAGAGTTCACGTCCCAGAAGTGACTGCATTTGGTCACACTGTTCAAATATATTTTATGTCATGTAACGGTTCGATATCCCTTGATGTGTAGGGACTTCATATGGTTGTCACTTTGTAACCTTGTTTATTCCTTCATTTGCTTGAAGGACAGAAAAGCTGGAAGATTTGTATGTGGAGTGCGGCTGGTCTTTGCAAAAATAATTTTCTTTTATTGAACATGATTATCCAGGAAGGTTAGAAAGCTTCTAACAAATTGTACTGAATATTTTCATTCCTTTTGAAGATATGAAAACCTTTTGTCAAAATGCAGTGTGAGAGATGTAGTCAGTCTGAAACTGACAAGTAGGATTTGAACAGATCATTGTAATCTGTTTTTTCTTGGGCAGAGACAATGGATGTCTCTGGGGTGACTTTGCCCAGAGCTTCTTTAAAACATGAAGATGTGTTATTTCTTACTACATCTGTCTGTAGTACTGCCTCTTTGCCCATTCCTTTTGTGATATTCTGGCCAAAGTAATCAATCTCTGTGCAAAGCATAGCATCTGTTGAAAGCTCAGGGCTAGGGTGTGATTTTGCTTAAGCAGAAAAATACGCAGATTTTTGTTTGCAGGTAGATTTATATTGGTGTATCTGAGATTTGGATTGGCCTTTTTATTGGTACTGGATTAGAGTAGACCAGAGAGTAGACAGGCTAAGTTTGTGTGTTTCTCTGTTGACCTTCTGTTTGATCCTTTTCCAGCATTAACACTCTTGTGAAGATCAGTAAAAGTGCTGGGTCCATGCTGAAACCTCACGCACCAAAACTCATTCCAGCCCTGCTAGAATCCTTGAGTGTGCTGGAGCCACAAGTCCTCAATTATTTGAGTCTTTGTGCAACAGAGCAGGAGAAAGTAAGTGCAATTATAATGGGAAATTATGAACTGAACAGGGGTAACAGAGATTTAAGCTTCATTCACTGAACGGGAAAATAGCAGATTTGGTTGAGAGGTGTTCAAAGATGCAAAGAGAAATAGCTAATAAGTTACTAAAAAAAGTTTGGTCATCAGAATATGGCTGGACAAATGTGGGGGTCTTTTTGAAGGGTTGAGATTTTTTTTTATTCACTAGACCACCACATATTTCAGAAAGTGAAGAACAGTCTTAGTAAGAACTGTTGTTAAATGTCACTTCTGCTCCATGTATGGCTGTGGTACAGGTGAAGACAATGTCTGTAATAATTATCTGGAATGCACCTGTACTGTCAAACCTTGCTGCTGTTTGTCCTGGGGGATTAACTGCAGGACTTCTTGTAAGTTAGAAGGTATGCCATAGCCCGATGGGCTGGAGGTGGATGTTGTCAGTACTGTGGCCTTTAATCTGTCTCAAAAAACCACATTAATCAGTAGCAGTCTTCTGGGGAATTGACTGAAAACCACTGTTCAGAAGCAAATTTAGCTAATTTCATTGTGGGAAGGGAAAGCAGTCAAACTCTGCCCTTTGCAAATGAGAAAGGAGTGAACAATAGGTCAGAGTGGGATTTTTTCTCTTTTTTCCCCTTTTTTTCTTTGTTTCTTTTTTTTGCCTTTTTTTTCTATGTCAGGATTGCGTGGTTTACCTCCTGTACTCCAGCTAGAACATCCATCTGCCTCTGAAAGGGAGACATTCATAGTCTGTAGGCATAATTACTTTCTATCCATATGCATCTGAAATGGTTTTTTGTTTGAGTTTGTGAAATAGTGAGTTGCAGCTGATGTTGCCCTTTCCACTGTTGTCACGTTGAGTTTACACTTGGTTTTGGCTTTTTTTTTTTTTTTTAGACTGCAATGGATAGTGCCAGGCTTAGTGCTGTCAAGTCATCTCCCATGATGGAAACCATTAACATGGTAAGTATGTGATTCAGAAGGGTTCCAGCATAAGGTATGTTGTAGGGGAAGAACAGGAATCAAAGTGGGAGCTTTACAGAATACCTCTTCAGGGTTCATTGTATTACCACATCTCCGTATGGATATCTGTCCACCTTATTTTTCATGTACTGACTTCTCTCATCCTGTCACCACAGCCTGCTCCTCAGATCAGTTTTAAGTAATCTGGGCTCCATTTGGAGTCAGATGGATTGTTTCTCCACCTGAAGACCTGCCTGCTTTGATGAAGAGGGCATCTTTCAAGTGCTTTTCTTGGATTCAGCTGGTTCTAGATTGTCCTAGCTGCCATTTCTCTTCATCTCTAGCCCACAATTCCACCATCAGCTTAGAATCATAGAATCGCTTCGGTTGGAAAAGACCTTTAAGATCATCAAGTCCAACCTTTAACTTAACCCTGCCATCCCACCACTAAACCATGTCCCTAAGCACCTCATCTATCCTTCTTTTAAATACTCCAGGGATGGGGACTCGACCACCTCCCTGGGCAGCCCATTCCAAGCTTCTAACCTGGGCCTCCAGTTGATGATAATCATTGTTCTTAAGGCACGAATGCTGTCCAACCCTTGCCTCATGGTGTGCTAGGTGTCCCTAGCTGAGCCTTGCCAGTGCTTTCATGGTCGAGATGTTTGGAGAAAATGCTGCACCGTCAGCAGCTGGTGGTTGGCACCGTAGTTTCGTGCTGCTGGAGGAGGAGTTGCTGGTGTCCAGACACTGTGCTATAGGGTCTGCATTCTGTAAGAGCCTGTCCCTTCCCAAAGAAAAGACCCCTCTTTTCTTGCTCAGGCACTGCACATAGCCAGGGGCGTGCGAGCAGGCAGGGTGTGCGAGTGCTGAGCAAGTTTTAGGAGAAGCATAGCCCCCAGAGCTATTTGTTTCCTGCACTTAAGGAAAAGTAACAACAGCAAGTCCTCCTGTACATAACAGCATGCGGAGTGCGCTTTGGTGTCAGGTGGAGCGCTCTCTATAAATAGTGTGTAAAGTGGCTGGGGATGAAAGGCTCAGCGTAAAAGTGCACTCGCTGCCCCCTTGCAGGCTGCAGCAGTTGCTGCTGTCCCTCCTCCGGGCCATGCCTCTCCCCTGCCAGCCCTGGGGGCACAGTTCTGCCCTGAGCAGTGTGGGCTGCTCCCGCCTCCTAGGGGAGGGGAGAGAGAGTACAGCTTCCCTGGAAACGTGTGAAGATGTCCTGGTTTATGAGCAACCTTCTCTCTATTCCTCTGTATTCTGGGGCTGGCTGGGAGATTATATCCTTGGATGGGATATAAAGAATTATTCCCTTCACCATACCAGTGCAGGAGGGGGAAGTGACAGCAGATCTGGCTTCTGGAGCTCAGAGAGGGTTACCTTCAGTTGGTACACGATCCTTGAATTTGCTAGAGGATAGAACTCCCCTCTGCAGGCAGTGTGCTACACAGAGTGCTGGAAACATGAGGCTTTCTGCTTTGCCCTGTGGCATTTTAGGCATAGGGTATTAGAAATTATACCAGTAACATCCCTCTCTACCTTTATGTCATTTATTCCACTTGTTTGTCTTGACCTGTTTAAAAACTGTCTCAACAAGTTTCATTTCATTGCCCAGTTTGGATATGTTTTTACTTCAGGGTTTCAGACGGTTGGGGGAATGTTGGGGTTTGTCATAAGATATGCACACCTTTGCATCCCTTTCCGTCCCCAAAAGGAATTCTTGCTAGCGTGTTACTTTCAGCTTTCTGAACAGTTGGAGTACAGGAGTACATCAATTCCAGCAAATGGTAATTTTAGCAGGGTCAGCTCAGCATAGAAGTAGGACAAGAGAATCTATGTATGGTGGAAGCGACTTTGTGGTGCCATTTTCCAGCATCAGCAAACTCTCCTGATTCAGCTGAAGACCAGCCTGCAGAACTGAGGCAGGCCTCAGCTGGAAGTAGACCACCTTAAGCCTGCCACCATTACCTTTCTGTTTTCTTTTTTTTTCCCACCCTGTCCCTTGTCTTTCTCCAGAGCTTGCAGTATTTGGATGTGTCTGTCCTGGGTGAGCTGGTTCCTCGGCTGTGTGAACTGATCAAAAGTGGAGTAGGCCTTGGCACAAAGGTACGTCTGTGATTTTAATAGTTCATTTGGCAATGGAGAAGGGAACACAGTGTAGGGTCAATGTAAATACTGTCTCTTTTAAAGTGACAGCTTGGGCTCATTCATACTGGAGTAGTTTTACCTCTTGAGTCTCAGTCCACCTACATCACTTGTGGTTTTCTGAATGTGTGCTGTCTTAACCTCCCCTGGGCTACATGGCTGTTGTGCTCTGTGACACCTGAGTGCAGAAGGTTGTCCTTGATAGCTGTAAATCTTCCAGGACCATCTACTACCCCAAGTATGGGTCCTGGTAACTTTTTCACTTCCTAATTCAATCCCTGTCATTCATTACAAAATGTTTTTCTGCTTCTATCCTTGGCTCACGGCTTATCAGAGCAGAGGCTCGGTGTGCCTGGATCATGTCATACAAGTGCATACAAGCACTGCAGCAAGTATTAAGAGTAATAACCAGGGGGTTTATCTTACCTTTGTTTTCCCTTGCAATCTTCCAGGGAGGCTGTGCCAGTGTAATTGTGTCGTTAACCACACAGTGTCCTCAGGACTTAATACCTTATTCAGGTAAGGTTTGTTTCTAGTGTTGGGTTTTAAAGGTGCTTTTTTTTGCTGTTCTGTAGGTAGTATTTCCTTCCTCTTGGCCCTTGATTTTGTCACAAGAATGATCCTCATGGGTGTATTTTCCTCAGAGAGCTGTTTGAAGTTGCCTTGTGCATATGAGACTGGCATGCTTGGGGTAGGTTCTGGGGATGTTAAATACCTCACCAAGTTGGAAGAGGCAGAGGAAGGAGCTGAGGGAATTTGCTAGCGCCCAGCAGGAACAGGCAGAACTATCTCTAGGCTTTCTTGGAGCAGACTAACAGTGTCTGTGTTAGTGCAGTGCTGTCAATAAGCACTTGTTCCTTCAACCTGGGATATGGGAGGACCATAAACAGGGACTTTGCTTCCTTCGGTCTTAGTCTTCTCTTTACAATTTATTGTGATTTGATAGTAGAAAGAAGGTCACCTTTCTGTAGCAAAATAGAAATGAAGCTGAAAGCCTGATTGGCTATGGTGCTTGTGTACAGCAACGTTACCAGCCAAGGTGTGCAGGCGGAGGCTGGCAGAACCCTAGCTTCTGCTGAGCCTTGCGGTGTTATGCCGTGTGCTCGTTTAACCACAAGGACCAGACAGACCCGTAACCCCACAAACGTGACAACAAAAAATGCATAAACTCAGACAATCTAAAGAAATGCAGGCTATTGTAATTCTTGCCACAGCAATAAAAACATACTTCTGATAAAGCAAAGTCTCTTCCAACAGGCAAACTTATGAGTGCTTTACTTAGTGGCCTGACTGATCGCAACAGCGTGGTACAGAAGTCTTTTGCCTTTGCTATGGGACATCTAGTCCGGGTGAGTTGGGGTTTGAGATGGTTTTAGGCTTTATTTTGCTTTCTTATTGTTGGTTGGTTGGGGGGGGGATTTTAAGTGTTTGAGTGATTTGAGTCTCTTCCCTGTTACAGACTTCCCGGGACAGTAGCACTGAGAAGCTGCTGCACAAACTCAGCAGTTGGTACATGGAGAAGGAAGGTACGTTGTTTTTGGGGTGTTCAGTTATAGTATACAGTGCAGAAAAAGTTCCTGGTGGTAACAAAACGCGATAAAGAAACAGTTCTGTATTGTGATACTTGATTGCACTGGCTGAATAATTCCCATACATCATTATACAATACTGTGCATTCCTCTGCTTCCCAAGAGGCAGACCAAGCTGTTAGAGGAAAATCCTGCTTCCCACTCATAATGTGTGATTGTTTTGCTACTTCAGAGCCAGTTTACAGAACAGGCTGTGCTTTAACTGTGCATGCTATGGGACGCTACAGTCCAGACGTAGTGAAGAACCATGCCAAACATGTGCTGCCTTTGGCTTTTCTTGGCATGCACGAGGTTCCCGATGAAGAGAAAGGAGAGAAAGAGAATTCTACTCTGTGGACTGAAGTTTGGCAGGAAAATGTACCTGGTAAGTTGCAGTAAGAGTGGTAAAAGCTTTCTGGGAAATATGGGGCAAGAAATCTCGTGCTTTCTGGAAATCCATTTTGGAAATATGGTGTTCTCATGGTAAGAAAATTGGGAAGCTTGTTTCCATTTGTCCTGTATGAGTTTCAGCAGGTTAGCTTCTCTGTGGCTATTTAAAATAATTAACAGAGGTGTTGATCGTTGAGGATACACAGACACAGTCAGAAGTACTGTAAGATTGTGAGGCACTGAACACCGCTGTAATATGGCCGGGCTTATGGTGCAGATAGCTGGACATCTTTGGAAATTTTGATGCCAGCCTTTAAGGGCTGCTGCGCACTCTGAAGTTACAGGGGACTTTGGCCTGTGTCTTGGGTTGGAGATCTCTCTGGTGGCACCGGTGGTTTTAACTTCTATGAATGAATCTGTGCTATAGAAGGGCTGTTTTGCCATGCTTTCTGTCTGTAGAGGAAGATCTGGATGCATGGTGAAACGGTTTTGCGGGCTCCTTCTCTGACCTGATCTTGGATTTGATCCCTTCGTCACCAGATTACTTTTCTGGATTTTGGGAAAGGAGATGCAAAAAGGTTTTCCAGTGACCTGAGGACTGAGATGAGCTCTTTGTCTAGATACATGCTTGCACGAATGAATGACTTTACACAGTTTGATTTAGTAGCAGTTAGAATTTATCTGTGGCAAACCGCAGAATTTGATTGTGATATTTTAAGAGCAGTGAATCATCAGTTGATTAACAAAGTGATTAGACAAAATTAATCAAAACAGCAACTTAGTTAAAGATGCAGAGGTGTCAAGGTTCACTCTACTACTACATGGAAGAAGTACACAAAGGGAAATGAAGTTACACTCAAGTTAGAATGATTCACAGAGAGATCATGGATGCAGGAGATAAGGAGGACCCTCCCGTTGAGTCACGAGGTTCAGAATAGACCCCCTGGCTTTCTAAACTCCTTCTCAGAGGGGAGCCCAGGTGTAGCTAGGGCCTATCTTGGTCTCAGACTTGGTCAACTGTTTATGTCTAAGGATAACATATATATCTCTCTAGTAGCAGTAAAAGACTCACTTTGTAATTAAGTCATACCTGTACAGACTACTGAAATTGATTCACACATACATACACACAGTCATGATTATATATATATGTGTGTGTGTGTGTGTGTAAAAGTATACCTGTTAAAAATTCCCCTCAAGTTCAGTGAAATACTGCCAACAGATGTATGTCTTGGCATTTCTCAACGGGAGACGGTTAAGCCTCAGGGAGTGAAAGGTTTCAGCCCAGGCTCCACCATTGGTCTTTGGCGATGGACCTGTGATTTTAGCAAACTTTCAGAGTTTGCGAGCTCTGAGAGGCGTCCCACTCAGAGGGAGATGCTGGTCGCAGCCTGCTGTAATCTCATTCTGGGTATAACAATCAATCTCCCTGGCCCGGACCTTCCTGGATCAGAACATGGTCGCCGCCCGCTGTGGTCCAGGAGAGCTCAAAGGGCCTCACTTAGGAGCACTGTTTTATGGGATCCTAAGATGATTGCCTTTAGCCATCAGTAAATTTCCATCTGGGCCACAATCCGGGTCGGTAATCACTGAAATTCCAGTAACAACGGTCCCGTGTGCACTTGGGCTATGATTCAGATCGGGTATGTTCCGAGGCTGTCAGGGGATAACTGATTGTTCCCATTCTCGCTCCCTGCCTCAGCCATGTAGGAGTTTCTGGTATGGACACTGCTCCCTAATTGTCTGACTCCTTACACTGAGGCCAAATGTTGGGATGGGAGTTCCTGAGATTGTAAAGCAGTCCAGCAGGGAAGAGCAGGGCAGGTGTGATGCACCACCACGTTCTTAAAGATTTTCTTTGGAATCATCTAGAAGACAGAACCCATCTTCAATCAGCCTTTCTTCACTACTTTGCCCAAAGTAGGCCTTGCTGATATGTTTCGTGGGCAAAAAAAAAAGATAAGTCTGTAACTGTTTTTTTGTTGGGTTTTTTTTCTTTTTTTTACGTAAGATCAGATTTTTGCTTGGTTTTGGTTTGGTTTTTGTGGCAGAGTTACAGATTTGCTCTGTTTGACGCACGCGCAGGTACTCAGGGTGGCATCCGACTGTATATGCAGGAGTTGATCACCATTACCCAGAAGGCTCTGCAGTCCCAGTCCTGGAAGATGAAGGCCCAGGGGGCAGCTGCCATGGCATCGATTGCCAAACAGACAGGCTCCCTCCTACCACCGCACCTGGGAATAGTGCTCTCTGCGCTGCTGCAAGGCCTGCCAGGGAGAACCTGGACTGGAAAGGTAAAAAAGGAACCTGCTTCTTGTGGATCACTGCAAGCACCACCATGAGCCAGGAAATGCAGTGTTCTGTGCTGCAGAGCAGAACGTGTAGGAACTCTGGCTTAGGGAGTCTGCCTTTTGCCCCGCATTAAGCAGATACAAAAATGACAGGGAAGATAAGTAGGTGGAGTTCAGATCATTCGGGAGTTGGGTTCCCACTTAGGCTGCTTCTGCTGCACCATATTCCAGCCTTGAGGGCTACTGGCTTGTGCTCAGAGGTGCTGCAAGGCTCCTTTCCAGCACCGATGGAAAGCCAAGTCCTCTGCAGCCCCTACAGCTGGAGTGGCAGGAGCCAGACATTGCTTCTCTGGGATGGTGTCATAGGTATATTTATTTCCCCAGTGCCTCCTGCAGCAGAGTACAAAGGTTTCCCCTGTGCGGCAGGACTGTGCCATTTGGCTGTGTAGCGTTTCTCAGTGGTATCTGCTTTACTTGTTGCAGGAGGAGCTGTTAAAGGCCATTGCCAGCGTCGTCTCTGCATGCACGTAAGTGTCTTGAAAGAGATGGTACCCTCAGGATCTGGGATCTCGAAAAGGAGGTTGTTGCACTGTGGTGTTGCCTGTCTTGTGCTAAGGAGACTGTAGAAAATCGTGAAAACTATCCTGATCTCCCATCAGCACGTGAGGCGTCTGCCTCCACTCTGCTTTTCAATGTACAGGTTGCTGGTGAGAGCTGGGAGGGACAAGTGATGCTTCAGAGAGACTTGCAGAGGTAAATGGCTGATTTAGGGCAAGGAGGAGGATGTTGAGAGGCTAGAATTGCTAGGAAGAAAGAAGAGACTAAGGGAAAGGACGGACACCTCAAAAAGAGATGAGGAAAAGAGAGGAGTGGGGAAAGTGCATTGAAAGCATATGAGGAAAGACAGGGAAGAAAAGCAGGGAGAGCAGCCAGGGTAAGAGCGAAGAAGAGCACCAGAGTGTAAGTTCAGTTGGTAGGCAACCCTGTGCCTGGACACAGGAATTGCTTCCTATCTGTGGGAAGGTCAGTGTTTGGGAAGAGATTAATGTGGGTCTGATAGTTTTTCTGTGTGCCTTGTCTTCAGTGCAGAGCTGCAGAAGTCTGTGCCCGGCCAGCCTGCCATCAATGACATTGTCCAGGCTGTCCTGAAAGAATGTCGGAAAGAGAACCTGAAGTATAAGATGGTGGCACTGCGCTGTGCGGCTGGGGTGCTGCAGGCAACAAAGGAAGACCGGTTCCAGGAGCTGGCAGATATCATCTTTCCCATGATAAAGAAGGTGACAGTTCAGCTTCTTGAGTTTTCCCTCTTTCAAAACAAAACACCCAAGTGGTGACAGCCCAGGTGATGCTGTTACGTACACACCAGGCTTCTGCCCAGAACACTGCTGATGTGAGGAGTACCCCACGTGGAGCCAGATCCTTGGTGGGGCTCATTACCAGACTGTGGGTGAGCCCCGGGGGGCTTATACCTATGCTGCCCAAATTCTGAATTAGCCCAACTATTCTCTAGCCGTGGTCTTTCTTGTGGTGTCCACCACTGCCCCAATACAACATTAAAAATTAATTCCTGGCTGTTCTACAGGCAGCAACAGACTCCTAGGAAGCTCCATAGAGTGCTTCCATTTAGTATCTGTAGTGCTTTGCAGCTCTGCCAGTGGGACTTGTATCACAGGGAGGTGTTTGGGTGCAAGGCCACAGAGCCTGCTGTGCAGTTCTGCAGGCTGCTGCCGGTGGCCAGGGGAGCCCGTGCTCTGTCTGTGCGGAGGCACTGGCTGGGCACAGGGGCCGGTGTGCACAGTCTGCAAGGGAAGACTGAATTGCACTGAAGCGTGTGGCTCGCCTGCCTCGTCCCTCTGTCCATCACACCTTCCCCCCATGGCCTCCGCAGAATTCTCTTGAGAGCATGGGCTCGGGCTTACCAAAGCATGACGAGGAGGATGAGGACATGAGGGAGAAGGAAGTGCAGATGGAGTCCCTGATCTGTGCCTTCGAGACCCTGGGCAAAGCCTGGCCAAGGAACCCGGAGACACAGCGTAAGTCAGCTAGCAGTGTGCAGAGCAAACTTTCTCAGCTGTTTCCCCTTAAAATGAAAAGGGGGAGGAGGGAGGGACCTGGAGATCATGTGGGGAGTGGGGAGGCTTTTGAGGAGGTGCAGGATCTCACTGTGTGCAGCTTGCAAGATCTTCGTTGAGAAAGCTGCTCCAGCAAGCCCATCCACGGGGAAATTCCTTCACTGTTGTCTTAAATTCATTTCACCAAACTGTTCTGAGTTTGTGGAAACATGCAGGATGCCTGAGGTGGCTTGCCTAGTCAAAAGCAGCCTCGTTCTGCTGCTCATGTTTACGTTTGTGTCAAAGCTGGTACAAGGTGGAGGAATGGGGTATATCTGAAGAAAAACCCAGGTGGCTTTTATTAGCGTGCCAGAATGTGTAACACAGCTGTGTATCTTCCAGTGTTTGTTAATGAGAATGTTGATGTGGTGAAGATTTTCAGGGTCACTTGTTACAGGATGTTGACTTGGTCATATGCAGTGACTAGCCTGATATCACTTGGACAGGAGCACAAGGAACACCTGGGAGACAGAGGAGAAAGTGTTTCCTTCTGCCTTTCCCCGCGGTAACACAGTGACATCCTTATTATTCTGTAGGTTTCTATCGCCAAGAGTTTTGCAAGTTAATGTGCGACCGTCTGAAACTCAGCACATGGAAAGTGCAGCTTGGAGTGCTACAAGCCATGAATGCCTACTTTCAAGGGTAATTATCCTTCGATGATAGTTCTTTTCTTCGTTGCTTCAAACTGTTTAATGAAATTGAGGATGACGCTGGATTCTTGGAGAAGTCGAGCAGGCTTCTGTCCCAGTGGTGCAGGGTGCCTGACAGTGTTTTTGCATTTGACAGGCTAATGCTGTTTGATGAGGAGCACTCAGATCCTGTGGCTTTGACAGAAATACTGCTGGAAACCTGTTCATCTATCACCCATTCTTTAGGTAAATAGACTTTTCCTGGTTTGTGGTTGATGATGAATTGCTTGTTAATACACTTCTCCTCTGGGAGCTGGCTGGCAGAGGAAGTGCAGAAGAAGCATAAGCTGTCAGAAGTAACATTTTGCCTGCCCTTGCACGGCGCTGTGATAATTGTGATGTAGTAGCTGCTCAGGAGAGTACTGTGTAGGGTGCTGTGCACAGAGCAGTCAGTCCCTCTGGTGCAAGAGAGCTTTGAAAGGGGAGGGAGAGGCAGGTGGCAGACTCTGTGCAACCGCTCAGGACTGCAAATCAGAAACGTAGTCATCTTCTCCATGCAGAAGATGGACCCCAGTTAATCAAGCTATTACTGATTTAATGAAACACAAGTTTTTCTGCTCCACAGTTCAGACTTCTTGGATACATGTGCATTGGAAAGACCCCAAATTTTCTCAGCTAGCCAGTGCATGAAGCTCCAAAACTTTGAGGCAGTTTGTGCTCTCCCTGAGCAGAGTGTCCATGGGGATATACAGGCTACCTATGGAATGTTGAGTTACAGGGCTGTAAATTGCTGTGATCACATTGCAGCTATGCCCACGTTGTTTCCTGTCAACACATGTAGGGAACAGCAGTGTTGCAGTAATAGCAGAGGTGACGCACCAGGTTTAGTCGACTTGTCAACCTCTGGTCAGTCACTTTCTGCCATTCAAACATGTCTTAACTAGGGCGCACTGCAGGCTGCCTGCACAAATGAGCTCAGTGAGCTGCACTAACAAAAGCCGTCTGGAAACCATGGTGGGGACTGCTCTTTGTACAGTTAGCGTGCCTTTGGTTCTCAGTGTGGTTGTGGGGTCTGTTTCTTTGTTTTTTAAATCCCTTAGAAAACAAAAGCTACACATCCATAAGAACAGAAGCTTTGTCTGTGATACAGCTGCTGCTCACCAAACTACAAGGTGAGACTTTTTGCTTGCCATCTGGGAGAGCCACTGTTCAGTAAAGGCGACGCCTGGCTGCCTGGCCTGGAACCCTGGAGAGATGGCATTACCTGCTGCTTGCAGCACTGGGTGATTTCGGGGTGGTTGGGACTTGGGAGTTCTGTGCTTGGTGACTTGGGAAACCTGGAGAGGGACCGAAGTAACTGTGGATAAAGTCAACGTCAAAAGTACTGTTGGATACTCCTTGGGTGAGGAAAACATCCAGCAAGGAGGGTCTGAGGGAGAGCACACGCGAGACAGAACATGTAGTCAGATTCTGTGTTATGCGCAAGCTCCAGAGAGGGGAGAGGTCCTGTGTGCAGAAGAGTAACTTGCCCCCTTTCAGTGCTGAGTTTAGTTCCCCATCATTAGCTTAGGATTTAAGCCTTGCAGAATTTGCTTCAGAGAACAAGTCTGCTTAGGTCTCAAGGTCATAGGTGTCTGCACTTGTCCTGTAGCAAATGTTTCCTTTGGATTTCTGTTACACACTTCGTGTTTCCTTTATTCTAGCAAAAATCTTCTTACATTACATGAAGTAATTGTGAAGTGGGAAACATTTGGTTCTTCAGGCCCTTGTTTATGCATTTTACAGGCTTAGACAATCAAGCCTAGTCTAAAAGGGCATGAGTCCCCATGCAGGAGGCAGCACATGCACCTGAGTTGAATTTGCCTCCTCCTGGAAGAGCAGTATGGACTGCGAGCGAAATGCTGAAGCAGTCGATCTTTCGGCCTGTCTGGGGGTGGAGATGGCCTTTTGTGGGGGAGGGGGGGTTGGCATTCTGGTATTCATGTCCAGTGTCTGTCTGTCTTTATCTACACAGAAGCTCAACAATGGGAAAGCCTGACAGCAGAAAGCAGAGAGCACCTCATTCGTTCGTTGTCTACGATGGCATCAGATAGCAGACCTGAGCTACAAGAGAAGGCATTTATATTGAAGAAAACACTTGAAAATCTTGACTAAGTTGTAAAACACAAAGTGCCATGTAAAACAAAAACAAAAAAGTGCAGTGGTCTGAAAACCAAGTGGGAAAATGAAGATTACTCTGTAGCATGCATCATTCCTGGCCAAAATAAAAAAAATGCCTTAAATTCTTTTCCCCGTTAATGTTATTTTTACTCTTTTTAAGCTGATGGTTAGTTGTTTTATCAGTAAATACCTCTACCAATCTGCCCTAGAATGTTTATGTGTGCAACAAAAAAAATGTTGAGGGCAAGATGCTTTTTTTTTTTTTTTTTCTTTAAATCGGCAAAAGAATGTTACTGAGATCCCCTTTGTCCTCAAAGGAATTGTTGAAAAACCACCAGCGCAGGAAGTGAAAAGCATATTTGATTTTCACTTATGTCGTGTCTAGAGATCTGTTGTTACCTGGTGTCTAAACAGTGAATCTTTGGGACTCTGCAGTAGAGCTAGTGTTTGTTATCTATAAAGAAGGAAGCACTTCCCCTGAGGAAGCCCGTGTTGAACTCCTGTGGCTTCCCAGGGGCAGGGTTTCATCTGCCACCCACCTCTGCTCCTCCTGCTTGCTCCTCCCTTGCAGCCTGTTGTCTGTGAGTTGTTTTGAAAGGCAGAGTACTGTTAACTTCACTCCTTCCTCCTCTGACCTCATCATGGATTGACCGAGACTATGCCTTCCCCAGCTAGCAACCTCGGCCTCCCAAACTTTAAATGAGAACTTTTTTCCTCAAAGGATGCACAAGAGAGCACTTTACTGAGCTGTGTGGGACAAAGTTGGGCCTAGCTGGCGCCCAGGTGGAACACTGCTCTTCTCAAAATTGTTTTGCATGGACACTCCTCAGCTGCAGGAAAAAAAAAAAAAAAAACCACAACAACAACAAAAAAGGAAAACAATCTTTTCTAGGTCTGTTTTTGAAGAGTGTTCAAAGTTTGCAATGACACGTTTTTTTTAATAGTGGTAATGTTTTATTCCCTTCCTGTTCGTAACCCTGTTCTTGCTTTGGAAACCTGTAATGATTTAGACTTGTCAATATTTGTAAGAAACTGAATCATCTGTCATTTCTCAGCAGCCCAAGTCATGCTGGTTTCTAGCAAATACTTTTTAATTTGCACTTAAGAAGAAAGATTATATCTGCATTAACGTGGAGTAAAATTGCTATATGATGATGTGGCCATGCTGCCTGTCTCTTTTTTTTGCCCTCCTCAGATAAGAGACAAACCTGACCACTATAGCAACAGACTTTTAATAGTGTAAAGTTAGCACTGCACCATAATCTGACCAGTACGTGTACAGCTTTTTGGGGATAAATGCTTTGCTGATGGTGAAATAAAATCATTACTGTGGGCAATATCATGTCCATGGCTTTCAGCATAGGAAGGCTTGTTTCTTTTCTTACAGTCTGCAGCTCCTTTCAGATTTGACCTGTGAGGGAGAGGATTGCTCAGATAACGTCACGGTTCCCCCCTGCCCATTATTCAGAATCAGGTATGCAGTACCTTACTTGTCCCTCAGGTGCCATTTCCCATTCAGTGTTTTCTGGTACTGTAACGGTCTCGTTGTCTGACATGCTCTCCATGGGAATGGAGGAATGCCATCTGTGCACACCTGGTAAGAAAATGTCAGCAAGGAATGGGCAGAGCTGTCCCACTGTGGCTCTCGTGTAGCAGAAACCTCAGCGAGCACTATTGCATTGTACACTAGAACTGGTCAGTGGGCAACTCCTTGGTGCTGGGAGCTGGTGCTATAACGTTTTGATTTACACCTTGTTGCAGGGAGCTGCTCTTTGTTTACGTGTAGTTTGAACTATTGAGCACAGTGTACATTTTGAAGTTGTACTGGGCAGATCACTTTGCAGTATCTTTAAAAACTCGCTTACCCATGACATGTAGTGTCATGAGTGCTTTTTTTTTTTTTTGTATTAGATGAATATTACCAGTGATGCTTTGCTGTAGCAGTTCATTGTCTGACTTGGGGTTTTTTTTTGTATTGGTGAGTGACAGTAACAGAAAAGCAAGAGCCTCCAAGTCTCTGGTAATTTGAATTTTCACTGTGGACTGGAGTATTCAGAGGTGATGCCTAATATGGTCAAATGACCCAAAGTAGAATAACTGTAATCGTTGTCAATAGCAACCTGAATTTCTCTGTTGGGGATTTACACTAGAGGGAAGAGCGTATTTTCTAGGAACTCTACAAACAGCTGGATTAACAACTCTGGCCAAGAGTGTTGGGAAGGTTAGAGATGGTATAACACTTTCTGAATCACAAAGCAATATGTCTTTCTCGTGATTACAGAACGGATTCAGAGCTCCTCTCTAAAGCACGTGCCTATACACAAAACCTACCTGTACAAAAGTTAATTCAGTCAGAGGTTTGATTTCTATCCCCCTCGCATTTGTAAACTTGACAGGATTAAAAAAAAAAAAACAAACACATAGATGTGGCCTTCCTAGAGTTTTTCCTCTAAAAGTGATTGCACTATGTAAAACACACTGTACTTTGCCCAGTGCGGGCATTTCTTGTGCTGCTGCAATGCTTTGTATACCTGGAGTGCAGTGCGCAGACTCGACTCTAGCACTCACATTCTGACCTACAAGCTGTTGCTTAAATGGATGTATATTGAGAAGTTTTCTAATGTTGCAAGATCTCCATCAAATTCACTGCAATCTGTACTGTCGAAGTAGTTGAATGGTCTGACTGAAAGAAAACCCTCCTGCTTACCAAAAAGGTAAAACTAAATAAAAGCTGCATGACCTGTTCTTCGAAGTGACTTGGCGGTGTTTTGTTGTTTGTTTTTTTTTTTCTCCCAATTTGAGTAATTCATATTATTCTTGCGTTGCAAATCCAAAGTGCACCTTTGTGTTCTGCTCTGTGCTGATGGGCCAGCCCTCGGGCCACTTGCCTGACACGCACTTGGCCCCGGGCATCGGCTGTTTGGGCTGAAGGTGTCAGCGTTAGGGAAGACAGCGTGCAGTCAGCAGGAACTTTGCGAATGCATATTTTAAGCCAAGAGCTTGGTCTCCTGCAAGGAGGCAGGAGCTGGGGGTTACAGGGATGTATGTATATACACTATATATATATATATATAAAAAACACCCACAAATACACGTTATATTAATGTGTATATAAATATATTTATATTTAAACAGGGTTTAATGTTAAATGTGCATACATATATATGGAAGTTCAGGAAGTTCAAAACTGCAAAAGTATTTACTTCTGAGTAGGGACTGTTCAGTGAAAAACAGTGAAAGGAAAGCA
The DNA here is from genome assembly GCA_023375905.1 of Nycticorax nycticorax. Taxonomy (NCBI): domain Eukaryota; kingdom Metazoa; phylum Chordata; class Aves; order Pelecaniformes; family Ardeidae; genus Nycticorax; species Nycticorax nycticorax. Next base: position 1,218,153 of record JAKFQP010000112.1, read on the forward strand.
TATACACAATCAGGTGGTACATTTTAAGGTATTTATTAAAAAAAAATGTAAAAGCTACCAAGCGTTTTTTATCATTTTTATCACTTGTTGTCAGCATTGTTGATTGCCTTGCATCTGTAAAAATCTTAACAGCTTCAAACTTGGCATGCCGCTCTTCTCTTGATGTTTAAGAGGAGACTGTTTACGCTTTGCAACAGGTTTTCTGAACACCATAAACACTGCAAGTAAAATCAGATTTTACTCATTCAAAGGCTTCAGTTCCTCTTGTTGAGCTCACAGCCACTGTTTACATATGTTTATGTGTAAAAGCTTACATAAAGATGATGAGAATTACTTAGAGGACACCAAGAGGAATAAATGCAGCCAGTTTAGCTAATAGTAAAAGCGACAATGTCCTGTTTAAATTCCTCATGAGGTGCAGATGTGACCTAAAACCTAAGACATGAAAGAATATTTCAAGTTTTAAAGAGTTTCCTCCTGGTCTAGCTTCAGACTGAGAACAGAGAACACATAAGAAGATGCCACGCCACACAAACGGCTAGTGAAGTTTTCCTCCTTCTGAAACGTCTCTTTTGGTTCTTTTGTCACTTGTGCACTTTCTGGAGGGAGATGTGTTATTTTGGTTTTGAAACTGTGTGTATCTACTAACAGTGGATACACCATCCACAAACTTGGTCTTGTAGAGGACGTTTGCATTGTTAAACATTCCATCCTTCAAGGACACCACAATGAACTAAAACAAACCAGAAAGATTAAAGTAAATGCTGCCATTCAAATAAAGACTTTAAACAACAGTGGAAAAGGCTTCTAAGAAGAGGATTCCTTTTACTTTATTTGGCTAATATCTTGGTGGTAATTCTCCAGAAAGTATTGTGAACATAACTGAAGCCCAACAGAATGTGCTATGCAGGTGAATATACACCCACAGGCCAGGCGTTGTCTGCAGCTAACTATGTATGGCTCTGTCCATATCCCAGCGCTTGGCCTGGATTACAGGCCACAACACAGAATACCCGTTCATGGCGCATCAATCACCAGAAAAAATGTTGCCATGAATTTTGTAGGAATGCAGGATCTTTCATAGTCAAAAGATACTGCTCAAATTATTTTATGATACTAGTAACAAATGCTCCCCTCCTCTCTCGTAATCTGGCAAGGTCATGTTCTACCACCAGAGACAAGTACTGCCTTTCACTCAGAGTAGTAAGTTTCTATGCCTGAAAAAAATCTGTAGGACTGAAGGCCACAGTGATACAGAGATTCTTTCCAATAGTGCCTGGCTTTTTTCAACAGGGTCAAAAATAAAATATATTCCAAGCTCAGGTTAAAGAACTCTAGCAAAAAGCAAAAAAAAATTGAGGATGTGGGTCATACCTGAAATTGATCACATGACAGATATTCTTCCCTATTACTACCTGTTTTTTAAGCCAATAGCTTACATAAAAATGTAATGCTTATAAGTTTCACAGTTGCTGTATCATCAGTGTAACTTCCAGTTGAAACAGCTTAGAAATGCAACACACATCTCTGGAATAAAACACTTGAACAGCTGAGACTCCCCAGTGGCAGACTGCCTCCGAAACAAAATGAAGTGCATAAACAGGTGATCACAATAGTTTCAAGATCATACCTGGGAGTGTCTGAAATGCGTATGAAGCATTTGCCCAATATTCTGGGTATGAGAGAGATCAAGGGCTGCATCCACTTCATCCAAGATGTAAATTGGGGCAGGTTTGAAGAGAAGCATGGATAAGATCAAGGACAAGGCCACCAATGATCTAATATAGAGAACAAGAAAGTTATATTCTACCCTCTTGTTTGAGGCTTTGGCTTATGGAAACAATTGTTCGGTAGTAACAAAATGCTCTCAAAAGTAGATTCGTGCTATGAGTTCTGAAGAGACAGAAGGACAGCTTCTGCCACAACTTCAATTTCAAAATGTGAAGCCTTCTGTCTTGTTATCATATGCCAAGTAATGCATTGTTCTAAGTCGGATTCCTCTTTGAGCTGAACTGAATTAATAATGCTTTCAATATTAAGTTGCAAGGAGACAGAATCCCTGACTTGACTAGGGAAGAATATTAATTTTTTGTTTTTCTGAACTATAATTAGCTAGACATATCAGTTATACACATGACTGCAATGGAAAACAACCAAAAACCCCACAAAGTACACCAACCTTTGTCCTCCACTAAGTTCTGTTAAGTTTTCCTTCCAGGTGTTTCCTAAGGCAACTCTGAACTCCAGACCACCCAAGACATTCTGGGTTTTACAGGGTACTAGCATAGCTCTGGCTCCTGGTAGAAGTGTTGAGAAAATGGAACCAAAGTCTTCATTCACCTAGAAGTCAGACCATAAAAGATGTATGTCCATGCTTTGAATCTAGAGTACAACCAGCTAAAATCTTTGTGGTAAGCTGCACTATGCTCTCAATTTAACCCAATGACTTCTTACATCTTTAAGATTAGCACATGCAGTATAGTGAGAAAATATCAGCATATGGAATCTTTTATTTTCTCTGTACTGAAAAGAGAAGCAACACTAAGGGAGATGGTATAAGGCGTCCTGTATCTATCTAAGCAGTTTAGAAGGATCAAATAAAAGAAATATCGGAAGATTTCTTTATGCTATCAGCCAGGGAAACTGTTATGCCCCATCTCAGATTTATTATCTGGGAAATTGTGATTTCTCCCAATTAAAGGACTACTAAAAGCATAAGCACCTTGTAAAAGGCACACACTGGCATCCTCCCCCCTCCTTCCCAGAATTACTTAAGCAAAAACTTCAGACATTGGATGGGATGCAACTTTGCAAATGTAGATTGAAGTGTCCTAGGTCAAGGAATGTATCTGAGAATGCACTTATTCCACCACCCGTGATGCTTTTAAATACAATTCACTAATTTTTGCCAAACAAGATCTTGCAATGAAAAGGTACCATTTTGTCAGTGGTTTCTTAAGTACAGGCAGTAATAATTAAAACCAATACTGCATTTGTGAGCAATTTAATCTTGGCTATAATCAATCTTCTCAAAGTTCTGGTACAGCAGAAAAGAATGTGTCAAGAGCTTTTGATGTAGAAAGGGAAAATTTTATATTTTTGTTATGGTTCATGATATGAGAGAACTAGTAAGAAGGCAGAGTGCCTGGATAACAGAAACATAAATTAGCTGTTGCTCTATTCCAGTATTTCCTATCCTATCAGTGACAGTAGCCCAGGTCCACAGCCTCACATTGTATGGGGCTACACAGAACCAGAAGATTTTAACTCTGGTCCAATATTGGTTTAATCAAACAAACAAACAAAAAGTCTGTTTTTACAGACTGTATCTCTGTTTTGTCCAACTTCCATGTGAGAGACAATGATTTCAGCATGCCAGTAGCTTAACCTTCCTTAAACTTTTTGTAGCCCTTAAACAGGAATGGTCAATTTAAATTTAAATTGTCATTTAAATACTAGGCAAGGGAGATTAGTTCTGGAAAGAGACTGACTTTTTCTTTTTTTCCCCCCACTGAAAGATGCAAAACTCATCTCAGATAAATCCAATCCTCTGCTAAAATGTGAAGATTAGATTTCAAGTGCCATACCTTTTTCCAAGCAATATTTAAAGCTTCAGTTTTCTTTTGGTCAAGCTCTTCAATAGTTGCAAGAATTTTTGACTTGTCATTCTCTACAATTCTTTTTTTCTTCATTAAGTCATTGTACTGGTGCAGTGAAAAGAAAAGATTTATTTCAATGAGCCTTGTGCTCAAATACGTTTTGTGCTGATCTTACAGTTTCACTGTTTATCGTTTGTGTAACCATGAAATAGCCATTAACCACAAGATTAAAATCCAAAGCTTTCCTTTAGCTGTATGCAGGATTTAAGTTTTAGGGTATTACTTGCAAATTAAAGCATTAGAACTTTCAACAATCAGCAAAGGGGAAGACCAACTAAAAGTTGCACTTCCTTTTCGAGTTAATCACGTCTCATTTGCCTTTCTGTAGATTAAAGGATGTTTCTGGAGGCTGATATGAGGAACAGGCCAATTCTGATTATGAAACAGTAGTGGAAAAGTTGAAGTGTCAGTCAGTGGACAGTTTTGAGACAAGCCTGGAATAGCCTCAAGATACAGATGAATTTTAGACAACCCTGGAGCACGTTCAAGCCTATCATGCTTGAAGATTAACAGTTTTTTGATCTACAACCTTTGGTAAAGTATGTAATTTTCAGATACTGTAATGGATATCACAAAGCTTGCCTAATGCTGCTGCTGCCAACTGAGAATGGAATGGGGTAGGGAGGAATGGAATTATTCTTTTTACTGTCCAAAGTAAACATTATGCATAACCTAGAAAACTAGTGCACAAGTGAATAGTTCAAAAATGTAAGATTAGTATAGAAGATCTAACAAAAGGTTTCCTGCTATCTCATGAAGATATATTTTCACTTTTGGTGTATTCAGAAATAGACGGTATGAAAATATACAGCCACATCATACGCAATACCATATAGCCAACCTGCCCAATCTTTAAAGGTTAAAGCACAGAATCTTTACCCTCTCCTCCGTCTCAGAAAGCATATTCATAGCTCTCATGTTCACATTCCTTCCCAGCTTCTCTTTTTTCTCCAGCAATTTCTGCAGCTTCTGACCTGCTTCTTTAGGATTGTTAGTTTTGAAGTCATAGGCTGTGTTTTGCTGACCAAAAAGTGGTTTCTCTGTAGCTATCCACTCATACTCTTTCAGCATTTTGGTCACCTGTAAAAAAGAACATACACTGAGGCTTCTTTTTTTTTTTTCCTTCTCAAATGTGAATGAAAAATAATTTAAAAAAAAAAATCAACACCCTGAAATTATTCTACAACATTAATTTGATCCCAATGTAGTACAGGTGTTTACCTTTACAATGCTTCATGTGATTTCCAAGACTGTAGATCAACCAAGATTTTAAGGGGGCTTTCACATATACCCATCATATTTACTTAGAACAGGTTTTTCTATATCTGGACTATATTGTCACTATATTTCTGAATGAGCTTCTTCAATTAGTTACCTAATTTGCCCGTACAGCCAGAATGTTCTTCTCATTGATCGCCTTCTCAGTGTGATCTACTATTAGTCTTGTCCTGGTTTTGGCTGGGACAGAGTTAATTTTCTTCATAGAAGCTGGCATAGTGCTGTGCTTTGGATTTAGTACTAGAAGAATGTTGATAACACACTGATGTTTTTACTTGTTGCCAAGTAGTGCTCAGACTACTCAAGGACTTTTTGAGCTTCTCCTGCTCGGCTGGATCAGATAAACTAAGATCGAGAACAAATGAATTAAATCGCGACCCATAACTGTTTAACAGATATAAATTCCTTAATATTCTCTGGTTACTCTGTCGTTATCTCAAGCCCTTCGAGTCCCTGTTCAGGCGCCAAAAAAGGACTGTCGTGGTTTAACCCGGCTGGCAGCTAAGCACCATGCAGCCGCTCGCTCACTCCCCCTCCTCCCTCAGTGGGATGGGGCAGAGAATCGGGAAGAAAAAAGATTAGAGCCAAGGGCTGAGATAAAGACAGTTTAATAAGAGAAAATAATAATAATAATGAGAATGATAACAGAATATACAGAATATACAAAGTGAATAAGCACAATGCAATTGCTCACCACCCGCCGACCGATGCCCAGCCCGTCCCGAGCAGTGATCAGTCCCCGAGCAGCGATCACCCTCCGAGCAACCGACCGACCAACTAACCCCCCCGAGCATGACGTTCTATGGTATGGAATAGCTCTGTGGTCAGTTTGGGTCAGCTGTCCTGGCTGTGTTCCCTCCCAGCTTGTTATGCACCTGGCCGAGCAGGAGAAGCTCAAAAAGTCCTTGAGTAGTCTGAGCACTACTTGGCAACAACAAAAAACATCAGTGTGTTATCAACGTTCTTGTAGTACTAAATCCAAAGCACAGCACTATGCTAGCTTCTGTGAAGAAAATTAACTCTGTCCCAGCTGAAACCAGGACAAGTCCATACTGATAAGCTCTGTTACAATTTACAGTTCCCACCCCCTCCTTCTGATATAAAGCTTTTCACAACAAGAGCTGCAAACATGACAGTGCTTGTTAAGAAAAAAGGCTATTTCTTTTGCATGTGGCAAGGGAAATAACCACTCTTGGTCACAAGATGCAAGGAAAAGCACAGTTCTGAAATACCTTGGCAGCAGCGTCAGCAGTCTCTTGTTGATGTTTGTTGATGTTGTGTTCTAGTGTTTTAATCTTAAGCTGTAATTCGTTATTTTGTTCTTTACATTTTAGTATGTCTGTAGATTTGGCTTTAATTGCTTTATCCTGTAACAAAATTGCTTCCTTTTGCTTGGCAAGCTCCTTCTGTGATTTCTCTACAGATTCCTGAAAAGCAGATCAAACAGACATTTGTTAGCTTCTTTTAAAGTTGTTAGAAGAGGAGGACACAGCAAGGAAGGAGAAAAAATTCACACGTGGTAACAAAGCCAAAAAAACCCACTACCTGGACTAAACATAATTGAGTGCTGGCAAGAAAATCTGAACAAAATACTCATCATATTTCGAGCTTTAGAGGATATCTTCAGTAACATCAACACAGATAATGAACAGAGTATTCACTTTTACCTTTGTCTTAGACACCTCATCAGCCATAGCATTAACTTGCTCTTTGTACAATTCAATTGCTTTGACTGCAGCTGCCATCTGTTCTTTATAGGAGGCCTGTTCTTGTTTCAGCACTTCAAGTTCCAGAACTAAAGCTTCAACTTCCTAGAAAGAGGTTTTCAAATTTATAACAGTTATGCTTAAATGGAAATAATTCAGATTCAGTTTGACATAGTAAATGCTGTAGAAGATAAATAGCACCTGTTCTTCACCGCAACTTCAAAAAAAAAAAAAATCAGCAATTCTATATCAGTGACTACAGAGTAACACACATAACCTGATTTCCTTCTATGACCAGGTGACCCATCTGGTGGATGAGGGAAAGGCTGTGGATGTTGTCCACCTGGACTTCAGCAAAGCCTTTAACACAGTCTCCCACAGCATTCTCCTAGAGAACCTGGCGGCTCATGGCCTAGACAGCTGTACTCTTCACTGGGTAAAAAACTGGCTGGATGGCCGAGCCCAGAGAGTTGTGGTCAACAGAGTTAAATCCACTTGGCAGACAGTAACAATTGGTGTACACCACAACTCAGTTCTGAGGCCAGTCTTGTTTAATACCTTTATCAACGACCTGGACGAGGGGATTGAGTGTGCCCTCAGTAAATTTGCAGATGACACCAAACTGGGTGGTAGTGTTGATCTGCTCAAGGGGAGGAGGGCTCTGCAGAGGGACCTGAGCAGGCTGGATCGATGGGCCGAGGCCAACTGTACGAGATTCAACAAGGCCAAGTGCCAGGTCCTGCACTTGGGTCACAACAACCCCATGCCGCACTACAGGCTTGGGGAAGAGCGGCTGGAAAGCTGCCTGGTGGAAAAAGACCTGGGGGGACTGGTTGACAGCCGGCTGAATATGAGCCAGCAGTGTGCCCAGGTGGCCAAGAAGGCCAATGGCATCCTGGCNTCCTGGCCTGTATCAGGAATGGTGTGGCCAGCAGGAGTAGGGAAGGGATCATGCCCCTGTACTCAGCAGTAGTGAGGCCCCACCTCGAATCCTGTGTTCAGTTTTGGGCCCCTCACTACAAGAAAGACATTGAGTTGCTGGAACATGTCCAGAGGAGAGCAACAAAGCTGGTGAGGGGTCTGGAGCACAAGGCTGATGAGGAGCGGCTGAGGGAACTGGGTGTGTTTAGTCTGGAGAATAGGAGGCTGAGGGGAGACCTTATCACCCTTTACAAGGACCTGACAGGAGGCTGTAGCCAGGTGGGGGTTGGTCTCTTCTCCTTGGTAATGGACGATAGGACGAGGGGGAATGGTCTGAAGTTGCGCCAGGGAAGGTTTAGGCTAGACATTAGGACAAATTTCTTCACAGAAAGGGTTGTCAGGCTCTGGAATGGGCTGCCCAGGGAGGTGGTCAAGTCCCCATCCCTGGAGGTATTTAAAAGCTGGGCAGACAAGGTGCTTAGCGACATGGTTTAGTGGTGGAATGGCAGGATTAGGTTAACGGTTGGACTTGATGATCTTAAAGGTCTTTTCCAACCTAAACGATTCTATGAATTCTATATAAAGTTCCAAAACTGACTATTAAAACCTCAGGAGAATCAAACTTTCTGATTACTACAACTATTTTTGACATTGAGAAAACTGCCAAAAAAGGTTAAGTTTTACCTGCTGCTTTTCTTTCATTTTTTTGCTTGAAGCATCTGCCTTTTTCTTGGCACCATCTAGTTTCTGCTGGGCATTTTTTAGTTCTTTTTCACATTCTGTTTCTGCATTTTTCATTTTATTTTCTAGTATCTTGTATTTATCTTCTGCTTTCTTTTGCCTCTCTTCATTTTTCTTTAATGTCTCTTCACACTCCGCTGAATCAAGAAGTACAGTACTGAGATTGGACTTTGTTCTTATCTTTAGATTTACAACCTGAACTCCAACTGAAATAAATCTGTCTTTGCCTCTAACAGAAGAAAGCTGTTGTACATTTGCTAGTTACTGAAGTCAGCTATTTCAGTGAGTACTCTAAAACAGCGTGTTGTTGTTACCAGTTATTGGTATGGGACCAAACAGACAACCAGTCATTAAAATTACTGAAAATAAGCCTTTTTTCATTTTTTGGCACGGGCAAGTATATGCCAAATCACATGATCAAGAAGTAATTAATCAGATGGCTACCTAATAAGATATCACCTCATGCCCAGATGACTATGTCTACACCAGATTACTATGTCTACATAGGCATCACTTCCATCCATCTCTTTTCTTCGGATGTTCTACTTATTGCTGCATTTGCATCCTTTTACATTTTTCCTTAGCTTTATGAATAGTAATTCTTTCCAATGCTTTCTCATTACACAAACCATTTATATTGCTAACCTTAAATATCTACAGAAAGATGACTTGGAAAAAGCAAAGATTACTCAAATACGGGATTAAATCCATTTTAAAGCTTCCCTGCAAAGCCATTTATAAAGTATATAGAACACCTAATAGGAATATAACCTTTACTACAAGAGAATGACCAACCTTATGTGAATCACCTCTATGCAAGTCTATTGTGATTCTGTATTTGTTACATATTCCAAAATATAAAGCTAGTATTTTCAAAGTGAAAAATATTTTTTTCTTAAGCAAAAATTCTGCTACTGAAATAGCCAAATATCCACCTCATTCTCAGTAATTAGTTTTCAGTTAAAAGATTAAGAACACATTTGTCACCAATGGTTTTCTTCAGGGCAAGCAGCTCTTCCTCTTGTTTGTGATAAGCACTTTGACAAAGCTTCGTTTGCAACAGCTCTGCTTCCTCAGACTTCATCTCCCACTGCTGCTTCAGTTGCCGGTACCTTTGAAGACAGTAATGATATACACTGCTATAATGAAGGGTACCCAGCCCTTCAGTTTCAAAACTGAAGTACGTACAAATAGAAACAAGCAGATAAATAAATACTTATATTCCCATTCTAATGTGAGATACAACAATGACTATAGGACAAATAAGCTTAAATGCATGAAAGTCTGATATAATGTGATAGCAGTTGTGAAGTTTGTAGGTAGGTAAGTTACTATGTATATAACTCCTGGTTATGTAGCTCTGATAAGGTATGTTAAAAACAAACAAATGCAACACATGGAATTTGGCAACAATTAAGAGCTCATGTTTTTCCAACCAGCAGCATGAGAGATGCTAGGCTGAAGCATTAAAGAAAAAACATTAAAAGCAAAACTCGTGTCTTCCTTTTCGTCACTTCTGGAAGTCTCTTAAAACTCAAAACAATTTGAAGAATAAATCCAGCTGGTAGATATCATATTACACAACACTACCTTCTTACAGGATTTTTACAGAACTGAGTAGACATATTTTTATATTTCATCTTTTAAAAAGATGGTCAGTAATTGACAGCTGAAAATCAAATATAATTATTTAATTTAAATCCTTACAACAGTATTACTCAGATATTCCCCTTCAGCTTCTTTGTATTTTCTTGGGAGAAAAGTAAGCTATCACAAACTGAAATTCTGTATGGGTGTTACAAAAATGACTGGAACAGATCCATTCTTCAGTGCACTTTATGTGACTTTGGAAAACTTCCAAGTGATTTCAAGTAAACATTATTGTGATTTCAAGTAGACGTGATTGTTTCCCTTTTTTTTTCCCATCTATTACCCAAAATAAAGTTTTCTTGCATGTGTTATCTAAAAAATAAATTTGCCTGTTGATTGCTGTACTTAAAAATTAAATTGGGGGGGAGAGGAAGAAGGGAGGAAGGGAGTAATTTTCTGCATATTACATTCTCAACAGACCCTATGCCCTCCAAAAATACTTCTTCATATGACATTTACTCAGTCACAAAAAAGAAATGATAGACTTTTTATAGGGCAAACCCTACTTTTCAGCAACATTCTTCAAGCTTGCCAGCTCATTCTCTACAGTCACAAGTTCAGATTCTTTTGTCTTGAGTTCTACTTCAGTGTCTTTAATTTCTTGAAGTTTAGACAATATTGGTGTAGCCTGTGAGCATGCACCTGTTCAGACAAAAAAAGGAAAGTCAAGCTAACTGAAATTAGGCTGGTGGATTCACCACTGGCAAATAGCAAATTCTAAACATTAATGATGCAGGTTGATGATTTGTTTTAGTTACAAAACAGAAAGGCAGCTAGGCTAAAGTTACAGCAGTTCTCAGTGGAGGAAGACTACCTCCTCTGTTACAGAACTTAGTTCTGCAGACTTTGAATACTACACATGCATTTGTTAAATCAACTAACCTTTCATAATTTATGAAGTTACCTCAAATTAATTATGAATTATTTCAAAAAGTGCTTGAATTCAAAGCATTTCTCCTTCCAAGAGGATTATCTAGCCAATTAAGATTTAAGTGTTTAAAGTCTAAACTGCTTTATGCAAATAGTTTGCCATTAATTTTTTCTTAGTGTAATCAATCTAATTTCAACTCCAGACTGACAAATCTTTGCTCAAACAGATCATGTTATCCCCAGAATGATTCTAAACACAAAGGTTACTGTTCATTTTTATAGAAAACATGCAGAGCAGTAAACAAATCAATAGACAGACAGTATTATTATATGAATAAAACCAGTAATTGCCTCCATGCAGAGTGCCCTGGGGGTCAAAAATATCTCCATCAAGTGTAACAGTTCTTGTCATTATCCTTTTGTCAAAGGTCACTTTCTTAGCATTATCCATGTTATTAGAGATCAGTGTTGTTCCAAAGACATATTCCATTGCTTTCTGCAGTTCAGATTCATATTCAACTACAGAAAGGGCTAAGTGCAAGTTATCGTGACCAGCCTAGAAATCAAATGAAATGCAATTAGTATGCCTTAAATTGTAAGAATTTTCAAATTTAATTTCTGTCTTCTCTTGATAGAAACACTTTCCAAAAACATTACATTTTAAAACAATTTCAGTTAAAAGTGGAATAATTAGTATCTATTTAAACATCACATAGCTGAAAGGATATGAAGGAAAAAAATAAAATAAAGATACCCTCAAACCCCATAGAAATTCTTATTTGCATAACCATTAAGAAGCCCATATTTTTAGCAAAGAAACAAAATGAAAGAAGTACACAAGCAAAATCGTGTCAATAACATTTATTTACATACCAAGGTTTGGGCCAACTTGACCGTGTCTTGTCCAACACACCTAGCTGAAATTTTGTTTAGTGGAATGATGGTGTATCGACGCTTCAGTTCACCCTTTTCTAAAAGTTTTTTGCCAGTAACCTCAAATGAGAAGAGTTACAAAGCACACCTGAATACATAATTGGTTTTGTAAGGTAAGACAATAGGGCACTGCAAGAGGAATGTATCATTACCAGTAACTATGCATGACTCTCTTGACCCAATTTAAACATGCACATGGATCCAAACCACCTCTTAAGCATTCAGTAACAAAGCACACGCTCACTAACCCTGCATCACACAACCTCATCTCATCATTCAGAGTTCTGTATTAAAGTAAGAAACTTACCTCTGTGTCCACAATTATGTTATAGAGTTTCCCTCCAGCCACTGCTTCTAGGGCTTTTGCTTTGGATAGATCTTTCACAGTGATAAGAGACGCAACAGGGCCTTTCACGTGGTTTCGACTCCAATTTTTTTCCGGATCTCTTAAAATAAATTTAAAATTATGATAATCACACTTGTTCCTCTCCCACACATCTTAAGTTATATTTAAAAATTCATGCTGCTTATTATATTGGTATAAGAAATTCTAAATTATATCAGGAAAAAAAACCACAGAAAATCGTTAAGTACTTCAGGGAAAGTGACTTCCCACTAGTCAGTTACAAGGTCATTAGAAGAATGTTTTTCCTGATTTTGGTATAATTTGTTCACAGAATTTTCAAGTTATTTTTACTATGGGTCCCATTATTAGCACAGCTATAGAAATATGTTCAGACTGATTATTACATAAGCAAATAAATCTGGGGACACATATATTTGATTGGTGGACACAGATAAAGTGTTAACCTCCACGGAGCAAGTCTATTAACAGTCCTCAGGCAGGCCTCTGAAAACTAATGCTTACATATTTTTTGCAGTTTAGACCTTTGGATTCTATGGTTTTAGCTACTGAAGTTGAGTTATGGCTTGCAAACACCACCATACAAAACTTAAATTCCAGTGATTTTGATAAGGCTGTCATTTAAGAATGACTACCACTTCCCATGCTGCCCATTATTTCAGTTAAATTTTCTTGACTTCCCCCCCCCGCCGCTTCACTTGCATCAGAGGTGAGATAGTCAATATTCACTGGCACTTAAAAGGAAAGCAACAGCTAAGCAACTGATGGAATTATACTCTAAGTCCCATAAAATGCCCCAAAAAGCACTTTCAAACATCTTTTGGGATCACACAGAGATCTTACTTGTATTCAAACTGTAGCTGAGGAAACTTTGCCATTAAGTTGTCATACAGTTCTCTCAGGCGGCTGATGTCATGAGTCAATGCCTTCTTTTTTGCTAAAAGGGTGGCTTCTTTCTCTTCTTAGGAGTTGAACCCAAGCAGTAGACAAACATCCAGACCACAGAAATCTGTTAGCTTATAAAATTGGTATGCTACACTATTTATCTATATATATGTAGAGAATACTTTATTGAAAGACTTTCTAAAATTCTTTGTAAATTTCCAGTTTAGATAAATTAACACCATCACAATGCCAAAAATGCAAAGACAGAACTTAAAGTCTAATGTGCTTCTCTGAATGTCATTTTGGAATATCAATTTACAACTTCGAGTATCTTCTGCAACAAATGTTACCTGGAATGAGAAATGAACTTTAAGAAATGCTTTAGATAGGGAAAACCAAGAAGGAATAGGAGGTTGGTCACTTTTTCCATCTAAATTTCAGATGGAATTTAAATTTTCCATCAAACTTTAAAAGATTTGGCCTGAAGTTTATAAAATTTTTCTGTGGAAGACAAGAGCTTGCAGAGCTTTGACCAGAGAAATTTATTTGTGCATGAAAGCAGAATACTTGGTTGTTCAGTTCCTTCTTGTATTGGGTCAGGCTGAGATGGAGTTACTCCTCCCCATAGCATCCCCCATAGTGCTGTGCTTTGTATTTCTAGAAGAAAGGTGTTGGTAACACACCAGTGTTCTGGCTGCAGCTGAGCAGTACTCGCACAGCATTGAGGCTGTCCCTCCAACCCCCACCCCCAAAGGCCAGTAGGCTGGGGGTGGGCAAGAGGTTGGGAGGGGACATAGCCAGGACAGCTGACCCACACACTATTCCATACCACATGAAGTCATGCTCAGCAATAAGAGGTAAGAGATAGGAGGAGGTAAGGGGGCATTCGTTGTTAAGGTGTTTCTCTTGTAGACCAGCCGCTTATGCATACTGAGGCCCTACTTCCCAGGAAGTGGCTGGACAACACCTGCTGATGGGACGCGGAGCTGACAGAAGCTTCCCCTGCATCCAACAAAGCCAATGCCAGCCAGCTCCATGATGGACCCACCACTGGCCAAGGCTAAGCCCATCCACAGGGTGGCAGCACCTTAGGGATAACATAGTTAAGAAGGGGGAGGGAAGTGCACTACAGCAGCTGGAGAGGGGAGTAAGAAGGTGTGAGAGGAGCAGCCCTGCAGCCCCCCAGGCCAGTGCAGCAGGAGGAGCTCCAAGCACCGAAGCAGAGATTCCCCTGCAGCCCCTGGTGCAGCCCATGGTGGGGCAGGCTGTGCCCCTGCAGCCCAGGGGGGCCCACGGGGGAGCAGATCCCCACCTGCAGCCTGGCGAGGACCCCAGACTGGAGCAGGGGGGTGCCCAAAGGAGGCTGTGATTCCATGGGAACCCCGGGCTGGAGCAGGCTCCTGGCAGGGCCTGTGGCCCTGAGGGGAGAGGAGCCCAGGCTGGAGCAGGTTTGCTGGCAGGGCTGGTGACCCCACAGGGACCCACGCTGGAGCTGTCTGCTCCTGAAGGGCTGCGCCCCATGGAAAGGATGGACCTGCGCTGAAGCAGTGCATGAAGAACAGCCCCTAGGAAGGACCCAGGTTGGAGCAGTTTGTGGAGGACCCCAGACTGGAGATGGGGAGGAGTGTGAGGATTCCTCCTCTGAGGAGGAAGGAGCAGCAGAGACAGTGTGTGATGAACTGACTCCAACCCCCATTCCGTGTCCTCCTCTGCTGCTGGGGAGGGAGAAGGGAGAGAAAGTTGAGCCTGCGAAGAAGGGAGGTGTGAGGGAAAGGTGTTCTAAGGTTTGTTCCTATTTCTCATTTTCCTACTCTGACTTTTGACTGGCAATAAATTAATTTCTGCAAGTTGAGGCTTTCTCACAAGCTTTTCATCTTATTTTTTCTCTCCTGTCCAGCTGAGGAGGGGAGGGATAGAGCGGCTTGGTGGGCACCTGGTGGCCAGCCAGGATCAATGCACCACACTTCTATATTCCTTTTCAGATTCCCCCAAAATTATGCACCAGAAGTCTGTACAGACCTTCATAGTTCAGCTTCTTCATTTGATTCTCTAGTTTTTCTTTTGTTTTTCTGACAGCTTCAAGTGCTTCTCGGTCTTTTTTGTAGCCTCCATCCATCTTTTTAACTTCGGCTTCTTTTTTCTTTAATTCTTCCTGTGCATAACTCAGTTTCATTTGAGCCTGTAAGGAGTAAGAAAATACGGAATAAGAAGATCTTCAAAGCAAATCTTGCAGGTGCAGATTTAGAACACTTGCACTAACAGGGTGCTCATATAATTTGTAAAAGTTTCCACTGGTTGCAGAAATGCTAAAAAGCAGCCTTGGCTTTTGAAAGTAAGAGCACAGGCAATTTGGAAACAAAAACATAAGTCATTTATTTGGATGCAATAACTCATATTAGCACATGAATATTGTCCAAGAAGAAACACGGTAAATTAATATGTGACACAGCTGTCCTTGTTATTTTCCGCAAAAGAATTTTTCCTTAAGTGAGGCAAACAAGGTGCACTTTCAACTTTGAAAATGTAAATTCCACGATGACAAGTACCCCAGCAGAGGTTTCCTATCTTAAGACAAAAGAAGTGGTGTCTCTTTCAGTCATGTGACTAATGCACAATTTAACTGAGGAAAAAAACAGCTTCTTCCACGCAGTCTCAAGCATCTTTGTTTTCATTCCGTTAAGTTTTACTGTAGAAAAATCTATAGTATGAATGTGTATCATGGACAGCAGTCCTAATTTCTTCCTATCCAATACTGTCAGTCATTTGAGTATGCCGAGTCCTACTTTATGTCTCAAATGCCAGTTCCTATAATTTCTCACAGCATTACAGTCTTTCCCTATTTGTCTATATTTATGCAAGGATTTTTTTTTAGTGACCTGTTTTAGCAAAAAGTCACCTTAATGCATATGCCAACTTGTAAAATAGCTTGCATAGATATTCTGCAAATCTTTTCACTGACCTTTGAAGAGTATGTCATTTGGTTTTCAGACAGTTTTCAAAAGCAGGGAGTCTGGTCTGAGACAGAGCTTTTATTCTTACCTGTTTAGCCTCTGTTACAGCTTTGCTGATTTCATTTTTGCAGGTCATCATCTGCCCAGCAAGAGTAGCTTCTTCTCCATCATCATTGCTGGACAAGCCAGCAGACACAGCATTAAAATGCTGTTGTGCTGCAGCTAAAGCAGATGCATCTTTTTCACTTGCTTCCTGTAAAGCTTTTAGCTCTTCCTCTGTATTCTTTACTTCTTTCTCCTTTGACCCTAATGCTGTACCATCCTTCAGCAAAACAAATAACAAGAAGAAAAAAAGGAAGAGAGAACCTGAGTCCCATTAACTTTAAGTTCATGTTGTTTAGATTAGGAGGTATGAGTAGCTTCATGAACATTTCTATGAGATTTTATCATATTTTGTGATCTTACAGTTTGCTTTGCATGTTTTCAAGTTGGTACTGGCCCCATGAGTGCACTGAGTATCTACAGATTGAATACAGGGAGAGATAACTGCCCAAGAACTAGGAGAAATAGCTCTTCCCAGTAACTAAAAAGTATTCTCCAGTGCTCCTCTTGCATAAAAAAGCCATCAACTATCAGAAATATACAATGTAGAAATTTCTCTTTCAATTTTAAGAATACCATACATCCAGAAAGCATAATACTTTTTAAGCTATAAGGATCTCTCCTGAGCTTAACAAAAGGTTGGCAGCCACAGAGTTGCACTTTCTTTGTACATGCATCATGTTTGTTTCTAATGGGACCCTATTAACTCTGCTGCACAAATCAAACAATGCTCTTACCATTTGTTTTTGCTTTCCTGAATAATTCCTGCCAATCATAGATTTTCTCTTATCATAATAGGTAAGAAAAAACAGCTGTTCCTCTCAATTTGAGTTAATTTAGTGTTTAAAGAAAACTGTATACAAAGGTCTTACCTCCTGCATACTTTTTACCAGTTCTTTGTACTTATTCTCTTCACTTTTTAAGCTTTGCATCTTGAGATCAAGGGCACTTTGTGCTTTAGCATGAACTCTTTGAATTTCTGAAAAGGCAACTTCCAGTGAACAGAGTGTACTACCAACTTCCTATAATCAGAAATAAAGGAAATTTAAATTTAGCTTAAGAAACAGATACAGTATTTGTAGTATTTCATCTTCTGTTCACAGCTATATGTAGAATAGATAAATACCTGATCAAGCATGCAGGTAAACTGCAATGCAAACAGGTCAGAACATTTTTTCTCTCTGAAATCCAAACTTGAAGCCACTACTGAAGCCCCACATCATTTCATATGGGACACTGTCCCTGAACAAAAGTTGCTTTTAGGCATCCAAAGACCCTATGGGCCATCCTGTACCTAACCAAATTTACTGTGCCCAAAACTGAGGTCAGTACCGATTTTTGTTCAAGAAACTCTTTTCATATATGAAGTGTATTTCTTTTGAGACATGAACAAAAAGGGAGAAAAAAAGTCTCTGGGAAAACTTACTGAAGGCGCAAAGTGGAAACAGGAGGGCAAACAGTTTCTGTTCTTCAGTTATCATTCATTTACAGCGATTGGAAGTAAAGGATTTCATACAAATGAAAACTTTAAATGGATGTATTTTAGACAATGGCTAAGAATGACAGTAAGTAGTGTATAATCTAAACAGCCCACCAGAAGAGAATAAAAATTCAAGGGTATATTATCTGCAGAAATAATTCCCTTCTCACATAACTCCTTGTATTCAGATACTCAGATGAGCACAACTCTGTTCTCACTTACCTTATTCCTTTTCTTTTCCATCTCTGCTATTTCTTCATTAAGTTGTTTCACCTTCTTTTCATTTTCAGCCATCGATTCCTGAAGCGTCTCTATATTAGCCTGCATTTCCTTTAATACTTCAGCAGAGGATACCTTTGTCTCTTCAGCCAGAACAAACTGATAAGCTATATAGAGGCGGCTTAAATGTTCTACTGCTCTTACTACTTTTTGGTATTCTAGGTAGGATGACCGTTCCTGAAAAGGCACCAATAAAAAACCCTTCAAAATTTGATGAAAAAATAATATTAAGTAGGACTGTTATATAAACTTTCTAAGCACTTCTACTAACATTACTATTTGTAGATAAGAGGAAGGATTCTCCGTATTAAGTAACATATTCAGTGTTGTACATTGCAGGCCTGCTTAGGAAAGTCTTAGATAAAACAATACTTCTACAAATGATTGTACAGCAGAAATATCTCTTGACACAAGTGTTTTTAAGAACTAAGATAAAAATATATCTTCTCTTTTCATCCAGTTCTCTTGTTTTCTTCCTTCTCCCAAGATTCCCCTCTAGGATTTCCTAGATGTCCTGAATATCACATTTTCTGTGTTTGGAGAGAAGATTTGTCTCTGTCCAAATTTCTCTTTCAAAAAAAAATTCTACAAAGCTTGAAAACATGCTGCTGTATTAGCAACCACATACTTGTTCAGGGTAGCCGAAAGTATTTTTTCAGTACTTTAAGGGCCCTACCACTCTTCTAGTTTTCCCATACCTCTTTCAGTTTCTGTAAAGTTGGAGTGATCTCCTCATCTAAGACCTGAAACACAAAATAGAACATTTATATTCATATTTTTAAAACTCTCATATGTATAAGCATGAATACATAGTTCCAGGTGCAGAAATGAAATATTCTGCAGTTTAAAAACCACACTACACTAGTTAGTCAGTATCTTTAACAAATATAAGAGAAAGTATACTTTCCAACATGTAGTACCATTTGAATCTCTTTCAGTTTGGCTTCCTTCTTCTCTATGGTTTTCTGGACAGCTGTTTTCTTGCATTCATACATCCTAGTACCAGCTGCTTCTTCAATCATAGCTAAAATCTAAAATAAAGCAAAGTGACAAAAACCTGATGTTTCTTCTTATGTTAGATAGGTTCAACTCAGAACTGAGTTGAACATCTCACCTCCCTCTGTTACCACTTTTTTGTCCTGGCCCCCCCAACAAAATATTGATTCTGGTCATTCAAAACATATCAGTAAAACTTCAGACAAAAAACTCCTACAACTTCCTTACCTCTGGGGGCTTCATATTTAGAACTTTGGTAATTCGTCCCTGGTGAGAGAAAGATAAAACAAGAATAGTGGCTGTATACCATGCAATAGTTGAAAAAAATCAAGACAAAACCCCAGACCCAAAAAACCCCACTCATTTTTTACCCTTGTAGCAAAAAAAAAAAAAAATCATGTTTGAGCTTATAACTTATAAACCTAGTTTAGTCAATTGTTTTGTTCTTGAAAGTTCAAAAAAGTCACTTCTTCAGGCAGCAAGCTTGAAATGGCCCTTTTATCATATGCTAGGCTTATTCTTCACATTCCTGATTAAATCTTAAGGACTAATGTGCATATTTTGTTCTAGAGTCTTACTGAGTTGCTGCTGTTGAAGAAGCTTTTATTCATATACCAGCTTTTTGGAGATTTAGCTCATATGTAACTAGAGGAAAGCGGAATATGTGCAGAACTGCCCTCCCTACCTCCCAACAAGTTGGGACCGTTCCATTTGAAACAGTAAATCCTGCTCTGTTTTATTATTCCTTGCAAGTACTTCACAGATTTGTCGAGTCCCTGTGTTGATCTTTATAAGGGTTTTTCTAATTGGTCAGCTCTTCCTTTGTTAATTGTGATTAAAAGTGGCAGGTATATCAACTTCATTCAAAATATTGTCTAACATGGAATGCACATAATAGGGAAGAAAATCTTCTTAGCCTAGTAATAAAAGCAATACCTGTCTGTTAAAAAGACAAAAAGGAAAATAAAATTGGAATATGTCTTAGAAAAAGCTTGCTACATGAGGTCTTGTGCTAAAAGACATGTGTTTTAGGGTCAGACTATGCTGTACTGGAAATCTTAACTACTTAACAGGCATTTGATTTTTACTTGAAGTTGGTTTTCTCTCATTAGGAAATTAAATGTTGTTCCACTATCTATCCTGCCTCAAATTTAGCGCAACTTCTATTCTTTTTGGATTTTACAAAGATGCACACAATACCTGCATAATGAGGAAGTGAGGGTTATTGACATTAAGTCCAATGGAACAGAAGAGATCCTGCACGCGCATGTTGGTAGCATTCACACCATTGATAAGATATTTATTTCTACCTCCAATGACAACCTGGAGAAGGAAAAGAAATGGAAGCAACTTTAAGTGACTTTAAAATTACTTTACATTATTAGAATATAAACTGTAATAAAGAATAAAAAATCTGAGCAAATCCCATATATCTTTGCATACACATATATGTATGCACACTATACAGAAGAACTATACACAGAACATTAAAATAGATCTTGTTGGACTAAAGAGACATCTAAAATATTTAACTAAAACATAAGAAAGATCAGTCACTGAAGGCAATATTGACAAGAAAACTTCCAAACTCCACAAGTTTTTACCTTTTAAAAAACAAACAAACAAAAAAACCTGGGGAGAAATCTTTGTCAAAAAGGTAGTAGTTCCTTTGTTCTTGGAGACCAACTTTAACACCCAGTTCAGATATTAAGAGGAAAAAGAAAATATGAAAGCAGAAGAAAAAGCCACAAAATAGAAAATTATAACTTGCTTTAGGACCATTATTTCATTATTATTACGCTTCTGTGCAAGTCCATAGAAAACATTATTGATATAATACATTTACCAATATTAAACTCGTTTCCCAAGCAATTCCAAATTTTTTTATCTAGCACACTGGATCTGCTTCTGCAGTTAGTGTTACCAAGTACACTGTAGAAGTATTGCCTCAATTGCAAAAACTCAGGGACTTTAGAAATTACCTTTTTTTTTTTCCCTTGAAAAGTCACTCTGTTGAGCATGGTAAAAATGTACATAGGTTACTAAGCAATACAGATGTTAAAGACTCACCTGCCTAGTGATGGTAATCTCATCATTAGTTTCAAATCCCAGTGGACTTAGTTTCTTGTCAGAATTATCAAAGGTAATAGACACAGTTGCTTTAGTAATTCCAGCTTGCCCATTTTTATAAACCAGGTCTTGAAAGTTGGAAGCTCGCACCTAGATGGAACAGACAAATACATTTTTGAAAAATTCATTACACATCTTCAGGGTGCTACTGTAGGTTTTGGAGAAATGAATTTTAAAAAATGCAGATATAGCTGTAGTTGTACAAAAAAAAAAAAGGTCACCTGAAGATAGAGATTCAAGTTGATCTCAGAGGACACAATTTGTTTTCATAAGAGTAAAGCAGATACATCATCTTTTAGATAGCAAGCATTGCATGAAAAACAGCTTTTCATTTTCTGCTGATGAGCCAGTTGGCCAAATTTTAAGACCCAATTCAGAAGTGAAAAAGTTAATTACAAATAAACAAGTTAGTGCCTTTTGCTGCAAAATATCTTTGGCTTGAGGCCAAAATACCCTTTTAAGTGGGTATTTTTAGTCTAGTGTTCCAAACTGTGTACTTTGAGCTACTGTAATATATTGACAAAACTGTAATTCAATCTTAAAGTAAGAATGAGCAAGAATGACAGAGACTCAGGTTATGTAATGAAAAAAATCCAAATAAATCTTTTTTTTTTATAGAAGCACTACTTCAGGTGCTTCTATCAGAGAATTACTCAAGAGAATAATACAAAATGATGATGACAAGAAAGACTTTTCTTAAATGCACCCTTTCTCTTTACCTGTGACAGATTGGTGATTCCCAGCAGGAAACAGATTGAGTCCAAGATATTGGATTTCCCACTACCATTCAAGCCAGTAATAGCATTGAATAATGGATCAAAGCCATTGATTTCTGTCCTGTGAGCGTAGGATTTAAATCCTTCAAGAACAATTGATGTTATGTACATCTTCTCAACGTTTGTAAAGGACCAGGCAAAGGTTTCCTCCCAGGAGTATATAACGTATCTGGATTATAAACCTACAGATTTCAAAAAAAACAAGGACAGAAAAGAAGCAAACAAATCATACTGCACACCAAACAGCTAAATGTGTGAGGAAATGGAAGGAAGACATGCCTTTTGCAACAGAAAGATTATATGTTTATAAATGGAAAATTCCAAGTAGGCCCCAGATCCACGAAGCACCCCAACAACAACTGGTACTTCCACATTTTTAAATTACATGACTTTACACAACGTTCATCATAACATTTGTTAGGAAGACTGTGGCATTCCTGGACAAATCTGGCCCTTAATCCACCAGCCAAGAGAGGGAAAGGAAAGGCCTGGATCTTTCAGAACCTGGCAGAAGGGAAGCCTCCCTTTCATAGAATCGTTTAGGTTGGAAAAGACCTTTAAGATCATCAAGTCCAACCGTTAACCTAATCCTGCCATTCCACCACTAAACCATGTCGCTAAGCACCTTGTCTGCCCAGCTTTTAAATACCTCCAGGGGTGGGGACTCGACCACTTCCCTGGGCAGCCCATTCCAGAGCCTGACAACCCTTTCTGTGAAGAAATTTGTCCTAATGTCTAGCCTAAACCTGCCCTGGCGCAGCTTTCAGCCATTTCCCCTCGTCCTATCATCTGTTACCAGGGAGAAGAGACCAACCCCCACCTGGCTACAGCCTCCTGTCAGGTCCTTGTAAAGGGTGATAAGGTCTCCCCTCAGCCTCCTATTCTCCAGACTAAACACCGCCAGCTCCCTCAGCTGCTCCTCATCAGCCTTGTGCTCCAGGCCCCTCACCAGCTTTGTGGCTCTCTGGACATGTTCCAGCAATGCAACATCTTTCTTGTAGTGAGGGGCCCAAAACTGAACACAGGATTCGAGGTGGGGCCTCACTACTGCTGAGTACAGGGGCACGATCCCTTCCCTACTCCTGCTGGCCACACCATTCCTGATACAAGCCAGGATGCCATTGGCCTTCTTGGCCACCTGGGCACACTGCTGGCTCATATTCAGCCGGCTGTCAACCAGCACCCCCAGGTCTTTTTCCACCAGGCAGCTTTCCAGCCGCTCTTCCCCAAGCCTGTAGCGCTGCATGGGGTTGCTGTGACCCAAGTGCAGGACCCGGCACTTGGCCTTGTTGAATCTCGTACAGTTGGCCTCGGCCCATCGATCCAGCCTGCTCAGGTCCCTCTGCAGAGCCCTCCTCCCCTCAAGCAGATCAACACTCCCACCCAGCTTGGTGTCACCTGCAAATTTACTGAGGGCACACTCAATCCCCTTGTCCAGGTCGTTGATAAAGATATTAAACAAGACCGGCCCTAGAACTGAGCCCTGGGGGACACCGCTTGTGACCGGCCGCCTGCAGGACTGCTACCTGCTCAGCCTCACGGCACCGGAGTGCGCTGAAGCCCGGGAAAACGACAGCCTCGGCTCCGCGGCGCCGCAGACACAGCATCACTGCCGCTGCCAGGGCGCCTGCCCCGCCGTAGTTCTCGCCGACCTCCCCACAACCCCGCGGGTGCCTCGGCCAAGCGAGCCCTGGCTGGCGGCTCTGAGGCCAGAATCAGCCGGGCCCCGCGCACTGGCGGCGGGCGGACCCCCTCCCCAAGCCCCGGTACCTGCCGACCGTTGGTGCCGCTCACCGCCGCCTGCAAGGATTTAATTTTGGCGCCGAGTTGTCGGCCGTTAGAGGAGGCGCCTGCTGGCGGCTGCCCCGCGATGCCTGCCTCCGGCGGCCCCGCGATGCCTGCCTCCGGCGGCCCAGCGCCTCTCGTCCTGGCGAGGCGAGGGAGGACTCGTACTCTCCTCTGCCTTTTCCAGAGGAGGAGCGGGCGCATCCATAACGCAGCCTCTCGGTCTGAGGCGACGGCGGGCGCCTTCGGGTCAGGCAGTGCGGCAGGCAGGCGCTGACGAGAAAGGCCCCGTCCAGCCCTGACAGGCGGGGCGGGCCGCGGCGGTGGCCAGGGCGGGAACGGGGAGAAAATGGCGGAAAGTGGCCGAAAGAGGCGGGTGTTGCTGCCGTGAGGGAAGGGGGCTGCAGCTAAGCGACCGCGGTCCCTGAGGGAAGAGACCGGGGCGGGTGAGAAGGCACTTCGGCGTTAATGTGGGGTTATGTGACGGGGCTGAGGACCTTGAGTGTTAACTCTGGGCTACGGCGGGAAGTGTCTTTGTACCGCTCTTAAACTACATTAAAATTAAGAAAGCGCAGTTCTGTACTTCAAATCCCACCACCCCTACCTCCCACCACCCCCCCGAAAAAAAACCCCGAACTATCTGCCTGCTAGCTCTCCTGCTGTGATGTACAGATGTACTGTTGCACATTCTCCTTGTTTACATTCAGGCAGAATACAGTGCACCTATTCAAAACTGGTGAGCCCGTGGCGTTGGAGGAACCGTAGTTGTCCAGTGCCGCATTGGTCAACGTGGAAAAGCAAACTCAGCTGAATTTGCGCTTACTCTTGTCTGAAATTGCTGTAGTTACGCTGTAAAAATAGACCAGTATTTTGCAAGAGGGCTTACATGTTGTACTGTCAGCTGGACATCAGTGTTGCCACAGACCTGGAGAGCTGCTGTAACACGTTGCACTGAACTACCTCATTTATAGTACAAGGTTATTTTAATCATTTGAAGTAATTCAGACTAGGGAATTTGGGACCACAGGTGAACTGGCAAATCCAGCCAGTTATTCGAACTTTGATTAGCATGTTGAAATTCACTAATCTTACAATTTGGGAAAGAAAGCAAGAGCAAAGGTTAAACACCAGACCAAATATTAAGTAGGTGCTTGAGAAATTCTGACCTTCTTTCTGTCAGATAACTGAGATTAAAGTACATTACTAATCTAGACAAGTTGAATACTCACTGGATATTTCTTCTGTGGTGATACTGCAGTCTTCCTTGTGGGGTTGGTGGTTTGTATCTGCTCAAGCCTATACCTCTCGTGAGCTGATATTCACATTAAGGTTTACAACCTTTGAAAAGAAGGGTCCTGGAGGAGAGACCCTAAAAGGCCAGCAATCCCCCTCAACACGCAAGGGCAACAGATCAGTGCATACTGGGGCTTCTCAGATGGGAAAATCTTAAGCCAGAGAAGCCAGAAATCTGGAGGAGGACTGTCTCCTTAATCTCCTTGCTTGTGTAAAAAACGTGTGAAGCTTCCCTGAGGCATTCGCCATGCCAACTCTCAGTCTGTTTGGAGAGGTGCTGATCTTCACAAAGCACCAGAGAATGGGCAGGCAGGCTAAGAACAGGGAGGTGCAGGGCGAAGTTCAAGGATTTTTCTTTCAAGCCCGCACATTTAGTGTTTTAAAATCCAGGGTGGATGTAATGCTTGCGCTAACTCTCGCAAGTTTTCTTGTGCTGGGTTGGATATAAATTTGAAAGAGGCACCATGTTTTAGTCTGCTTTTGTAGGGAAGGAAGGTCCATGCTGTGCAAGCTGTATGCATTTCATTTGAAGTTAATTGTGTCTGGGTGGATGTAACTCTAAAACCACATTTGGCACACAGGAAAAGGATTGAAAGAGAAACCCTGCAGGTGTCTTGATGGCAGAAGATACATGCTTCATTAGACACAGGAGAATGTTTTATGAGGGAGCAAGGAAGCATATAGAAGGAGGAAAGGAGGAAGGATCATACAATCACAGAATCATAGAATAGTTTGGGTTGGAAGGGACCTTTAAAAGTCAACTAGTCCAACCCCCTTGCAATGAGCAGGGACATCTTCAACTAGATCAGGTTGCTCAGAGACCCGGTCTAACCTGACCTTGAATGTTTGTGGTGGTGCATCCCCCCACCCACCCACCCACCCCCTGCCTTGCCTGGCTCTTTTCTCCTGGGCCACTTTATGATCTCAGGAACTCCCATCCCAACATTTGGCCTCAGTGTAAGGAGTCAGACAATTAGGGAGCAGTGTCCATACCAGAAACTCCTACATGGCTGAGGCAGGGAGTGAGAATGGGAACAATCAGTTATCCCCTGACAGCCTCAGAACATACCCAATCTGAATCATAGCCCAAGTGCACACGGGACCGTTGTTACTGGAATTTCATAGAATCATAGAATGTTTTGGGTTGGAAGGGACCCCTAGAAGTCATCTAGTCCAACCCCCCTGCAGTGAGCAGGGACACCGCTAACTAGATCAGGTTGCTCAGAGCCCCATCCAACCTGGCCTTGAATGTTGCCAGGGATGGGGCCTCCACTACCTCTCTGGGCAACCCCTTCCAGTGTTTCACCACCCTCATTGTAAAGAATTTCTTCCTTACATCCAGTCTAAACCTACCCTGTTTTAGTTTAAAACCATTACCCGTTGTCCTGACACAGCTGGCCCTACTAAAAAGATTTTCCCCATCTTTCCTATAGGCCCCCTTTAGGTACTGAAAGGCCGCAATCAGGTCTCCCCGCAGCCTTCTCTTCTCCAGGCTGAACAACCCCAACTCTCTCAGCCTGTCCTCATAGGAGAGGTGCTCCAGCCCTCGGATCATTTTTGTAGCCCTCCTCTGGACCCGCTCCAACAGTTCCATGTCCTTCTTGTGCTGAGGGCTCCAGAGCTGGACGCAGTACTCCAGGTGAGGTCTCACCAGAGCAGAGTAGAGGGGCAGAATCACCTCCCTCGACCTGCTGGCCACGCTTCTCCTGATGCAGCCCAGAGTACGGTTGGCCTTCTGGGCTGCCAGCGCACATTGCCGGCTCATGTCCAGCTTTTCATCCACCAGCACCCCCAAGTCCCTCTCGGCAGGGCTGCTCTCGATCCTTTCTTCCCCCAGCCTGTATTGATACTGGGGGTTACCCCGACCCAGGTGCAGGACCTTGCACTTGGCCTTGTTGAACCTCATGAGGTTCACACAGGCCCACCTCTCCAGCCTGTCCAGGTCTCTCTGGATGACATCCCGTCCTTCTGGTGTGTCAACCGCACCACTCAGCTTGGTGTCATCCGCAAACTTGCTGAGGGTGCACTCGATCTCGCTGTCCAAGTCATTGATGAAAACGTTAAACAGCACCGGTCCCAGTACGGACCCCTGAGGGACACCACTCGTCACCGGTCTCCATCCGGACATCGAGCCATTGACCACTACCCTCTGGATGCGACCATCCAGCCAGTTCCTTATCCACCGAACAGTCCACCCATCAAATCCATAGCTCTCCAATTTAGAGAGAAGGATGTTGTGGGGGACCGTGTCAAAGGCTTTGCAGAAGTCCAGATAGATGACATCCATTGGTTTTCCTTTGTCCACTGTTGTTGTCACACCATCATAGAAAGTCACTAGGTTCGTCAGGCAGGACTTGCCCTTGGTGAAGCCATGCTGGCTATCTCGAATTATCTCCCTGGCCTCCATGTGCCTTAGCATAGCTTCTAGGAGGATCTGTTCCATGATCTTCCCAGGCACAGAGGTGAGGCTGACAGGTCGGTAGTTCCCGGGGTCTTCCTTTCTACCCTTTTTGAAAATGGGCACAATGTTTCCCTTCTTCCAGTCACCAGGGACTTCGCCTGACTGCCATGACTTTTCAAATATCATGGAGAGTGGCTTGGCGACTACATCGGCCAATTCCCTCAGGACTCTGGGATGCATCTCATCAGGTCCCATGGACTTATGTGCGTTCAGGTTCCTCAGGTGGTCACGAACCTGATCTTCTCCTACAGCAGGAGGGGTTATGCCCTCCCGGTCCCCCTCATGCCATCCATCAACTCGGGAGGGGTGAGGAGAGAGGTTGCCAGTGAAGACTGAGGCAAAAAAGTTGTTGAGTACCTCAGCCTTCTCCTCATCTGCTGTTACCAGCTTGCCGGTCTCGCTCATCAGCAGGGGTACGCTTTCTTTAACCATCCTTTTCCGGCTGATATACCTGTAGAAACCCTTCTTGTTATTTTTCACATCCCTAGCCAAGTTTAGCTCCAGCTGCGCCTTGGCCTTCCTGACCCCATTCCTACACAACCGGACCGCGTCCCTATACTCTTCCCAGGATGCCTGTCCCTGCTTCCACTGCCTGTGCAGTTCCCTCTTCCTCCTTAGTTTGACCAGCATCTCTTGTCTCAACCACGCCGGTCTCTTCCCTTCTTTGCCCGATTTCTTACACCTAGGGATCGAGAGCTCTTGCGCTCTGTGGATCACTTCCTTAAAGATCTGCCAGCTCTGTTCTGTTCCCCTGTCCCTGAGGACCGTTTCCCAGGGAGTCCTTCTGACTATCTCCTTGAGGAGCTGGAAGTTTGCTTTTCTAAAATTCAGGGTCCTGACTATACTCTTTGTTCTTCCCATTTCCCTCAGGAGCGTGAGCTCTACCAGCGCATGATCACTGCAGCCCAGGCTGCCTCCGATCTTGACATCTCCGACGAGCTCGCTTGCATTGGTGACCACCAGGTCCAGTATCGCATCCCCTCGGGTAGGGGTGTCTATTACCTGGCTTAAGAAGTTGTCCTCAATGCATTCGAGAAACCTGCTGGATTGCCTACAGCTTGCCGTGTTGGTTTTCCAGCAGATGTCGGGGTGGTTGAAGTCCCCCAGCAGGACGAGAGCCTGCGAGCGCGAAGCCTCCCGGAGTTGGAGGAAGAACGCTTCGTCAGTCGGCTCCTCTTGATCTGGCGGCCTGTAGTAGACACCAACCACCAGGTTCCCTTTGTTGCCTCTCTCTCTGATTCTTACCCATAAGCTTTCGACCTGCTCGTGGCTATTCTTCAGGGTCAGCTCTTCACACTGTAATGATTTCTTGATGTAAAGGGCAACGCCTCCGCCCCTCCTTCCTCGCCTGTCCCTTCTGAACAGCCTGTAGCCATCAATAGCTACATTCCAGTCGTGGGATTCATCCCACCAAGTTTCTGTAATAGGCCCTAGCTACACCTGGAGTCTTCTCTGAGAAGGAGTTTAGAAAATCAGGGAGTCTATTCTGAACCTCGTGACTCAACGTGAGGGTCCTCCTTATCCCCTGCATCCTGTTTACAGATCATAGGGAATGTCTCAGTCAGAGCTCACATGAGTGACCAGTGTTGATCAGCGGTGAGAGGCAGATCTCTCAGGGGCTGTACATCATTGCCGAATGGCTTCTCCGTCATGGCACTGGGAGCCCTAGGATGCATGGATGCCCTAACATTTTGCATGGATGCACCCATTTTCACTCGCTGTGGAATATAACAGTCAAGTACTATGCTGAGGTGATGTGTGCTGTGGGAGCAGGGATGTCCTCAGGCCCCTTTTGCCAGATGCTGTCTGGTGCTGATCACTGCTCTGTGCTTCCACCCTTCCACTGCAGTTCCTTAGATTATTTTTTTTCTTTTTCTCTTGCCCCTTTTATATTTTCATTTATCTGTCTCAGTCTCCTTAATACTACAGATGTATTGGAGTGGTAAGAGGTAACAGGTATGTCTCAGATATGCTGGGTGGGCTGGAGCAGCGAGTTTCCTTCCTGAGGGTGAAGCTGGTTGTGTGCCTTACGAGCAGGAACTCAATTCAAAGATGAATCTGCCCTTGCAATATTCCAGAAATTCAGGAGGGGGCCTCAGAGGGATTGCTTGGTGCTTGAAAGTAAGTTTGTAACTTCCGTTCTGAGCACACAGGGCCGGCTTACTCCGCTACGCTGCAAGAGACAAGAGGCAGGGGTGCTTAAGCTCTGTAGAGGTAAGTAATGAGAAATGAGGGAAGGAGCAGGCAACGGACAGGCTTAGTAAGTCCTGAAGATCTTGCAGTAACTTTACAACATCAGGTATCAGCCTGAGATTTCTTACCTTTTTCCCCTAAAACAAAAATGCTTGCTTGGTGCAGTCAACAGTTTAGGGTGTGATTTAAATGGAGTTTTCTAAAAATTTAAGCTTATTGGACCTTTTAAAAAAACTGGCATTTTCTTTGGCAGGTGTAAAATCAAGCAAATGGAACATTTCTCTCTCTGGTGCAGTAACAGACAGGCATGTCTCTGCAAGTCTAAGAAGCAAAACCGTGCTGCAGTATGTCTCAACAGCTTTCATGAAATTTTGCATTTAGTGTGTGCTTGGAGTGTATCAACATTTAAGCAAAGGGGAAGTAGAAAGAATGCTTGAAAGAAGCTTAAGAGTGCCTCGCAGTGATCAGGGAATCACAGCTGACCCTTCAGGAAGCTTTGACTTGGTTTGCCAGGCCAGGTCACCTGCAGTGTCCTGTCTTCCTTCCTGTGTGTGGGCTTTTTGCTTATTCTTTCTTATCAGACACAGTTCTTAAGACTCTCATTTTATGTGCAGTTTCTGAGAGCTGAAGCGCAGCTGACCTGTTTCAGTGCAGGTCTTGGCTTCCCCTTTCCCCTCCCTGTGTGAGCTTGCTCTGCAGGACTGTTGAACCTCTGCTGGAATTAACAGCCTTGTAGCAAAGTGCGGGGCAGCACAGTTTTTACTGAGCAATGACTACTCACCTCCAACTTTGACCTCCTTCCAAGGCTTGATAGCATTGGGAAGTGAAGTTGCAGCTTTGTTGTTTCATAACGCAGCGTCATTCTTGCTCAGATATTTGCAGTACAGTGTCTGCCAAAAGTAGCAGGGGAGTGGTTTGCCTTTACCCTGTTTTTTCGCTACAGGAAAAAAAAAAAAAAGTCTGAGGAAGCATTATAATAGCTAAGCCAGGGGGGAGGAACAGGTAATCTTTCCAAAGACTTGCAGGCAGTTTTGATTTGAGGCCATATTCCCTCCCAGGTAATGGGTAATGCTGTAATGTATGGGGAATCCCGAGGTAGCCTCTGGATTATGACGCACTTGGCAGTCTCTTCTGCCAAGAAGTCCTTTTAAGTTTTGTTTGTTTGTGTTTTAAAGTATTCAGAAAGTCCTTTATGCTGGTGCCTGGTAGATTGCTTTGAAATGCTTCAGGAGACTGCATTAAGTGGATCTGGAGGAAGGGACTAGGTGAGATCATGATTTCCAGAACAACTTTGTTGTTGTGGTGATCAGTGTTTTTTCCTCCGCACCTATCTACAAACTAATTATGTCTGAGAGATATACTTTACCCTGCTTTTAATCATAGCCTTTTTTTCCAGTGTAGCTGGGAGCATAGCTGTTCCTGCTTCAAAACAGAGATTAAAGGAAACAAGTACCACAGCCACATCTGCAAATGAATTGTGTCTGGCAGCAAGATAAGCTGTTAAACTAATCGCAAATTTGAATTGACCTTATTTGTAACTGCCAGGCTTCCAAGACGATTTTGTCCTCAAGGTTAGATCTGGGCAAGCCCAGGCTAGGAAACTGTACCACACAAGATACAAGTGT
The DNA here is from genome assembly GCA_023375905.1 of Nycticorax nycticorax. Lineage (NCBI taxonomy): Eukaryota > Metazoa > Chordata > Aves > Pelecaniformes > Ardeidae > Nycticorax > Nycticorax nycticorax. The sequence continues at coordinate 1,249,231 of JAKFQP010000112.1, forward strand.
TAGTTGGGGTTACTTAAGGAAAGTAAACTTTGCTGCTTTGACTGATGCTCCCTGTAGAGCTTTACTAGTCTTCTACTTTAATGTGAAGATACCCAGATTTCAGGTATCACCACCAACTCCTTAGCCTCCAGTCAAACTCTCTACATTTTTGCAGACTTGTCTGTCCTCTCTTTTATTCCTGACCGTCTCTTCCAGTTGCTAGTATCTACTATGGGATCCCAGTTTTCACCTCTTCCTTCTTCTCTCCTCTCCCATTTTCCCCTGAATTGTGAACCTCCTTCCCTGCACTGATTTTAGGGATTGAGCCATGATAACTTGTGTGAAGGTGCTTTGCTTGCAGCTCTGCTGCAGTTTGCACCAACTGTAGTGCCTGAACATAGACTGGATTTTTCCTTTCTTACATGTACTGTTAGTGCACAAAGCTGAGATTCCTTAATCCATTCTTTCTTTCCTAGGTGTCTGATTTTGTGGAAAAAGTTAATAGAGGATAATGTAAAACTTTATTCTTTGGTAACTTAATGGGCTAGACTGTAGGACAAGAAGGACATCAAAGTAAATGCTGTCTTGGACTTCAATTTCAGTAAAAGCTCTAACGTTTTTTTTTGTAAGAATGTCAGGCAGAAATGCATCACCTTAATTTTTGCCTGTGACTTGCTAGAAATTAATTATTTTTAATCTTTTTATTACCATAATGGACTGTCCTTTCTCAAGTTTTTATTATAGCTGCCTCTTTGCATTAATGATTTTAATGATCTATGAAGCACTTTGTAGAGAAAACACACTAAAAATGTATTATTCAAACCCACTGACACTGACAACAAAGTAGTTTTACAGCACAGTGGTTACTGCTCTTGCAGCTGAGATGGTGGCTATTACATGCTTGGTCCAGTAATGCTCTTACTGGGCCTCACAAATGTAGGCACTGCTGCATCACGGTTGGCTCCCTGGGGGTACAAATGGCACACCATTGTGTGGCTGCCAACCTAGCCAGCAACCCTTGTCCCCAGTTATTCCTGGCGGGAGAACTGGAGTCCCTGCACCTCAAGGCAGGACACACTGCCGGGACAAACACCTCTGAGTGCTTGTGAGCGAGCAGGATCAGCCTTGTGTTACTCCAAACTCACCTTCTGCTCCTGTAAGCCCCTTTGCTGGGTGTGCTGTGTTGTTGCTGCAGTGTCGCAATATCTTTTGTTACTGAAAAGTAAAGATGAGCACCGTTGATACCAAAGCAAATGCAGCAGCTGAAGGAAACGCCAGGGGACTGCCATCTAGCTTTTGTTGTTGTTGTTTTTGTTAAGAAAAAACATTTGCAAGTGAGATAGCAATTGCCACAGATAAGTTTTCTGTCACCCTGGTTCTTCTTGAAGTATGTGAGGAATGCTGGTTTTGGCTGCTCACTTAAGGAATTGTCCTGGTTTTGGCTGGGACAGAGTTAATTTTCTTCTCAGAAGCTAGCATAGTGCTGTGCTTTGGATTTAGTACTAGAAGAATGTTGATAACACACTGATGTTTTCAGTTGTTGCCAAGTAGTGCTGAGACTACTCAAGGACTTTTTGAGCTTCTCCTGCTCGGCCAGGTGCATAACAAGCTGGGAGTACAGCACAGCTAGGACAGCTAACCCAAACTGACCACAGAGCTATTCCATACCATAGAACGTCATGCTCGGGGGGGTTAGTCGGTCGGTCGCGGGCAGAGTGATCGCAGCTCGGGCGGTGTGGTTGCGGCTCGGGGGGAGCGATCGCTGCTCGGGACGGGCTGGGCATCGGTCGGCGGGTGGTGAGCAATTGCATTGTGCATCATTCATTTTGTATATTCTGTATATTCTGTTATCATTCTCATTATTACTATTATTATTATTTTCTCTTATTAAACTGTCTTTATCTCAGCCCTCGGCTCTAACCTTTTATTTTCTTCCCGATTCTCTCCCCCATCCCACTGAGGGAGGGGGGGAGTGAGCGAGCGGCTGCGTGGTGCTTAGTTGCCAGCCGGGTTAAACCACGACAGGAATGCGGGATGCTTTGGCAGGGAGCTTGATGATACTTCTTGCATTTTGTGAAAGACATGCGTGTCCTGATACAGGTGATTTCCCCAGCGTGCACTTCTAATGCAGGAACCCTTCACCTGTGCTGTGTTTGTTTCTCATCGAGGAACCAGGAATATCCCTGGTTCATCACAGGAAGTTACTGAGTGCCTATGAGTTTATGGGTCTGGTGGCTCTTGCTTTTACGTAAATAATGGAGAGCTTGCCCTGTTCTCCCTGGTCCTTGCTTGTGTGTCTGTAAAAAGTTTTATTTTCTCAGGTCACTGTTCCTAATTACTGCTTTTGCCTTCAGGTGTTTTGTAGTTAAACATGCTGCTGCATATTGGTCTCTTTATACTTACCACCCTTCAAACTCTACTTGAATAAATACTTCCACAAGAAAAATAAAAGTTGAAGGCAGCTAGTCCCTGGGCAGAGTTTTCTCCCATACCACGTGCCTCATTGCAACACACTTGAGGCAAACTGCCAACACTTCTTACTGTTTCGTACTGTCACCGAAATCGGGAAGAACGAACACCAATGTAGTGTTAAAAGGCAGGCATTCTTTATTCACGGTGCCAGAAGCACAGGGGATCGCTCCACCTAACGTGCATACCTGGCACCTCTTTCAGTCAGGTTATATAAATAATTAAATAAATAAATAATAATAATAATAAAAAAATATATATAAATATATCTATAATATATATTCTCCTACATAATCAATAACATTCTCTCTAGTGATTGGTACAAATTCTCTTGCTTCCTATGTAAATTACTGCGCAAACTCAGTTGTTCACTTCTATTGTTCTCTTTTGAGTAGCTGGTATTGAAGGGAGGCTAAAGGGTTAACAAAAGGACCTTTGTGAAGCCAGCTGTAGATCCATCTTAAATTGCTAGCATTGTGTTTTAGATTAACTTACTAATCATATGAAGTAAACTATAGATAAGAAACTTAACGCTGTAGGGAATGTGGAAGAGGAGAGATTAGTAGGAGATGGCCCATCTTTGTTGCAGGCCTTGGAAGGCCTGTGGGAGAACAAAGCGCCTGGCACTTTGTCGATATGAGGATAGCCAAGGATGGGGAGCCGGTTGGTACCGGCTGTGTTGTTCTGACAGTGGAATAAGGGGGGTAGAAGCTGGAGTTCACCAAAAGGACAAGGTGAAGAAGAGAAGTGGATGAAGTAAACGACCCCTGAAGACCACTGACTCAAATCACTGAGCATGCGCAGTCGGGAGGGACTTATGGAAATGACCTCTTGAAACTAATTTTAATACGAAGCGGGGACAGGTTATGCCTATGTATAGGCGTATTGGGAAACTTCATGTATATGTAACACTTTGCTACATATAAACAGGACAAGCTGCCGTGTTGTGGTGTGCACGATTTTGGTGGGACTACCCCCCGCCGTGCTGCCCAGTGCTGAATAAACATGCCTACTTTACAACCTTACAGGTTGTGGAGTCTGTTTTCCACGTCAGTATCATTTGGGTAGGTGGTCAATGAGTCGGTGGTCGCGATCTCCCCCTGCCAGAATTACCTCTTACCTACTCGTCTCTCAGTCCTGGCAGTCCTAGCCAACTTTCTCAGTCCACTACACGAAATTACCTTCCATCTTCTTCTTTCGACAGGTGCACATTGTCTATAGTTTCAGCTACATTAATAATTACCTTAAAACTACAGACCATAGACATGATATACTATATTCATTGTTCCTGGACTTAGTGTTCAGTTGGGTGGGGCTGTACAGAAGAGGACATAGCAGCATTCGTGGTTGCATTTTGTAGTTAACTGATTCGATCCCATCACCTCAATGCTGAAAACTAAGATACATAACAATTTCATCATTATTTTGGTTACAGTACAGTGGCTCTGCAATGCATAGAAATCCCAGCATGCAGAGGCGCAGCCACACAAGCTCTGATCCTTTGGTGCATGTACTGAGAACAGTGAACACGTCAGAGCACAGAACTCTTAAGAGTTTTAGGGCTGGACTAGTAAAATGTTATTTCAGGAAACTCCCGCTCTGGAGGATAGTTGCGGTCTCCAAACTGCAGTATTTTGTGGTTTCTAGGACTGGGAGGGGTTACGTATTTAGCTTGGCATATTGCAGAACATTTCTGTGCAGCCGGCTGGGTGCTGAATTGGAGTGGTCTGTAAGGACGATCTTGGGTGTGCCTTGTGCCAGGTTTATTGAGGGTTTACATTGCTCCTGGGGAAGGGGACTGCGGTACCTGCTCTGTTGATAAAAACAGATGTCTTCACCTTTTAGGAGCTGTGTGTGACTGAACGAGTCCAGCCACCAGCTGACAAGGGTGCAGAAGGTTTTTGACTGGCATTATCAGCAGAAGACACAGTTTTCCACCTGCCTGCTCTAAGTATAAACTTCTCTTTCTTTGCCCATGTTGATGCACTTGCTTATAGGAAGGAAAAAGGGGCTGTGAGGGTAAAACGAATGCAAGTAATTTGTTTCCATCTTGTATGGAAAATGCTGATGACAATGTGCTTCCAGTTCCAAGCCCTGAGCTTGGCAACTGGAGAAGCATTTTCTTTCAACATATGGGGTGTAACAGGAAGGGGTCTTTCTTAACTGTCTATTTCTCACTTGCACTTGGGTTCAAGCTTAGGTTCAGTACTCACACCATGTAATTGGGTCAAAAGAGTAAGCTTAAGTGTGTTGGAGGTTTTTTTCTTCCAAGATTTTTTTTCTCCTTAAACTAGTAGATTTTCCCTTTTCAGTTGCTTTGGAGAGGGAGCCCTGTGTCCTGCTGGGGCTTGTTTCCTATACCAGAGCTTGCTGCCAGCAGGCAGGGAGGTCCAGCAGGTCGCAGGAAGGTCTGGGCTGCTTAGGCAATGATGGGTCTTTTCAGGCATTTTCTTGATCCAGCCATGTTGCTACAGGATGCAGGCAGAGGCCATCTTGTGTGACAGCATGTTATCAAGATACTTTTCCATTTTGTAAAGTCTAAACCAGTCCCCATGATCAACCCAGCACAGTTGGGCATCTCTTTGACAAGGCGCTCTTTGGCTGTGTTGCTTGTTGCACAGGATGGTGACTGCCAAGGTGTGGGTTCTGAAGAAGCACTTTGAGGGTTTCCCCAAAACCAGCGACTTTGACCTGAAAACGATAGAGCTGCCAGACCTAAAGGATGGAGGTAAGTGGAGTGCCACCTGTTTTTATTTTTTCTGGAGGTTGTCTGGTTGCTGACAAATGGCTGTGAATCTGCAGAACTGTTTGTATGTTTCTCTGGCTTGGATTTTCAAAAATGGGTTGGCACGGCTTATGGCAAGCCATGCACCGTAGCAGAGAAGGGTGATTGCTCAAGAACATGTATGCTGATGGATTTGGTGAGTTTGAAGATGTGCTGCCTTCTGATAATACCTTAGAAACGGTGGCTGAGCTCTTCTAACTCCGGTGTGCAACAGCTGCAGCATGCCTTTCACAGTCTCATGCTGTCTAATCACATGTGGTGCCTGATGGCAAAGGCATTCGAATGTGTTTGCAAATGAAGCTTACTGGAGAAAATTGCTGAAGTGGTATGTCCTTTACAAAATTTACTGCAGTTTAGAAGGTGTGCCAAAGAAATTGCATTAAAGTACTAGTTATATTTACAATTTAAAGGTTCATTTCTTCCTTCACATTGTAATCCCTACAGCAAGAACAGGCATAATTTCATACTAGAGTAACACCTTTAAAGGAGATGACCTTTCTTGTTATGTTACATGGCCTTGACTATTCTTTCTGCTCACTCTGAGTTATGAAAAATATTTATATCTGAATATATTTCTGGCTTGTACTAGCTAGACCACTGCAGCACAGGCAATGAAAATTATTATTAGGTGGATATTAACAGCTAAAACCACTGTGTGAATGGGAATTTAAATTAAAATTTGTTTAACAGTATATTTCACAAGAACTAGTGGCATTACAAACAGTAAGATGAATTAGGCTACCTAGAAAAGACAGCCTAATCCTTTGTGTTTAAGGTAGCAGAGTAGTGTTTACTACCTGTGCCAAGGTTTCTTACCACCCTCTGCTGGCTGAATCGTGGGAAGGCATTTTATGTCTGGGTCGAAAGTACGTTGGTGTTCTGCTTAGGGGGTCTGACCTCTTGAGCCTTCTGTAGAAAGAGGCAGATAAAGAAGACCAGGGTTGAAAAGAAACTAGCCTGCTAAAAGGCACAACAGAAAGTGTCTTTTTTAACAGCACAGCGATAATCCAGATAAAGCTAATGAATGTAGTAGTCGTTTCTTGTAGTTTTTCCCTAAAAGATGATGAGATATGGGGGTTTTGAGCAATTCCTACGGCTTTTGTTGCAAGACTGACTTGTGAAAACTATGCTTTACTGCACTGCTAATGTCCGGGAATTTGCTTTGTCTTTTGTTGCAGAGTTGCTGCTTGAATCGGTATTTCTCAGTGTTGATCCTTACATGAGGTACATCTTTTTCTTCCTTTTTTAATTGCTGGCTAAGATAATTCATCTGATCTCCCACTTAAACCTCAAAAGAATGTAGTGGAAGCATCCCCTTTTGCCAGAGATCCAGATGCGTTTGTCTGCTTTTTACAAAATGTGTGTAAATTACAAGACTTCCAATATAGAGCTGTGCCAGATTTACCCAGACATCAAGATAATGATGTTGCAGCCCTAGACTTCTCTTGGACTCTGCTGTCACATCTCTTCCACTGGAATGCAACAGGCTCAGATGAGACTGCAGCCCTGTTGCAGTAGCTGCTTCACTTATCTTAGCAACCTTGTACTTAAGGATCCATATTCTAAGTAAGAAATTGCTGATGTGCCCTTGTTAATAGGTGGTAGTTCAAGAACAGGGAGACTGGGTAGTTCGAAGAAGTCTGGTGGACTGTAGTGTCAGAGAGTACTTTGGAGTCTCAGCCTTCTTATAGTGGTAGACCATGCTGGGAAGATTAATGCTATTGTGTGCCCAACACTCTAGCCCAGTATTCAGTCAAGATGGGATGCTCATGTAGTGGGCTATGGAAAACATAGAGTTATGTCATTACAATGACAAGCTCTTTGTGATCTGTTCAACATCACTGCTTATGCTCTTTTTCTGGGTCAGACAGTAGCTACTGCTTCATAGCATGTCTGGAACATCATTACAGTTGCCATCTTCTGCCTGTGTTACAGACCGTACTCTCAAAGGGACATGAAGGAAGGGGACATAATGATAGGCACACAGGTTGCCAGGTAAGATCTTCAGTTCTTGTTATCCATACATGTGGCAGATCTCAAAGGAATGTACTGACTTGCATTACCTATTCCTGACATGAGTCTGCATACTTCTGCAACTGTATTCTTATCTGTAACTGGAATGTGTTTTTCTTCTAACTTATTTTTCATCTCTTTTGTCTCCTTGGAGAGCATTTAGGCCTCTCATACAACCCATATGTTATTTATGGTGATAATGTTTTCAAAGGAAATTTTTACAAGCAGGGGTATGAAGGACCGACCGTCATATTCACCATAAGTGTCAACTTCATGCTTTAAAGTCAGCTGTGCTAGTAATTGCATGCCTGAAACCAATGCATGCTGTCTACTCCAGCTGAGAATACCTCAGCATCACCTAAGATACAGCTATAGCCAAAGGGTTATCTAACCTTAAATCCATCCTTTCCCAAGCTTGTGGTAATTTAGCTACACAGATGTTTCCTTTGTCAGCTTGTTCCTGCTGCGCTGCCTCTAAGTTGCTGCGCAGGAACATCTGTGGCCTTTGTCTTCTGTTTCTCTGAAGGAACACTGAGGGCTGGCATAAATTAACAACCAAGTCTGCTGAACAGAAGGCCAACTGTTTCCAATATTTGAAAGCTGCTTACCTACCCCTTCCCATGGGGCTAAGAATGTTGAATTTTCATTTGGCACAGAGACACCACAAGCATGAACAACTCCCTGTTATTAGATACTGCTTTCTGTCTGGTTTTGTTACCCCAAGAGGTTCCATCTTCAGGATCTTTGGCCTTTAAATGAGGTGCAGGTTGTCTGAGAAGGGAACTGCCTGTTACAGCCTATCTGTGACTTCTTGTTTTTCCACCCTTTAATGCAAGTATCCTCTTTCCTGCCTTCTAAGTCATGGAAGACTAGTCTGAATACATACCTGAGTGGTAGTAGTCAAAAAAAAGTCGGCATCCGTGTGGGAACAATGGATTTGTTGTGGATAGGGCTGAATTTAGAGTCACCTTGCCCAGTATCCCCCTGGTGATAAGAGATTATAGACATTTCAGGAAAGGCATCAGAAGCCTACAGCATCAGCAGGTATGGGCTAAATGTTGTCACATGAAATAGTTCTTTTCTCCTGCATCACAGGGCAACAGGAATAAAGGATGGAAGAGCCAGTAATAATTTGTCTCTGACAGGGTATTTTTTTTTTTGCCTTCTTTTAAACAGGATTGTAGAAAGCAAGAACCCTGCTTTCACAGTGGGGACCTTTGTTGTGGCTAGCAGTGGCTGGAGAACTCATTTCATCTCTGATGGGAAAGACCTACAACTCCTTCCTTCCAGCTGGCCTGAATCACTCCCTAAATCTCTGGCTCTTGGGGCGGTTGGCATGCCAGGGTGAGTTTAGAGAGCCAAAGGCAGCTGTCCCCTGGATTTTGTTGTGCAGGATGTTTCTGCCTATCTGTATGACCTTCTTTTCATCTTGTTCTACCAATATGTTGTCTGCTCACTCTAGTAAAAAACGTGTGCTTCCAGATGCCCATACCTTGTAGAAGGCCTGAAGTTTGGCCCATCCTCTAGATTGGAGGAGATTTGCCCTGGAGTTTATGGTGCCTCTTCTTGAGGAGTTGTAATAAGGTAGGAAGAGGATCCAGGAGGGACTGGAAAGAATCCAGTTCGGTCTGAGTTAACCTCAGTGGAAAGACTCAAACTTCACTGGCACCTGGACTAGTCTGCTTTTGCTGATTGGGCTCTTCTGCTATCACTGTATTTCCAGAATTGCCCCCAAAATGGCCAAAGACAGCTGTCGTATTGTGCAGCAAAATAGAGGTCCTTCAAATTGCACTGCAGCAGACAGAGCTGCTGTGCTTCAGAATATGTATTCACTACTGCAGTCTCTCATTCATCCTTTCACATTTCTTCTCTCTTTCTCTGTAGTTTGTACCAGAAATCAAGTTTGTATGGGAAACCAGGACTTGATCAGTCCTGTTGACACAGAAGGCTTTGAAAATGATTGTTACATTGTGTGTGATGCAGAACTTCACAGATCTCATTTTGACATCAGGCAAGGTGCATGTTTTTCCAGACAGCTGTTAGGTGGATTCTGTTCAGCCTTTCAGTTTGGACCCAGTGGGAAGCTCTAAGCTTGAATTTAGAAGTTAGAAGAAAAGTCTGTTGGGATTCTGGGCCAGTTGATCACATTGCTTCAAGAAACTTGCAGAGCCTGATGTCAGTATTTATATGATCAGTGGAACATGCTTGAGCTAAACTTCAGTGGTTCCTACAGATCACTATTCATCCAGTAGTCCTCAGCAGCAGTGTGCCCATCAATTCAGCAAGTTTTTGCCACCATTTTTGCTTTTTCTGCCAGCTTTGATTTGTGATGAGTATTGTTTAATATTTGTCTCAGTCTGGTGGATATCACTATCTACTGACCTCTGTCTAGCTTGGATTTACTTTCTATTCCAGTGTGTAACTGGGTTGTCACAGAGTTATCTCTGTGTTTCTCCTTTCACTTAGTGAGCACAAGGAAGCTGTTTTCACCTAAGGCAGATTTCTGCCACAGCATCCTGTTTCCCAGTAGTGTATCTGTTTTTTTTTTCTGGGATGGCTTTAAAAAAGCCAAATTAGGAAGCTTGGGTTAATTTTTGTATTTCATAAAGAATGAGGAAAACTGAATCTTCTGCAGGTTGTGACGATACTTTGGTTCAACGTGGTCAAGTCACATCTCTGTGTCTAGCGTCTTTTATTCCTCACTGAGCATTCGTTCTTTCTTTTCACAGCGTCACTGCATATTTTGGTCTACTGGAGGTCTGCAAGGTGAAGCCAGGAGAGACAGTGCTGGTTAATGCTGCTGCTGGTGCAGTGGGCTCTGTGGTGGGGCAGCTTGCTAAAATTGGGGTGAGTGGCTTGAACTGCTCATACTTGCTCCTCAGGCTTACCTGGGAGACAGGGGAACAAAGCCATGAGTGATCAGGAGGGCAAGCATCCCTGAAGGCGTGCCTGCAGTAAGGTCCTGAGATGAGACAAGCTCCTGAAGATGTAGCAAAGCTAGTTGAATGTTTCCTAGAGCTCAGGAACTCATATGGTGACAACAGCCTGACTTTAAGGGTGAGCCCTCTACCCAGCACTCTGTGAGTGTCAGCCTGTGTTGTGAGGGGATGTTTAGAAATGTTTTTCTCCTTTCCTTGCAGGGTTGCAAAGTGGTTGGCTGTACTGGCTCAGATGACAAGGTTGCCTATCTGAAAAAAATAGGCTTTGATGAAGCCTTTAATTACAAGACTGTTGTATCTTTGGATGAAGCACTGCATAAAGCCGCTCCTGATGGCTACGACTGCTTCTTTGACAATGTGAGTTCAGAGAGAGGACCTTACCCTGCGCAGACTATAATTTTCCTTAAACTATAGCAGGAACTCAATATTGTACACATGTAATTGAAGACTACACCAGGAACTCAATATTGAATTCCATCCAGTTGAGAAATTGTCTCCATAAGAGCTTGCTGCTTTCCTGTTCCCTTCCTATGCTTATTTCTGAGGCTGACTTGGGCAGTAACAGTAAGAAAAAAGACCAAAAGGCAAAGCTGGGTTGTTGGTGGTGTTTGTGAATGGTGAGAGAGAAAAGCTTTCTCTTTGGAAAGTATAGCACGTTTTGGGGAGGTGAGGATCACAGTGAACATTTAACTGGTGCTGAACAGAGAGAGCTCCGGTCCATTCCTGGCCCCACCTTGGACCACAGGTAGTTCTCTGCTGTTGCTGGAAGGGGAGCAAGCAGGGACAGCCCCACATTACATGGTCCAGGTGGCTACACTGGTACCTGTAAACAAAACAGTTGCAAGGCCCACATGTAAAATTGCCAGAGTGGCCTGTAGAGGGTTTCTGACCTTCCCAGGTACATCTGGAGTTAATAGGGGCTGATGACAGTTCTCAATAGGCTGTTTGAATGTGACCATCTTGGTTTGGAGGCTAAGAGAGTTTTAACAGTATAGATGCAGTCAAACCATGTCAAGTCACCTTCAAGCCAAGGTGACTTGGCTTGAGCAAGCCCTGGCTTTTTTAATTTCCAAGTATAGCTAATGTATTCATTATACCTGATAATATGATACCTGGCACAGGGGTGTTAGCTGACATATTGGCCTAAAACTCCCTGGCTAGCTACCTGGTTTAAAAGGCAGCCATCATCACCCCTTTAGCATGTCTTTCTCTCAGCAGTCCGTGTGCAGATCCAGGGATGATGGTGCTGTCATTCTGTGTGGATTGCAATGCATGCGCCTTGCCCTGGCAATCGATGTGAATGCATGGTGCCAGGGCAAAGTGCTTGCCCGTGTGGCAGGAGCTCCTGGTTGCCTTGCCTCACCCTTCCAAGTTTCATGTCCTGTGCTGCTAAGGCCTTAAACAGGTCATGTCCATTCCCTTCCCTCTCACTTCCAACTTTTGTGCAGAGCTCTCCCCAGAAGTAAGTTTTCTCATAGCTTTTCTCTATTAAAAGCTTCCAAGTACAGCACATCCCTATTTGGGAGAAGAGGATCATGAAGTAGAAGCTTGTTATCAACCATAATGTGAAGAGATAAAAGTGCAGACTGGTGTGCGAGAAAAGCAGAGGTGGTGCTTCTTAGTGCCCCTATACATGCCCCTCAGGAGGAGGGATCTAAGGGCAAGTCCTGCCCAATGCTTCCAAACCAAGCTTTGTGAAGCAGATTCGGAATTAAAACCAATTCCCTGTGCTCGTAACTAATTTTTAGGAGAGTTACATCGAGTCCTCACAGGTGTTGACTAAGTGTAAGGGTTTCTGCAGCCACCGGGTCTTTCGAGCAGTGGAACTCACCTCTCCACCCTTGATAGAACCTGTTGATGCAACAGTGCAAGGTTGTCAGGTTTTGGCAGTCAATGCCAAACACTGGATCGTCTCTAATGCTGCACATGCTCTGGTTCTTGTAGGTGGGTGGAGAATTTGCCAGTATTGCTATCAACCAGATGAAAAAATACGGAAGGATTGCAGTCTGTGGAGCCATCTCTCAGTACAATGACTCCGTGCCTCAGCAAGGTGTGGGCCTGCTTTCTTGTATCTAAGTTTATTTCCTGCTTGATGATGACAGAGAGAAAGACATAATGGGATTCTCTTGAGATTTTATTGTTTGTTTCCATATGCCATTTGAGTGTATGTATGTGTGTACATTCGGGTAACTAACTGCTGCTCTGGGACAGTGGGAGCATGACCACACTCCTTGTGCATACATGCACTCGTGTCCCTTTGGGCACACTTGTACTGGGTGGAGAACAACAGCTGATTAGAAATGGAAGGAGAGACTAAACTTCTTAAAACAGGATTCCCCGAGGCTATAAGCAGATACAGATCAGTAGAAGGCAGGTGTGGTGGCATGCCATTTACTCAGTATGTACTTTTAGATGAGAGAGTGGATTCCCCTCAGGTTTTTAGATGAGGCAGCTTAAGGGTTTTTTTCCATAAGGTTTCAGCTACTTGTGAAACTGCTGAGAAATGTGTCTGACCTGAATATTCACCTTCAATAGCATTAAGTTTTCAAAATTTGCCTTTTAGAAGAAATGGGAGGTCTGAATTCTCTTTGACAACTGACTGGCTTTGGACTCCCAGATTACTTTAAAAATGGGACAGGCTTTTGAGAGTGGTTTAACCCCAGTCAGCAACTAAGTACTGCACACCCTGCCCTGCTGCCAGGATGGGGGAGAAAATCAGGGGGAAAAAAAAGTAAACCCCATGGGTTGAGATAAAGACGGTTTGATAGAACAGCAAAGGAAGAGAAAAACAAATAAGTACAAAGCAAGTGATGCACAATGCAACTGCTCACAACCAGCCTGTTCCTGAGCAGCCCCCAGTGAACTCCCCCCAGTTTACATACTGAGCATGACACCATATGGTCTGGAATACCCCCTTGGCCAGTTGGGGTCAGCTGTCCTGGCTGTGCCCCCTCCCAGCTTCTTGTGCCCCTGGCAGAGCAGGGGAAGCTGAAAAGTCCTTGACTGGTGAAAGCCCTGCTCAGCAACAACTAAAATACCTGGGTGTTATCAACATTCTTCTGGTACTAAATCCAAAACACAGCACTATGCCAGCTACTAGTAAGAAAATTAATTCTATCCCAGCCAAAACCAGGACAGGAGACTATCACACATTTTTATGATTGAGGGAACTGGTTTTTAATGTGTGTAACTTTTCTGAGATTTAGGAAGAGCATGAGAGCTTGGCAGGCTATCAAACAATCTGTCAAAACAGTTTTTCCAGGATTCAGCTGAAACCCATCAGCTGAAGCCGAGGCCATTTTACTTCTGGATGAAACTGTTTTCAGAAGTGTTGGGTGTTTAGACACACAGCTTTATGGATCAGGCATGTATTTCCCTGGGTGGCTGTCTGTCCATGAATCCTTGGTCCTTTGTCCTAGAAATTCTGTTTGGAAAAAATAGCAGTTGCTTCTGGCTGGAACAAAGTGATTCAGCGGTCTTTACTGGCTAAAAGCTCTCTTTAGGCATCGGGTCTTATTTTAAATGAAACTGATGTTGCAGGTGGTTTGCTGGTTCCTTTCTCTTGCAGGGCCTTACCTGCAGGTTCCAATGATCTTCAAAGAGCTTCGAATGGAAGGGTTTATTGTGACCCGCTGGAATAACCGCCGGAAGGAAGCTCTGAAGGCACTGCTAAAATGGGTTGTGGAGGTAAGGAAGGAAGGGGTAGTTTTCTGTAAGGTGTACTCACACCATAGCTTCCCTCTTTCCAAGGAGGTCTCTTATAGCTGTTGAGGTACCGGTGTGATACTTTTCTTCCACCTGACTTGATCTCTGAGCCTTTTGGGGACAGTGAAACCATAGCAAACATGGCTGATCCCTTCTGCTTTCTTGAGACCTCTGACACTAGCTTATTGACTTCCATATATTCCAGAATACATGTAGGCTTTGAAAAAGGATGCTTCCAGAGTAGTTCAAAACACTTCTCTGGCAATGAAGTGTTTCATATTTAGAGTGATTCTTCTATTTCTCACGCAGAAGTCTCCTTTCATTTGTAGTATGAGCAAGGATTTCCATTGTAGTGTTGTGCTGAAATTACTAGCCGGAATTGATGTTTTTCGGGAATAGGGAGCTGGGTTTTAAAGGATCTTAATAGGGAATTTATTAAATTTTATTTTTCTAAATAGAAGCTGAGTTTAACACTTGGTTGATGGCTGTGAAAAGCTTCTGAGTGTGAATACCAAAGGCTAAGAGGCTCTAGCTTTTACAAACATGAGGATTTGTGATTGCTCAGCTTTTGATCACTTGGATCTGCAATTCCCTACTTCCTTATGGGTAGAGACAGGCCTGGCTTTGGGGAAGTAATCCTCTACCTGTCCATTGTTTGGGGACCAAGTAGCACTGAATCAGTCCTGGCGTGTTTTTGTAGCAGTGACTTTTGCTCCCTGTTATGACTCCAAGTAGAAGGTCTTGCAACAAAAGCAGATCCTCCCAACAGCCTACCCAGTTTTGCGAAGTTACCCTGATGAGTGCCAGCTTGCATGTTTCAGATGAAACATACAAGGTGGAGAAAAATTTGTTTGCAATTCAGTCTCCTGGAGATCACAGACTCAGAATCATTTAGGTTGGAAAAGACCTTAACCTAGCACTGCCAAGTCCACCACTAAACCATGTCCCTAAGCACCTCATCTGCCTTTTAAATACCTCCAAGGATGGGGACTTGACCACTTCTCTGGGCAGCCCATTCCAGTGCTTGACAACCCTTTCTGTGCAGAAATTTGTCCTAATGTCCAATCCAAACCTCCCCTGATGCAACTTGAGGCCATTTCCTCTCCTCCTATAGCCCGTTCCCTGGGAGCAGAGACCGACCCCCACCTGGCTCACCCCTCCTGTCAGGCAGCTGTAGAGGGTGATAAGGTCTCCCCTCAGCCTCCTCTTCTCCAGGCTGAACACCCCCTGTTCCCTTGGCTGCTCCCCATCAGCCTTGGGCTCCAGACCCCTCACCAGCTTTGTTGCCCTTCTCTGGACACGCTCCAGCCCCTCAATGTCCTTCTTGGAGTGAGGGGCCCAAAACTGAACCCAGCATTTGAGGGGTGGCCTCACCAGTGCTGAGTACAGGGGGAAGATGGTAAAAACTAGGCAGCTGGTGAATGAAAACTCAGCAATTTCCTTTCTTCCTTTTGACAGGGAAAAGTGAAGTGCCATGAACAAGTCACTGAAGGATTTGAGAACATGCCAGCAGCTTTCATTGGAATGTTAAAGGGAGAAAATCTTGGAAAAGCCATTGTAAAAGTCTGAAGGTTACAGATTCCTGGGAGACCAGCACGAGAGAATGGGATTCTATTAAGTGCTTTTAACTCACTGATCAAAAAGCATGTTTCGGTCTTTTTGCTAGACACTTGGTGATGATAACTTCTGTTAATAACTGGACTAATACATGTAAGTATACAGCAATGGCTTTGCTCTTTAATAACTTGAGAGTTGCTTCCCAAAGCAACAACAACAAAAAGCCTTAACACTGCTGAACCTCATCAGAACTGTAACAGATTTAATAGTAGCTTGAACCTTTCTACAAGTTGGTTTGTAGAAAGGAAAAGCAATTCCAAAAGCTTTGCCAGCTGATGACACGTCTGATGACAATGTTTACCTATTGATTTGGCCCAGAATTCGGCAAGAAGGATTTTTTTTAACAAATATCAAGCAGCAAAAAACTGGCTAGCAACACCTGGGGGCTGCCAGCTTCCTCACAGGGATATTTTTTTTCTTTTTGCTTTCATCAGGTAATGTAGATATCTCAGTTATTCTGAGATTATGGAAAGAAAAAAAAAAATCTGTTAATGAACACTTTGCTTGTGTTACAGTTCTGTTTGTGGAATGCCCTCCTCTTCACTTCACTGCAGTTGACACAGAGCGGCTAAGATATTGCAAGCGCTTACTTATCCCAGCAGATTTCACAGTCTGGGTGGCATGGATAGGGTCGCTGATTTCCTTGAGTAATTTGGCCATTGGCGCCCAAGCTTAGAATTGACTCTGCCATTGGTGTTCATGCTGGCTCTCCTGGAAGATGAGATCAATACGCTGGCCCTGGCTGTGTTAAATTGGTGTCCAGGACCCATGTGGTGCTGAGCGAAGTAGACACATGAATTAGCAACAGTAAATATCTTAGATGTACTGAAAAAGCCAGAACAAGAACCTGTCACTCACTATGGAATACAGACAGGTATTGAAGGTGATGGTGATCCGTCTTCAACCACTGTGGAGGACTTCTTGGTTAATTTTTATGTCTCATTATTGCAAAGAGGGATCCTAAGTGGCCTTAATGTCTTTGCAGCACCAGGATTAGATGCTCTGTCTGTCAGCAAGAAGCGATCACTTACTTAAGATGTAGCTCAACCAATAGCTGCTGAGTGAACAAAACACATGTCCTGAAATACAGGTTGACTGGCCACTGGGGAAGTGGTGCATCTTGGCACGAGTAGGGGAGAGGTCCTGGTTGCTTTAGAGGGTTTTCTGAGGAGAAAGAATTGCCAATTTGGGCTAGCTCCAGTGCTGTGGTTTCCAACTGGCCTTGAAGAAAAAGCTGTGGATTAATACTGCTGTGCAGCATGGAAAATGGTAAACCAGAAGAGGGATTTTGTTGTTGGTAGGCTTCAGATCCACTGTGTAGAGGTCTGCTTTTGTTTAGTGTTGTTTTTTTTTTTTTTTACTGAGAAAATTTTCAGAGGGCTTGCAAGTCCTAAAATACTGAATTATTTTAGGTCCAGTGAATTCATGATCTCTTGTTTCAAGTAAAGTTGTGATTTGGGAAAGAACTAAAAATAGTCACATGGACATCCTGTCCCTTGGTTGCAGGAAGAGTTGTCAGTCAGAATAATTCTGGCTCAGACTGCTTCGCAGAAAATAATGACCTGTATGTTCCCCTCGCTGTCTGTGTATAGATCTCATGCTTCATGAATTGCAGCTGATTTTGCAAGGCTGTTTTACCCCCCAAATGTATTTTTTTTTTGTAAAAGCAAAACACTTCCAAACCTACCCCACCTCTGCACTTCACTGGGGAGCATCGCTATTTCCTCCTGAGAAATCCGAGTTTTCTGTTAGGCACCAGGAACACTGCCAGCACATGAATAACGACAGTAACATCCTCGTCGTCCAGCACTGTCTGGAAGCCTTGTGGTTGTTTCTCACTGTGAGCTTGGTTGTCCTAGAAGTTCTAAAGCTTACGGAGAGTTAACTCAATCTTTCCACAGGGTGTTGAAAATAAAAAGGGCGTACTAAAAACACAGAGATTTTTCTTTTTGACAGTCACGGGAATGAGAGTGTCAGTGGCACCAGGTAAGCTGAAGGTCACAAACCCTCTATTTCTCCCCTCCAGCAAAGCAAACCCACCCTGTGAGCACAACCAGTGTAACAAAGTTGAACAAGGCACCAATGCCCAGCACAGGCAAAGGCACAGTCGTGTGTTGCCAGGGTCGGCCCCTTCTGCCAGTACATGACTATGTGCGCTTTTAGGCAGAGCCTTGGTAGTACTGTGGCGGTCCAGCCTGACCTCCGGCCAGTTGCAGGAGGCCTGTGAGTGGCAAACGCCAGTTGCCATCACCCTTCCTCTAACGTTATCACTCTGCAGCCAAGCTTAGAGGCATTCTGGGAAAGGGTGAGCTCTTGATGGTCCCACTGGCTGTCAGAAGGTGCACGAGGGGTTGCCTGGGGCTGGGTCCTCCTTGGCACTTCAGCAGCCCTCCCTTGTGTGCATCTGGAAAGGGGAAAAGGTTGTCAGCTCCCAGGGCGCAGTGCCCACTCCTCAACTGCCCTGCAGCTGGGGCTGCATCCGTAGGCATCTCTGGCCTTTCTGTGCTGCTTTTTCCCTGTCCATGTGGCCACGTCTGTGCCGCTACCGAAGTTACACTTAGCAAGTGGGCTTGACAGTGGGAATTCTGAGGCCGTTTAGGATCCCAGTTCATTGAGGCTATGATATATGAGAGCAAGAGGAAGAGTTTGTTTAATAATCTTAAATGTAAACAGCTGCAGGCTTCATCATCTGTTGGCTAAATAGCTCTTCATTTATACATATTATTTCTGGAGTAGTGGTTTAACCACTTAACTCCTTATGCTTGCCTGTACAAAATGAAACAGTCTCTAGCTGAGAGGTGTCACAGTCTAATAAATACTGCAACTTTTGTGTCCTGTTCCTAAGCAAATTCAAGCTGAGGCTTTTGCTGAGGACACAGTGGGGACCAGCCTTGAGGGGCTGCCCACGGCCTGCCAGACCAAGGGCAGCCTTGGGAATTGCTGCTGAGAGCTGTGGGTTGCTGAAACGGAGGAGCCGTTCCTGGAGTGTGTTGCTGCCTGCTGAGCTTCTCTTGTGGTCCTCCAGGGTGGGTGTCCACAGGAGGGGACAGGACAACATGGCCCAGCCACGGCGTCCATTCTCACCTGAGCCCCGTTCCGCAGCTGAACCAAATCCAACCTTAAACCCCCCAGCATCTCTGATGCAGCCTGCACTTGAAGCAAGCAAGAGACACCTCAGATCCTTTGCTCTTACCCCCCGACTGTAGCTGTTCATTGCTCACACCCCTGCACAGCTAGACAGCATCAGCTCCAAACACGGCCCTCACGGCTTAGATTGCTGCTGGCCATCACATGGGGAGATGCCTCCTGTCCCCCTCCTCAGCCCCTCATCACCAGCGGGACATGGGTGCCACCTCCCAGTAAGCCGAAAGCCTTTGGGGCCATCCTGCTAAGCAGTGCCGCACTTCTCTCACCAGCAGGCTTCACAGTTCCGAGGGCTGCTCATGGTGCCACCAGCCCTTGTGCCTCCCCCAGGCTCCTCTCAGAGGAGCCAGGAACAGATTCCTGGTTCCTGGAAGGCAAAAAACCAGACTTGACTGCTTTCCGGGGGGAAGCATCATGGACTGACTCAAGTGGAGGGGGGATGACCCAAGCCTCCTCTAAAACTCTTCCTCTGTGGGTGCAGTTGTACCTGATGCTTGGCTTCGCCACTTCCCTGGAGTCTGTTCATGCCTCTGCCACAACCACCCCACACAGTTTCCAGGGGTCAGGCAGATGGTGCCACCTGGGTAGTAGGAGCCCACACCATGCATTCTCCAGCCCATTACCACCACCCCCCTGCTGCCAGAGGGAAAAGCACAAGGCATGCCTGGAGCCAGAGTGTGTATGCACATATGTATAGACAGTCACTGCCACCTCGTGGAGATTGGCATGTCACAAATTAATCAGCTGCAGGTAGAGAGAGGGTTTCATGAAGCTCCCATGCAATCTTCACCTTCTCTGTCTCCTGACCTGGACCATCTCAGATTTCCCTCTCCAGAGAAGGAAAAATTGCATTTCACCTGGACATGCTTCCCAGACATCCTCCACAAGACTTTTTCAAGTTCCCCAAACTCATCTAGTTGATCCTTACCAAATCTGGAGGCATCTTGCTGGGTGTGCTTCTCACCTGCGTGAAACCTCCATTGAAAATAAGGATGCCACAGTATGGTTTGGCCTCTGCTCAGCTAAACCAAGGACAGCACCCACCACCTCCCCAGCACTCCTTATCACTCTCCTTCCTGCTATGGTTTTGTGCTTGGTCTTCCACAGTAGGCCTACAGATAAAGGTTTCAGCAGCTAGGGTAGAGCCACTATACCGTTATTGCTTCAGAGGAAGAGCAGACTCCACGCCCTGGCCAGGCCCCTGCTAAGCCTGGTGCTCCCTCAGCATGTTGATGTATTAGGTCAGTGTATTAAGTTTACATGGGAATGTTTTGGTAGTGGGAGGGGCTGCAGAGCCAGTGACAGCCAGGTCCAAGAGGCATCTGCTGCCAGCCAAAGCTGAGCCCTCTGTGATAATGTACTTGAGAAAGGGTAAAAAAAAAAAAGTGCAGATAGAGAGAGAGGATGTGAGAGGAGCAGCCCCCCAGGCCAGTGCAGCAGGAGGGGCAGGAGGGGCTCCAGGTGCCGGAGCAGAGATTCCCCTGCAGCCCCTGGAGCAGCCCATGGTGGGGCAGGCTGTGCCCCTGCAGCCCAGGGGGGGCCCACGGGGGAGCAGATCCCCACCTGCAGCCCGGGGAGGATCCCATGCCAGAGCAGGGGGGTGCCCAAAGGAGGCTGTGATTCCATGGGAAGCCCGGGCTGGAGCAGGCTCCTGGCAGGGCCTGTGGCGAGAGGAGCCCAGGCTGGGGCAGGTTTGCTGGCCAGGCTGGTGACCCCACGGGGACCCACGCTGGAGCCATCTGCTCCTGAGGGACTGCACCCCATGGAAAGGATGGACCCACACTGGAGCAGTGTGTGAAGAACTGCATCCCACGGGAAGGACCCACGCTGGAGCAGGGGCTGCGTGTGAGAAGGAGCAGCAGAGACAACACATGAACTGAGCACAACCCCCATCCCCCTGCACCACTCAGGTGCAGGGAGGTAGAAGAGTCAGGAGTGAAACTGAGCCTGGAAAGAAGGGAGGGGAGGTAGGGGATGGTGTTTATGGATTTGTTCTTATTTCTTATTATCCTACTCTTTTTAATTGCAATAAATTAGATCTCCCCAGGGCACAGCGCAGAGGAGCTGCTGTGCCACCGTTCGTTGGCATTAGTAAAACAGCGGAAGTTGGTTTTAGTCCTTGCTGGATCCAGCTCATTCTGATGAACAGTAAGAATTTAAACACTAGAATAATTACAAATACTCTTACTGGAATCATTCAGAGAGGAATCCAAGTCTAACTTCATTCAGGTTTAGCTGGAGTTGAAGCTAGGCTGACTGCTGCAAGGGAAGATGCAAAGAGATGTGCAGGTGGTGAAGAGGATCCTTCCGCAGGTGCACAACAGAGTTAAGGAGCATCACTATTTCACTGCAGTCTAATCACGCACAGGTCCCTTGTCCACTCTCTGTGACCCCATGATAGTTAGTCCTCTCCCATTAAGCCTAGTTATTCCAGCCATGTGCTCCAGTTGCTGTGCTCAGGGCCGCTCTCCCTTGGCCAGCTCACTGTAAGCAAGTGAGCGATGTAACAGGCCTGCAGCCAAAAACATCTTGCTCCACCGGTTTGACAGCAAGGCACAGATCCCAGCCATTTCATAGCCAAATGAAAGACCACAGTCATTACCTGAGGGGAGGAGAACTTCTTCCTGAAGCCCTTACTCCCAGGAGAAACCTTTATATGCTGTTTTTTCTCTGCCATGTACATCAAGTTTCTTCCAAATGCCCAAGCCAGTTGGCCACCTACCATTTCCCTCTTAAAGGCTTCTTTTCAGATCACTGGATCAAGGCAGTCAGTTCCGCTCAGGCAAGCGGCAGATTGTGGTGTTCAATGGAAGAGTGACGCCACTGTACTAGTGCCTGGCATTTGGCAACACTGGTCTCACACCTTCACATGAAAAAACAAGCAAGTAAAAAAAAAAAGCACCCACTGAGCTCTCCAGGGTATTACTTAACACCCATAAGGCATATGGCCCATGTTTTTAGCAAGGCTACTTGTACCTGTTCCATTTAGGGCAGATACCTTTATTTGCTACAGCTAGGCTTTGTTACAGGCTGAAACCCCCGTTGGAAGACTCGGTCCAGTTCCCATCCTGACTGGGGCACTCCCCTCCCAGTAGGGGCACTGTGGCTACAGGAACTGAGACACCTTACATCTCAGCCAGGTAACAACCATTAGGCTTTGCTTTCCATCACCTGTAATGACAAGGACCAACTTCAAACACTCAAAATCTGCCATAACAACACATTTGAGGAGAATACGCTTGCTGCTTCCTGTGAAGGGGAAGTTTACCTAACAGACCCTCACTGCATATTCCTCAGAGCGCCAAGCCTTGAAGAACACCTCCTTTCAAACCAGGCTGTGCAAGTCATTTTCATCACACCCTACCTACATGCCCCTTCTCAGAACAGGAAGGTACCGCCATGCAGGGAGCTGAAGACTCACCGCACTTGTAAGAACTGCTTTGCACCCCCCATTTCAGCACAAGGAGTTAAGTCTTTCTGATCTTTCCCAATCCTATCTCCAATTTCCAGTCAACACTTTGTCACCTGCATCTTTTAAGGCTGCTGCAGAGTGGCATCTTAAGGGACTAAACCAAGCATTACATCAAACTCAGCACACACACAGTGCTTCCCATTGACTGCAGCTTTCCCCTCCTGGAGCCAGCAACCTCGCCTCTGCAGAAACACTGTATGTTGCAGCACATTGTAGTAGCTTCTTTATTTCTTACAGATTTCTTTATTTCTTAAAGATGAAGCTTCAGGGACTCCTGCTGAACTGCACTTGGACTTTTCAACAGGAACTTTAAAAACCTTTCTTGCTCCCAGCTACTGCCCAGCAGAAGTAAGTTTGCCACCCAGGAACTGTTTTTAAAAGTGATGCTTGTTTGCAGATAGTCTGATGTTAACAGTGCATTCTCGCTCCACCTTATTTTCTCCCTGCAAGTCAGTCCATGGGGGTCCGCTTGGGGTTGTGGTTCCCCACTTACTTGTGTGAACAGTCCTTTTAAATGCACAGCTGCACTCCTCTTAGTCAAACAGCCAGAGCTGCACAGAAAACATTCTGCATGTCCTTCTCATTGCACAATCACAGCCCAGAGCCTACATCGAAGAAGATCCTTGATGGCTCACCCTCAGCTGAAGGGTGTGGTCACTTCTTAGACTAGAAGAATCTTGTTTCCAATAGGGAACACAGGCAGCAAGCTGCTAAAGGCCCCCTGGTCCTCAGAAGCCAGGCAATTCACACATGCTTGTGAAATGAGTGTAAGGCTGAGTCACACATGAACTCCCTACCACAAAGCCAAGAGGCTTACTCAAGCCACATTGTCCGCCGTTGTAGCAGGAAGCCTTGCTTATTCATCAGTGATACCCAGTGAGCAGTACAGCTCACCCAGCCCTAACCACAGCATTAGGCATAGCTGCTAGCTACAGCCCTGCTTCCTTATTTACCAAATTCTTACCCAGGACAACACCCAAGCTCGCAAAAAAGCCAGTTTGACATGGTGGAAAAACACAGCAGTTCTCCTTGGTAACTTTGGGAAGAGCAGTGGCATGGCATACAGAGGCTGGCAGGTCAGCACGCATCTAGACAACCCGATGCAGGTTTGGGGCACTGCAGAGTCCAGCTTTCTGTCCAGCACAAAGAAGTGTCCAGTATGTTCCAAGTACGTAATACTACTGTCACACAAAGATGACAAGAACACATATCTAAATTATCTCAGGCTTAAGACACTACAAGTTCTACCTCTTCAGTCATTTGTTTCAGACCATTGCCTAGGAAGAAAGCAGCTCAACTCAGACACTAAACATACTTTGCTACTAGCTGAACCAGAAGGCACACCAGTGGCAAGGTGAAAGTGAAAAGGCAAAAAGGCACCAGCTCCAAGTCCTACCTTACACTTCCATCGTAGGACTGGCATTATATGCTCTGATGTTTAGTACACAGCCAAATCTTAGCTCTGAAGCCTAAAACTAAGCTTGACAAATTTTAAGAGATTCTTTAAGCTAAAGAGAGGTAACAAAAGAAAGAACCTACCCCACCCAGTCACCACCCTCTTTTCTACAGCTCCTGAGCTCCCCTTTCTGTATCTGCAAGCCAGGTTGCCACTCCTCAGATCACAGCCTGGTGACTGCCACCTGAGTGACTTCTCCTAAAGCAACCATCACTGCTATCCCATGCAACACAACTTCCATCCCCAGCAATAACCCAGTAATAGATCAGGTTGCACGTGGCACAAACACCTGTATCCACAGAGTACTCCTTGAAGACAGCAAGAACTGACACCTTGATGATATTACAAACTTCCTCACATTTTCAAACACAGGGCAATATCCAAAAGTGAAGAATTTACACTTTATTGTACTCATTTACATAGATCAAGAGGATAGTTTCCACCAGTTAAACTAGCTAGCTTGTTTAGTTTTTTTTTTTTTAAAGTAGAAAAGTTACAGGCTATAATTTAGCCGAAGCAGTCATGCTTCCATGTATCCATGGCTGGAGATTAGACTAGACTTTTAATGGTCTCTTCCAGCTTCTCTTTATTGGCCCCAGAGAACTCCTGCACCTGTAAAGAGAGATTGATTTTTAGAACTGTTGCATTCAATGCTTCATAACATGAGTTGCGCAGCATCCAGACACATACACACCTACTCAATTCCAAGATTAAAATTTTTTCACCCCTGAAACAGGGAGTATTTTGCAGATGTTCATCTATTCATCCCCCATGCAACCAATGCAAAAACTGGGACAAGAGTCTACCAAGAATCACTTCCAGACTACCATTGCTGGAGCCTTCTACACACAAAACAAGGGAAAAAGACACCTGATCCTGAACCAGTGCTGCATAAGACTGAACTACAGGCCTGAAGAGGATCTGGAGGTCACTGCAGGCAGGGTAGCTCAAAGTTACTGTGGGTTGCTCAGGACCCTTACCAACCTAATTATGGAAAGATTGCTCCAAGTGACCTGTCCCTCAGCCTGGCTTCTCCTGTGCAAACTGTCCTTGTTGCAGTTTACACAGCAGAAAGATAAAGGTAAGATTTTTGTCAATAACAGTGGCTCTGTCTTCCAGTACCTACAGGGGTGGCAAGGTACAGAGCAGAGTACTAAGGAAGCAATTTCATGGCGTGTAACTCATGTGGTCCAGAGAACTACCAAGGTCACCCAAAATTAAAGGCCATCACCTTCACACGCTGTCACGTCACAATCATAATTCTTCCAATTACATTATGAAGCTGTGGAAGTTTACCCTGAGAAACTGTCAGAGGTTCATTATTAGTCATGATTTGGCCCCACATTGATTTGAACTGAAGGTCACCCAACATTTGACACTTGCTTTTCAGGTGCGATTCCATTGCCTTCATCCATGAAAATTCCATCCAGGCGTTGTTCTACTTTAGAAAAGCCCACCTTCAGCCTGCTTAGCAAGCTAAAAAGCCCAAGATAACACATCTAGCTCAGCAATTCTTTAGTTCAGGCAGATAACCATCCACAACTGCCCTGCACAGGCAGCCCACTACCCTGTCAGAGCATGGTCCGCAGCCCATCTCATCCACCTCTTGGCAGAGTAGGCACAAGAGGTCTGTTCAGTCCTCTGACAGGAACAGGACCTCCACTTCACAGGTTACACAGCCTCTATGTAAAAGCATCCAAGGAGTTGTTTCAGCTGTGTGCCTATTCAGCCACGTGTTAGAGACCTGTTTGGGTGGGTGGGACTCCACAGGCACACACAGTCATGCCTCTGCTTGAACATGAGCTGCATCCAGAGAGCAAATACTAACCAAGGTCAGTAAAAAGCAGGGTGTTAGGCAGACAGACTAGCAGTCTTAACCCAAACATCTAACCCCACTAATCTCTCATGAAGCTCTGCCTGTAAGACTGACCTGTAACACTCTCAGTTCACTGCCTGTGAACACCAGTGTTTGCTTTGTCACTTAATTGCTGGTCCATGTTACATTTGCTGCATCACTAAGATGAACTGGCTCACTCTCAGAAGTCTTAATGCTAGTGGTGCCCCAGATACATTTATCAAGAGAAAGCAGGCTAGGTAGTCTAACACTTCCAGTCTTCTTTCAAGCGTTTAGCTTGCCTGCTCCAGCTCCAAAAGAGCAGAGCCTACCTTCTTCCCATTCTTGTAGAACTGGAACGTTGGCATGCACTTCACATCACAATGTGTAGCAACGTCCTGGAAGAGACAGAAAACAATCTTCAGCTGTGCATGTGTGAAGGATGTTAAATTCAGAACCCATTAGCTTGTTTAGGTGATAGGGCAAAGCCATTACTGCTCAAAATGAAGCAAAAGCATTTCTGGACATTCTGGTCCATCACTAGCAGAGACAATGCAGTGCTAATATCTCCCCACAGTAAGCCTGAAAGATCCTCCCATAAGCATTTAATCCATGCAATACCAAAACCACCTTTATTATACCTGTAGTCTGTGTTTGGAAAAAAACAGACCTCTGCATCAAAACAGAGGTGACTATTTGTAAGGCTCAAGAGCCTTACGGCAACTATCATGTTTCAACCTGATGCTGTTCAAGTACCTATTTGACATTGCTGGAACTGCCACACAGCAGACATTTTATTGCTCTTAATTCAAGACATGAAAGGGAACAGTGCCAAGAACAGTGGAGAGACCAGAGAGATCACCAGATAGTTGTGAGCCATTAGTTTTAGGGAAGATTGCATCAAAGCAGCTTAAGGCATTAGACTAACACTCCTTCCCAAAGTAGAGGGTCAGTATTCCCAAGTTATCCAACAATGCCATAGGGCTTCAAGTGTGCAGACAACTAGTTTGTTCTGTTCAGGTGTCCTCTAAAAATTCATTCTTTCCAGTGAAAGTGCTAAACACCTCTCTCTGCTTCTCAAAGTTGAGGTAATATCTCAATTTTTTTTCTAGTATCTGCAAGGACATTTTAAAAAGTTCTTCACTGTCACTTGTGTGGAACTCATTAGCTGCCCTCTCTCAGCATTACCCTGGACCATACCTGGGCATCATCCACGTCAATTTCTATGAACACCACATCACCATACTTCTCACACAAACTCTGGAATGAAATAAGAAACCATGCAGTTAGTGTACCAGGAAAGCTTTATTTTTTAAAAGACACATTCAGATAAGTTGTAAGGCTGGTGCTGCTTATGGCCCAGTGAAACTTGCCTTCAAGCAGCTATTTTTACTGATCAGAGCAAAAATTTCATTTTCTGCTCCAATACCTAGACGAGTCTGTTCAAACACACTCCCCACAGAGAAGACTCAAACATCCCAAGATATAGGTGAAAGGCCTTCTTTTACAGCCTTCAGCTCATCACCAGAAGATGCTACAGCTTATCTCATACTTTATCAGGATATAACGTTGCCACCTAAGTGCAGCTGGAGTGGTTACAGTAGCTCTGTACAGAAGGATAAGCATTGTTTCCACTCTCTATCCCACCTCTTGAGGCAATTTAACTGTTGGGTCCCTACAGACCCGAGATGCATGTAAGCATGAGGACATCAGAAGACAAACCACATTTGAGCTCCCAGCTGTATCAAAGGTCAGTATATTTAACTCGATAGTCTCAAAGTAAATAATTCTAACTTCTCCCTTTTCCAGAAAATGCTGGCAATCACATGGGGTAAAAAGAAGTTTCCTCCATGTTATCATCAAGCAGCACAAAACCATCTGCATATATTTTAATACAGTTGCCAATAAAAACAGAAAGGCTACTTACATGGAAAAAGGGCTTGATCATTTTGCATGGTCCACACCACGTGGCAGAAAAGTCAACCACTATAAGCTTCTCACCAGCAGATTTCAGTTCTGCCTCAAATTCAGTCTATAAAAAAAATTGAGCACATTAATAATTTCCCCCCCTCCTTTCTGAAATTATTTAGACTAATCCCAAAGCTAGCTTGGTCTCAGCCTTAACATACTAACCATTTTGGTAGCTCTTTGAACACTTAACTGAGGTATTTGTACCATCATATAAGTGCTTCAGTATGAATAGCTTTCATCAGTGCTAGCATCAGCCAGTGTCTTATGACTCTTCAATTAGAAAACACTGCAACACTCACTCACCCCGACTCACTGAATTGTAGAAACATAAGCTAGAAATTCATCTAGTCTACGATCCTCAACTCTGGCAGCTCTGTTTAGTGTTACTCCCTGAATGTGATCCTTATGGTGTTTAATAATTCATTTTCTCATTTCTGTCTTGGCAGGAACACTTCCATTTTCTTCTGGGACAGACTTTCCTCTGCAGAATTTGAAAAGGACAAACATTTGAACAGTCCTCCAGTTTGATGCCTTTTCCAGTTAATGGCTAACATCAAAATGATGCTGTGTGGTTTACTCTACAGCATGTTTTCTAAAGCAACCTCATAGCATAGTTATTTTAATTATTTTGCCAAGTGAATCAACACATAACATCACTACCCAAAGCAATGCTACATATACAGACTACCCAAGGAACACCCAATACTTACTTAGAGCTTTGAGTCTGTCAGTTGCATTTAGTCACATCAATCATTTTTGGGGAATGTTCTTTGGAATTTAGAGCTCTCTACATGCAATTAACCATGTTTTCTGGTCAAAAAGTGAATGTTTTAGCAGAACTGAAAGGCATTAAAAGCCATAAATACTTGCATCCTAGCAAGAGGCAAACAAGTATCTCAGGCTGAAGCAGAAAATTCTAGCCAGCTACTTCTTGACAGTTTCTTTTCCAAAGCAACTACAAGCCAGTTCAGCATTCCTCAACTTCACTCTCACAGCAACACAAGCTTCAAGAGGGCCATTTATATAAACTTAGTTTTGGATTATGCGTAAAAAGATAGCTGCTTTTTTCTCCCCAACTTAACAGACCAGAGCATTAGAGTTGTCAGCAACAGATAACTGAAAGCAATGTGGGTGCTGCCACATGTACACAGTGGTTGGTTTTCAGTGCAGGAGTTTACTAATGCCTGCTTCTGCAATCAGCCACATTAAGTTGAGACTCTACTCTAGTAAGCTATGCCCCCCATTGAAGAATGCTATGCAGGTGAGGAGGCAAGAGTGCACATAGTCAAACTGGTCACAAGTACATTCAACAAGCAAACAGGGGACCCTGCACCAGCATTCTTACATATAAACTTATGTGAAAGTCTTCATAAGTTCCTCTAACTTCAAATGCACCCAGCATCACATCTCCATCGATAAGACATTTTCCCTCCCAACATAGCTACCTTCAGAAGCTTGGCCTCCACCTGTTGAGTTCTTTCATTCTTGGATCTTTGATAGTCAGAGTCTACTCCACTGTAAGATCAGTAGCTAGCACCCCACACCACCTACTCTCAGTCTGAAGGAGATGGGAACAGTAAGTTTTCCTGTCTCTCCGCATTCCCCCACTCCTGTATACATTAGTTTGCATTCCTGCACCCCATTCCCAAAAGCACCCCATTCCCACCAACAAAGTTCCATGTCCCTGTACACACCAATCCATGCTAGCTGCTCCCTGCATCTACTTATACCACAAGTTCCTCAGCCAAGCCTCACCTCACTCCTCCTCATCTTCAAATCTTACAGCTTGGTTTTTGGTATAGCTTCTCACACCTCTGCATTGTAACATGACCAGCTCTTGACCAGTTCCACTTCCTGCACCTGCCAGCTAGACCATCCTCTTCTTACCCTTAAGTCTTCTGTCCAGCTGCATAGTTACTGTATTCTGCAAAAGGAAGTCCAGCCCTGGAGTGTGTTCCTCATACGGCCACACACCTCAGGTTTGCTGTTGGACAGAACAAGGGGAAAGTGGGAAGGCACAATATCTACAGTTGGTCACACACCACATACCCCTGGAGACCTGGTCCTGACTACAGTCAGGTGTTACCCTGCAAGTCATCCCTAGTATCAGCTAAAATTGCTGTGGGAGATTGAAAAGGGATGCAGGGTCCAAAGGTGCTTACTCTTGGCAAGTGAAAAAAATACTGAACTAGGGATAAGTCACAAAGTTTTCCCAGAGGGCTTAACTTCCCTGGAGGAAGGAAGACAGTAGTAGAGGCAAAACAAGCTACTCTACCTGTCTGATTGAATTCCATAGCTGTCTTTCATGTGAAGTGACAAGCTTTCATATAAAAAATAAACAAGCAATCTCTATTAACAGAAGGGGAACCTCCCATCACAAGACCATTTGGACACGCTATTAGAGGATCTTTCAACTTTGTTAACAAAATATTTTCTTTGGGTAGCACCTTACAGGGAGAAGCCTCTGACCAGCTGGGGTTTTTTTAAATTTAACTACAACCTTCCTGAGCACACAGAACACCTCATTTTGCTTGTACTGTCCTCCAGCAGAAAAGCACATGCTGCATTCAACAAATGCACTGGTAGCAGGCCTCTGTTTCCAAGGGCCAAATAAGAGAAAAGGCTCTAGTAATGAAAGCTTCTAGCATAGCAGGGATTCCCAGCACTGGGAACACCTCAAGCTGGAGGCTACTGACCACAGGCAGTGCTGAAAGGAGTCTACTGCTTCCAGCAATAGATAAGGTAGCTTTAATCAAATCTGCCAGATGGTGTGGACCTTAGTTGTAAACATGATTTCCAGCACACATCCAGTCACCCTTGAACTGGATTAACCCAGTCATCAGCTGACTGCCAATGGTTACTACATAATTTAGTGGGTTTGGTTTTTTTAATACAGAAGCTAGCATAAACAGATTGAAGGCTCGACTGCCTGAAGTCCCTAGCAGATGCCACTTCTGAAACTATCATCTGTATCTGAAGTTTTCAATATTTCCTTTGACTCAAATAACAGAGGGGCAGCCAGTGTGAAGAGGAAAGCTTTGGCAATGCCAGATTTTTAACAGTTTACATAGCCCATTAGCTTCTGCTATAAAAGGCATTATGTTCCACAGTCAAACCCTGTTACACGAGTTGCTCATCTCGAGACCACACACTTCAGCCAGCTGAAGTACTGCTTCTTCTGCCCACAAGCGGGGGACCCGAGAGGGACTAGCAGAGCATCCTGAAAGTAGCCATTCTTCAGAAGCTACTCAGTTTCTGAAGAGGTGTGTTAGGAAAGGGGCCACACCCCGCTAGCTGTCACATTCACATCACTTTACAGGTGTCATGCACAGAAGCTTTTGCAGGTAGTGAAAGAAGGGGGTTTCCTCTTTGTATCACAGAAGAATACAAATCTGCTTTACTGAAAGACAGAGTTAACCCAGAAATCCTAGCTGCACTGTACTTGAATACACTGAGCATTGCTGATGTTAAAATCTTCCGGTCAGCATGACTGTTGACTTCTTGCTCTCCATGGATGAGCAACAAAACTGTGCTTTAACTAAAGCACACTGTTAATCAATGCTCATAGCTGGGAGCATAGTGGAAGCCTAGCCCACTTAAAGTTAGAGCAGGCTCTTACTCCAAAGCCAGGCTTATTGACCCTCCATTTTTAAGCAGTTCAAGCCTATACCAAAAACCTCAAACATTACTCAAGAAGTTCACCCCTTCCACCCTTCCATAAACAGAGAAGTGGAGAGATGCAAACTGGAGTAAGAATTGCAGGTTGAACACACTCTTCCATCTCCAGGACCTGAATAAGGCACTTAGATCATCTTAACTTTAAGGAGCTTTCTGCATTCACAGGTATTTAAGCTGTAGTCACAAGAATTAGTATGCTTATGTGTCAGATGTTACCAGATGTTAGCAGTCCAACGGGGGAAGTCTGCCATGCTTTTAATTTATACAGTGAAGTGACTGCAGAAGAACATAGCCTAGAAGACAAACTTGGATGCCACACCGCATCACTCACAGGCCCCTCACAATCAGATCAAACTGGCACTTCAAATTTCAAGTTCAGAGTGCCAAGACTAGCCGAACAGGATTCTTCCTAAAATGAAGAGCTCACTAAGTTTGCACAGATAATATTTTTGGGGATTTGGGCTCGTAAGTTACAGCTAACAAATACACCATTGTTGTCTATCAACACATCAGCTGCTGTGCACCAGACCTCATACTATTTCATCAGCAGCAGTGCTGGTCTAGGCTTTATTACTATTCCATATCACAAAGCCACAGACATGTTTGTATTCACAGAAGCACCCAAACAATGAGGTGCTGCATTAGCGCACTGAACAGGTCAGACAGCATCATACCAAGGGAGATACTTCTTATGCCAGCAACTCCTGTTATTTAAGTACAGGAACGGCCTCTAGTAATTTCTTTTCAAGTCAAGAAAACCGGATTCACGTTTTCCATGAACTCCTATCCAGAAACACACTAGATCTTAGGCCCTACTAAGTCTCTACTAAGAAAGCCGCCCGGTCCCCTGCACACTGGCAGTAGGAAAGGCAAGCGAGGACTTCTAAATTAGGGTACCGTAGTACCCTGTGAAGTAGCTCGAGAAATGAAGCACCACATTTCCTTAAGACTGTAAAGGGAGACGAGCAACAATCTGTCATAATACGAAATTACATCATCGCCCTTCTCATTCCCGCTGAAGCCTCAGGTCGTACAGTTATTTGTCCCCTCCCTTTTGTCTAAGCGGGCCCTCCCCCCGCTTTCCCCCTTACCCCGCTGTAGCAGTGAAGCGGGCGCCTCCTGCCCGGGCAGCCCGGGGACCCGACCGCGTCCCCGGCGCACGCGGGCTCTCGCCCGCCAGCCTCCGCCGGCCAAGGCCGCACCGGGGCTCACGGCGGCCCGAGGCGGGGCACCTGTTCGCCCCAGCTTCCCGCAGCGGCCGGGAGCGCCGCAGGCCGCCCAGCGGGCGCGCTCCCTCCCCTGCCTCCGGGGAGCCGATGCCCACCTCGCCGCCCCGTTCTCCCCTCCTGCGGCGAAAGGACGTGGCCGCGCCGCCCGGGGACGGCGGCCGCCTTGCCCGGGGCGGAGGCAGCAGCACGCTGCCCGCCCGGGCGGAGGGGGGCGGCCGCAGCCACCTGCGCGGCGGGGCGG